>OZ012713.1:5089575-5689575 GCA_963942605.1 Poecilus cupreus
AATATGCAATGGAATTCTTGAATTTGATGGATTATAAAATGGTTCTATATTACAAATATAATTGATTGTCCATTACTGATCCAATCTAAACATTTGTTTGAAATTTGCAATAGTAATGTCAAATGGGTTTACCAAATCTTTTATATCTGTGTCTGCGCAAGAGACGCAAGTAATTTCTAAAATATGTAATAAGGTAATTTTTCTTGACGTATAATTAACATATTTTTGTTATATTCAACAAGAAGGAGAGCAATATTCCAAATATTTATATTTTCATTCATTTTATTGACAAAATTGAGCAATGATTAGAGAGAAAAATCAAAACCGTAATGTTACGTCCAGTTGCCCTCTCAACGTAAAGTTTTCGAGAAATCGTAAGATATTTACGAGTGATCGTAAGCAATAGTTTTGCACAGAATTGCTCTTTGATTCGTAAACTGTTACGAGTCTTACGAGAACACCTTACGAGCCTTACGATTATGCTTAGAATTGCACCATAAGTTTATTTTCAATTTATTTTACAGTTTTTGAAGAACAAATAAAAATACACCATTTTGAATTGTTTAATTTTGATAGCAAATTTGTAATCAGTGAGGTGAAAAATCCCAGTATATTCATTTTCGTTACTTTATTCCATATTTTCCAAATTTGATCCGCCATTTTGTAGTTTTAAATTTTGATTGCAAATTTGTAATATGGGAATAACATAAATTGTTGAAAATTTAAATTTAGCCGTGTTTTTTCACGGAAAACTGTTAAGGGCTTCTAGTAAACTGCTACTCCGGTTGACCAATTTTATTCAAAATCTAATCTGCTCATATAATAATCATATAAATACGAGTATAAGAAGAAAAATACCCCAAAACGTGCTTATTAATTGAAAACTCACTACCCATTTTTTTGACCAAAAACAATATCATCTCCCGTACCTAAAGATAGGCGGGAGGTAAATATGTTTATTTGAAATCGGCACTAAAGTGCTCAAAAATCGTCATTAAAAGCTCAGAAATCGTCACAAAAGTAACTCATTATACGATGATTTTGAGCAACCCAGTGTTGGCAACCGTTAAATAATTACTGTACAATGAGGATAATTTTGGCAGATATATTGGCGTACTATAGTAAATTTGAACGTAACATGAAACAAAATTTGCAAGAAGAATTAACTAATTAATTCCGATGACGAAATTGAGGACAAAACACATAATTTTGAATGTTATTTACGATAACTTCACTTCCCGAGGTTGGCAACACTGACTGTCAGTTTCAATTGACAACTGACAGATGTATAAATTTGACCTATATTGTTATTTTTTACAGTTTTTTCGAATTTAAGATTTCAATTAAAACTTAATATGTACCTCGGCAATGAAGTTCCTTTTTATCACTCACATGGTTTATTTTCCTCGGCAACTAAATTCCATATTCGTGATATAAAATTGAACTTCAGTGCCTTGATACATAAATAACTGTTATATGAATTTATTTTATTTGTACTTACCATTATTTGCAGTATTTCTTCTGTAATACCATAATAAATAATTTTTTCTACTCCTTTATAAATATATCCCAATTATTTCAATATTTTTCAATGAATGGGGTCTTTCACCATTTTTTTTTTATATTTTTTTATGAGACTTTATCTATATTGAAGACTATCTACACTTTTAAAAAGTCTTAATTGTTATTCATTAAGCCACAATGATTTTTACCTCCCGCCTACCTCTAGGTAAGGGAGGTATTGTTTTTGGTCAAAAAATTGGGTAGCGGGTTTTCAATGAATAAGCACGTTTTAGGGTCCCTACAATACGATTTTACTATTTTCGCGATGATGTCTGTATGTATGTATGTATGTATGTATGTGTGTGTGTAGTCTGTGGCAATTTTTTCGTCTCGCATAACTCAAATACTATAATACCAAAAAATACAATTTTATGAATTATTGCTTCTTATATTTAAATGAAGAGCTGATTAGATTTAGGATAAAATTGGTCAACCGGAAGTAGCAGTTTACTTGAAGCCCTTAACAGTTTTCCGTGAAAAACATTGTTAAATTTCCTTTTTCAACAATTTATGTTATTTTGAAAGTTGAAGAATATTTAATTTTACATGTTTTTTTATTACACTAATTTTATTAATTTTCATTAGATTTAGAGATAATAAAATATAAAGAAATTAGATTTCACAAATCTTGCATTCCTAGTACACCATGGAAACATTTAAAAATTTTCTATTTTTTACGAAATGTGACACATGCCATTGTGATTGTGAAGCTGTTTTCTTAGGGAAATATATGTCAAAAAATTAAATAAATATACGAAAGAAAATTAAAATTCTCAAGTATAAATAGAAAATAAACAAATAAAATGGTATGTTTCTGTATCATCAAATACTATTTTGTACCGTTTAAGAAGTAGTATTGGGCGGGAGGTTATGTGCTGGGCACATCAGATTTTTTTAAAATGTTGTGACGTCATAGTAGAGATCTAAAACAGTAGAGATTTAAATAATTTTTGTTACATAAATGTTCTATTTTATTGTAATAATAATAATAAAATAAGTAAAAAAATATATGACAACAATTACTTACAATCTGTACTGTTTTAGGTCCAACATTTCTACTATGACGTCACAACATTTTTTAAAAAATCATTGTGGCTTAATGAATAACAATTAAGACTTTTTAAAAGTGTAGATAGTCTTCAGTATAGATAAAGTTTCATAAAAAAAAAAAAATAAAAAAATGGTGAAAGACCCCATTATAGCACCCGTAATTCACAATAGTAAATTATGATTATATTTATTTTAAAGCCGTGATGTGCATCACCAAGCAACGGCCGTCTGACAGTTGACATGTAGTCAGTTGTCATTGTGTATTTTTATGTTGACGATTTCCAACGTGTTTTTCAATGAATTTCGATCATTTTCAAAAGTGATTTCCAAATTTACAGGAGTTGAAAAAATATAGTATTATATTCGGGATTATGGTCATTATTCACTCGAATGATTTACATCACTCGCCTACGGCTCGTGACGCAACATTCATATTCGTGATATTCAATAGGAAAAACTAAATAAATAAGAAAAATTACGAAAAAAAAAACATTATTTATTTGATATACATATTTACATAAATACAACAAATTTAACAATTTCTTTACATATATGATTATATACAAGTTTTAATAGTAATTATTATAGATATACATTTATTTATTTATTGGTTTATTTCTTATGAGCAACAATTGAATATTATTTATTTTATTGGACAATTAAAATCATATTTCTATAGCAACTAAATCATAAAATGAATTATTGACAAATTATACTATTCACAACTATTTTACAGAAAAATTCTTTGCATAAAATTTGTTCAAAATTTAATCGTGCTTCTAAAACAGTTGGTCCCATCTTTATATCTTTCATAGTACAATTTTTATTTACGTTTAAAGTTAAAATACATCTTCAAGCCTACTTAAAATCTCTACAAAACGAGATACAAACCTGGGACCTATAGCATTCGACGCGCAATTTAATTTTCTACAACATTTATTTGAAGAATTTTTTTATAAAATGTTCCAGGAAAAAATGTCGCTCGAAAAACTAAAATTCCATGCAGCCAAATTAATAAAATGTTGTTTGGAATCTAAGATAGCCATGTTAACTGACGTCACTAGGTGGCCAAGATGGCGGCGATCAGCACGCTACAGTGACGTTTGTGTTTTTCTAAGTGAAAATAAATGTTATTATAGTGATTTATAGTGCAAAAAAGTGATAGAAGTTTACAATAGTGTTTATTTAGTAAGTTTTAATAAGTGAAAATACATTTTAGATTGTTTTAACATAATATTGCATCATCTAGGTATATGTTAGCACTCAGCTACCTACGATTCCAAAACCCTGTTTTATTAATTGTTCCGCTAATTAATTTACAAAAAATTCTTTAAATAAATTTTGTAGAGAATTAATTCTGCCTCTGGTACAATTTATCCCATTTTGTTACCTTCTTTAGTTCTGGTTTAATTCAGGTTTAAAGTTGGTACATTGTAGTTTTATAAGTTCAAACCTGTTTTATGTAGAAACATGGGAGTAGGAGCATTACATGCAGAAATTAATTCAGTATCCAATAAAATTTATCCCATTTCGCTGTCTGGTTTAGTTCAAGTTTAACTCAGGTTAAAGGTACATTCACAAATGAAAATTAGGTTTATGTTTATGGTTTAAACTTTAGTTTTGGGGCACCATTCACACTTCAGAATTTAGTTTTGCTAAACCCTAAACATAAAGATAAACATTGCAATATATATGCCTCTTTCTTCGTATTCGTTCGTAGCGGTAAACATTGGAAAGAAAATGTATCGTAACAAGTTTTCGAAAGATCTGTCAAATTATTTTCAATTTATTCTCACCCTCTTGTTATATTATTACTGAAAATAATTTTAGTATGTTATAGACGATCATATTTATAAATATACAAATTATTTGCATTACTGTAGTCGTTCATGGGAATGTGTGACATATATTTTACTACTTTGAAAATTATGTTCATGTATTATTTGTAAACAAAATTAGCTTTTTAAAATTTATTACTAAACTTTGGACTTTTATCTACAAACGTAGGTATAAAACATTATATGTTTCATTTATTATAATAATGATATATTGTTTCAAAAAAGTCATGTTTATCTTACGCTATCTTCAGCCCGTATGCTTGACCTTAAACAAATTGCTATCTCTTGTGGGCCCTTTTTATTACTATGTTTCTCTACAGTGTAAACATAAATGAAGTGAACTGTCAGTTGACAGTTCTTTACGGTGTTCTGCGGTTCAGCCGGTATCAATTTAGTACTGCTTTACCGATATTACACGCTTGTTTTTGAAGTTGCACATAGATGTCGCGACCTTCTAAACGAAATTAAACTTGTGCTTGTGAATGGGGTTGTTAAATCTAAACGATAAATTTAAACCTAATTTTCATTTATGAATGTACTTTTTAAAGTTGCTACATTGTAGTTTTATAAGTTTACACCTTGCTTAAGGCGGTGTTAATCTATGTAGAAGAATGGAAATGGATGCATTAGGTGAAGAATTTAATTTTGTACAAGTTTTATTTAAAGTATTTTCTTGTAAAATGACAAATAGATTGTGGAATTATCAAAAACAATTTTAATGTCCATTTATTTATATTTATATAATTAGTCTTTCAATTAATATGACTTTCATGTATAATATCCGTATTTTAAACAATAGACTGCACTAATTAACTAAATTAATTTCTACCAGGAAACAATAGTCGAATCTTTCGTTTATTTAAATACCTGCAAGTCTAGTAGAAAATTTTATTTATGACACTAATAGTATATTACGTACCGTGAACTGTAAGTGATAGTTTTTAGGTCGAGAATGTAGTTTGGGGGTGTACGGGCAAAACCCGAATACGCAAAAACAGAATGAAATGTAACCGAATACGCATGCACAGAATATGCAAAAACCGAAAGGTTACAGAATGGCACGAAATATTCAAAAACAGAATATGCATTTCCCGAAAAAGTGGGCATGGCTCTTTGGTTGGTCTACTTTAGACAATCACCGCTACATGTTAATATGAAATTAGTTAGATACATTCACTAATAGTTTTTTGAAATTTGATTCTGTCACTTTTATACGTTTTATTTACATCATTTCAAAATACTGTTCTATATGAAAGAAGTGCTGTAAAATATTAAAGAAATTATGACAAAAGCAAAAGAACCTCTTTTGTCGGTAAAATCGAAAGATTTATATAAATCAACAATATCAAAATGGTCCTTTTAATGAATTATTTATTATTGTTAATATTTGTAACATAATAAAAATTGGATGTTTTCGAACGCTGCATATTACAATAAATTCTATTCAATTTTACAATTGATACATTCTTAAATAATTATATAATTGATATATAGATTTTTTACAAAAATCAGAAAAATGTATGTTTACATAAAATCAGCTATTTATTATGTCATGGTATGTTGACGAGCACAAAATTATAGATCCCCACAATAATAGTGACAACTATATATCTAAAAACAATGACATTATTAATTGATATATTTGACGGTAAATCAGACTAACTAAACTATAAAATTAAATGTTTTTCTAATTTGATAGAACGTAAACTGTTTACTGAATTATAAAAATAATTATTGATTTTATTTAATTTAGCTGTCAATTTGACAATTTAAATCGTACGTCTGTGATTTTATCGACATATTAATAAGTAACATCTGTTAGTGAATGTACCTAACTAATTTCATATTAACATTTAGCCGTGATTGCCTAAAGTAGACCAACCAAAAGCCACGCCAACTTTTTCGGGAAATGCACATTCTGTTTTTGAATATTTCGTGCTATTCTGTAACCTTTCGGTTTTTGCATATTCTGTGCATGCGTATTCGGTTACATTTCATTCTGTTTTTGCGTATTCGGGTTTTGAAGACATTCCCGTAGTTTGGGATGTCGAGACCCGTAGGGTCGAGATTTCCTAAACATTCGAGACCTAATAAATCACTTACAGTTCGAGGTTAGTAAGATATTTTTTGCAATACCTGCGTAAATATAAGAAAAGAAAAATACGTATCAAAATTAACAGCTGACAGATTGAGGTTAGAAATAAAATTTGAATGATATATATTTACTTACCGTCCACCATGAACGGTAAGTTTCACTTACCATCCACCGTGAACGGTAAGTAAATGATGTAACCATGGAAACCAATTGTGCAATAAAAGTTCCACTTACTGTGTTTAAATTTTGTTATTAATGGGTAACTTACAGTACAGGTATTGCAAAAAATATTTTCTCATCATTTTATACGACTTGAACAGTTGCATAAGCACTAAAAGTAACTTTTTTCTCCGCTGTTTTACTCTTACGATCATCCTGCTTCTTTATAACACTTTTAAGGTTAGATTCAGTACTGCCAACCTTGTATTGCATCTCTCCTAGCGAGTTTCGTCGTGGTTCAGTGGTACCATCATAGAAATTAAAGTTCCTGCTGTTAGGATTTACAACGTTGCTACCAAACTCTTTCAGCTTTTGTGATAGGCCGAATAATCGATTCGATATTGTTTGTGAATTATTGAATTGGGTAGGTTTATTGGTAGTATCGATATATCGATAGGCCATTGGCGTAGGTTGTCTAGTTTCGGATTTGCTTCGAGGTTTTCGCAAAAGTCTTGGAACAGAATTAGTCCAATTTTGTTCTGTCTTAGGTTTGTATTCCGGCAGTTTAAAATTTTGTTTTTGCACAGTTGTCAGTATTAGAGGACTTTGAGGTGAGCGTAGATTATTCCAATTTGGAGTAAACGTTTGAATGTTTGAAGAAAATGTTTGAAAATTTGTTTTGAATTCGTTTGAGATTGTTTTAATATCTGGAGATTTTTTAGGATCTACAGCAACTCGTATAAACTGTCCTTTCATGATATTTTGTTGTTTGTCTATGGGAGGTGGTGGGGCTCGGCCTTTAGTTTTTCGTCTACGTTCTGGACGTTTAGGGACATTTAGTAAATCATCTGCGCTTTTCCAAATTTTTTTAAGGTTATCTTGAGGATCAACTAATTTGCTTTTAGGTCGTAAGGTAAACGAATTGATTTGAGTTTGCGGATAAAATTCGCTGCGCGATCGAAGTTCAGATTGTAAAACAACTTTTGAGTCATCTAGGAATTTATTTGCTGTCGAAAAGTTGGTAGTATTGCGCGCATGACTGATAACTCGATTCGACGATTTGACATCTGGAGTGTTCAAGCTAATAATGTTGGATGTTTCCGGACAGTTTGGAAGTTCTAATTTAGTGTGTGGTTCTCTGGAAATCTCTATGTGTGTTACACCGTTTCCATCTGTTCTTTGAAGAAGATTAAATTTAGTGTTAATGTTTTTCCCGTAAGTTCTTTGATTGGCTACTGCCTTTAATGTGTTGAAACTAGTATATAAAGCTTGAAGCAACTCTAGATTATCAAAATTAAATACTAATACTTCTTCTTTTATAACAAAAACCAGCACTTTGGGAAAATTTACGTCAGTGTAACATAGTACATCACTTAACGGATGCGATTCAATATTACTTTTGTCTAAAATATTTCTGCTGGGCTCAGTGTCAGAATCACTACTTGACGAACCATTTGCTGAATCGTTTTCTCGGTGTTTCAACACGTGGTCTTCAACTAGGCAAGTTGAAGACGTAAAGCTATCGTCAGATGAAATCAACGAAATACTATCAATGTCTGATTCGAAACCCTCATCCTGTTGAATCGGTTTGACGTATATGGTAGGTTTGTGAAGTAGGGTTATGTCCAATTGGCTTGCGCCTATGTTCAAGTTGTACTCGCTGAATGGTGGTCGGAGGTTTTGAGATTTGGCAACGATGGATGTTAACGAACTAGATGACAGGACCTCCCGAAGAAGTAGAAATGCCTTGGGCATGGTGGTGCATATCTGTAACAAAAATTATTGATTTTAGTAGGGTTGTATAGGGTTTATTAAGGGTTTTAGAGGAATATGTTTCGAATAAAACTTGTACGCAATTTAATTGGCCATAACTTTTATTTGAAACGTTTTTTTGTAAAATTTATAGGGGGGCCCTGGCAAGGCAAAATGTAATTTGGGGTTTTGCTGACCTGAAAAAATACGTTAGGTCGTATACTATCATCGAAATATGCCTAATTTTTAATTTTTTTCATTGAAATTATGCTAGTTTACTAAGAAAAATTTGAAATCGTGCTTGAAATATCTATTTTGGTTTTGGAAATATAATTAAACAATCTTTGATTTTTTTTCATAATTTTTCGCTCAAATTTGTCTTTTTATCGAGTTTGTAGTTTTCAAGACTCCACCATAAAACATCAATCATACTATATGTAATGCATGCTGAATCCACCCCTGGACTCAGATTTTAATTACCTCCCTCTGTTTAGAAGCTACACCCCCCAAATTTCCCCCCACACAATTTTCCCTAAATCCGTGCACATAAAATCACCCAAATCTCAAATATTACCTTTACCTTTATAAAAATTCAGAAAGATTAATTTTTTTTACATTCAATACTAACCCCTCCAGTTAACAGATTTCAATGAAACTTTGAGCACTTATAGATCTCAGTGAGCCGAATCCATTGGTGAGGTCGTCAGGACCGCATCTATTATAATTGGCGAGATATCGGCCCGGAAATTTTTGGGGTCGAAAATTTAAAAAATTGATTTGGCTCAAAATTTGGTTATAAGTCAATTTAAGAGTGAAACTTTCCAAACTGGAGGCCGTTTTGCAATATTACGTTTCGTTTTTGAGGTACGGCCCTGGAAAGTTTTGATTTGGTGATTTTTGCCATTTTTCGAATTTTTTTCTATAAATATTTTATTGCGTAACCGAATAACTTCAAAATTGGGTTATTTACTAAAGACACTATGGGGAATTCAATAAAAAATAGAGGAGGGAAATATCTAGTTTAGTTTTGTAGTTACGTCTCCTCAAACTTCAATAATTTTAAAAATTTGTTTAGTTTTTCTACCATTTTACATTATTTCCTGTAGAAAATTTATCCACCAATTAAAATCAATACCACTTTACATATTTATACTTTAAGTCTCCCTGAATGCAGGGATGTAGTCTCCAGGGCCGTATCTATTTTAGTTGGCGAGATATCAGCCCCGAAAAATTTTGGGGCCGAAAATTTCTAAAGATAATTTTGTTCAAAATTTCTTTATAGGTCAATTTAAGTGTGAAATCTCGCTTTGTTTGGAAAATCCACTCTCGCTCGAATTGCCTCGGTCGCAGCGCTGCGACAATTCGTGCGAGAGTGGAAAAAGCGCTTTCTTCTCGTGTTAGACACATTTTTTTCACATGTTTCTAAAAACGATTTGCTTGGAACTTAAATACACTTTGACGACACAACTGACACGTTAAAAGTTTGGTTATCAGACGCAAGGCGGTGTAGCAGTGTTGCCAATGAACCAATCTTAAATGTAAATTGAAGTTGTCAAATTGTGATTTAATCTAGAAAAAGAAAAATATAAAACAATTGTAAGACAATTTATTTAATTTATTTATAATTTTTATAAGATTTTTTTTAAGTACGATTCATGTTGGCAACACTTCTATATTTTCTCCACTAGAGAGGAAAAACACATTTTCCTCACTATTACCGAACAAGACTATGTGGTTTCCTATCATCTCGTGAAAAAATAACTATTTTCCAAAATATGATTTTTGATACATTTTTTTTCTGTTTCTGCCAGGTGTCAAAGTTCCTGAATACAACCCTGCACAGATCTCTGTCCCTCTACAAAATGTGAGTATAATTCTAATATATTTTATATACAATTTTAAATATTTATCGTGTATAATTCATGTACGGAATGTTTAAATTTGCAACTTTCGAATATTTAATCGGGTTAGAATTTCGCGAATTTCTAACACGTTCTGCGTTAAATGTATTCATTGTTTAGCATGTTGTCTACTTGTGTTACAAGTACAAAATACATTACAGGTGTTACATTAACCTGTTACTACAAAAGTGTTACAAGATGTTTTGTGTTTTGAATTCGTAAAAAGTATCTACATAATATATTCTTGACTTGAATGTAAAAGAGGTTTTATATTATGTCTTCTATATTGATATCTAAAATTATGAAATTTCGGTCTTTAAACTTGATTTTAGAATGGATAAATGGTTTCCTATTTCTGCTTCTGAAGGTTTTTAAATACATCAAACTATATTCTACAGATTTCAAGCTAATTTAAAATATCTTTAAAAATGCAGGCATCTTATATTTTGGGTATTTTAAATTGGAATGTAGTTGCGGATACCTCTGAAATTATACTAGGTACGGCCCTGAAAATCTCACAAATAATTACCTCCCGCCTACCTCTGGGTAACGGAGGTATTGTTTTTGGTTAAAAAATTGGGTAGTGAGTTTTCAATGAATAAGCACGTTTTAGGGTCCCTACAATACGATTTTACTATTTTCGCGATGATGTATGTATGTATGTATGTATGTATGTATGTATATATATATATATATATATGTATGTATGTGTGTGTGTGTGTGTGAGTGTGTGTGTGTGTGTGTGTGTGTAGTCTGTGGCAATTTTTTCGTCTCGCATAACTCAAATACTATAATATAAAAAAAAACAATTTTGAGAATTTTTGCTTCTTATATTTAAATGAAGAGCTGATTAGATTTTGGCTAAAATTGGTTGTAGAATATTTAATTTTACATGTGTTTTGATTACACTAATTTTATTGATTTGCTTTAGATTAAGAGATAATAAAATATAATATAAAGAAATTAGATTTTATAAATCTTGCAGTCCTTGTACACCATGGAAACACTTAAAAATTTTCAATTTTTTACGAAATGTAACACATGTCATTTTGATTGTGAAGCTGTTTTCTTAGTGAAATATATGTCAAAAAATTTAATAAATATACGAAATAAAACTAAATTTCTTAAATATATATATAGGAAATAAACAAATAAGAAGGTATGTTTCTGTATCATCAAATACTATTTTGTATCGTTTAAGAGTAGTATTGGGCGGGAGGTTATGTGCTGGACACATAAGTTTTTTTTTTTTAGTGTTACTGTGTGAAATTGTGATTGGGGAAAAATTACTACAAGAAATAATGCAGTACAGTTGCATAATTTTTTAAAAATTGAACAAGTTTAAAAGTCTGTAGCTCAAAAACTAGACTAGATACGGACCTGGCGACGTCACCTCTGGATTTAGGAGGGATTTTACTATAACTGTGTAAAGTTGTATTTGTTTTGGTTGGAGAATAATTTTGATAGAAGAAATAATATAACACTGTAGCAAAAGTAGACACATTTTTAAGTTTGAGGGGGCGTACCTCAAAAACTAGACTAGATACGGACCTGGCGACGTCACCTCTGGATTTAGGAGGGATTTTACTAAAACTATGTAAAATTGTATTGATTCTGATTGAAGAATAAATTTGTTACAGGAAATAATGTAAATCAGTTTCGTAATTTTGCAATACAAATATTTCAAGTGAAATTTTTTATACATATTTACCACGTTTAATAAACACAGTTTCAACCTAGCGTCACATATACACAAACCACAAATTATTTCAGAAAAAATCTTCCATCCAAAACAATACACCTTAAAATCTGAATCTTATCTTCAATTGTTCTTCGTCCCAATGTTTGGAAACCAGTCCACTGGTTTTATTCACTTGTTTGACTTCCAAGTCGTGTTGTCCGTTCCCAAGAAACAAAAAACCGTCGGCGTTCATTGCCAGCTTGATTTCTAGCCCAGTGAACTAGAATTCCTCGGTTTTTATGAACGGTGTTTGCACATGAGGCGATGGCGAGATACGCGTCTTCGACTCTTTCAGTGTTTGAGTCTTCGAGTATCAGAAGTGAAAGCAGATAATCAGGTGTAGTTTGAATGAAGCGGGATACGTTTGCCGCAACTGTGAGATGATGTGGAATAGGTAGAGAAATGGTCTGACATTGAATTTAAGGTGTTTATGTAAATAATTGATGTTGGGACGGGTTTTGAAGTGTTGTAGGCAGCACAGTACCTACCGCTATAGATTTCTTATCGAATAATGCAAAAACACGGGCCACCACTATCAAGAAACGCTCATCCCTTCAAAACATTATGACACATGTCAGAAAATTACATTTCTATAACACTGTTTTAGAAAGTAAATATTTTACAACTAAAAAACTGTATAACTATCATTCAGAGTCGCACATTAGCGCGATATATGAAGTATCTTGATTCAGTTACTATGGTTACGTCTGTTTGTTTTATTTTATTTATTTGAGTGTGTGTGTGTGTAGTCTGTGGCAATTTTTTCGTCTCGCATAACTCAAATACTGTAATACCAAAAAATACAATTTTGTAAATTATTGCTTCTTATACTTAAATGAAGAGCTGATTAGATTTTGGATGAAATTAGTCAACCGAAAGTAGCAGTTTACTTGAAGCCCTTGACAGTTTTTCTTAAAAAAACACGGTTAAATTTCCTTTTTCAACAAATTATGTTATTTTGAAAGTTGAAGAATATTTAATTTTACATGTGCTTTGATTACACTAATTTTATTGATTTGCTTTAGATTAAGAGATAATAAAATATAATATAAAGAAATTAGATTTTATAAATCTTGCAGTCCTTGTACACCATGGAAACACTTAAAAATTTTCAATTTTTTACGAAATGTAACACGTCATTTTGATTGTGAAGCTGTTTTCTTAGTGAAATATATGTCAAAAAATTTAATAAATATACGAAATAAAACTAAATTTCTCAAATATAAATAGAAAATAAACAAATAAGAAGGTATGTTTCTGTATCGTCAAATATTACTTTGTACCGTTTAAGAGTAGTATTGGGCGGGAGGTTATGTGCTGGTCACATCAGATTTTTTTCAAAGAACACAGGTTAGCAGATTAAACGAAAATGTCAAAATATAATTTTTCTTTAACGTGTTGTAATTCGTAAATGGTGACAGAAAGAAGAAAATGTTTCAAACAATAATTGTAGTTAATAATATTTGAAACATTATTCTAATAATAAAATTTTCATTATTCGATAATTTACTGAGATATTTGAAAATAACTTGATAGGGCTTCAAGTAAACTAGCACTTCCGGTTATTGGATTATCACCAAAAACTAATCAGCTCTTCCAAAGGGGATACAATTGATATATACAAAATATAAAAATTTTCAGTTTAGTAGTTTTTGAGAAACCGTAACTCCAGACTGACAGACAGACACACACACAGACATCATCGCGATACTATTAAAATCCTATTCTAACGTGCTCATCCACTGAAAACTCACTACACAATTTTCAGTATGATTCCTATACCTCCCTTACAGGATATGAAAAGATCAATCGTTTAATACAATACTTTTTGCGTATTGAATGTCCATTTATCGCGTTTACAAAAGTTTTCTAAAACATCTTCGTTTTCAAAATGTGACTGGAATTTTTTTTAAATTCACAATTTCTCGCCAAATTGTCGTTGGTACTCGAAACTTGAAAAACTTAAAGGAAAATGTTTGAACTTTATTGCTCTGTTTGCCAATTGAGTCTAGGATTTTTTTGGCACTGCGTACGAGCTGTCAAAGTTGGACATTTGTTGACATCAGGAACATTTTTACCTCCCGCCTACCTCTAGGTAAGGGAGGTATTGTTTTTGGTCAAAAAATTGGGTAGTGAGTTTTCAATGAATAAGCACGTTTTAGGGTCCCTACAATACAATTTTACTATTTTCGCGATGATGTCTATATATCTGTATGTATGTATGTATGTATGTATGCATGTATGTATGTATGTGTGTGTGTGTGTGTGTGTGTGTGTAGTCTGTGGCAATTTTTTCGTCTCGCATAACTCAAATACTATAATACCAAAAAAATACAATTTTGTGAATTATTGCTTCTTATATTTAAATGAAGAGCTGATTAGATTTTGGATAAAATTGGTCAACCGGAAGTAGCAGTTTACTTGAAGCCCTTAACAGTTTTTCGTGAAAAACACGGTTAAATTTCCTTTTTCAACAATTTATGTTATTTTGAAAGTTGAAGAATATTTAATTTTACATGTTTTTTGATTACACTAATTTTATTAATTTTCATTAGATTTAGAGATAATAAAATAAAAAGAAATTAAATTTTACAAATTTTGCATTCCTAGTACACCATGAAAACATTTAAAAATTTTCAATTTTTTACGAAATGTGACACATGTCATTGTGATTGTGAAGCTGTTTTCTTAGTGAAATATATGTCATAAAATTAAATAAATATACAAAAGAAAATTAAAAAATATACAAGTCACTGTTTGCTGTTTTTTTAAAAAATAAAGGGTTCGTTCTTTCGACGCGTATGTTTGACCTTAAATATAGGTGCCATTGCTAGGATACTTGTTTAGAATTGTCAAATATTGGAATAATTAAAATTAAATTAATTTTGAAATAATACTGTGGTCGTAGAAAAAGTATAGTGTACAACTCGCATGGAATGTCCATTTCATACTCGTATGATTTGTATCATGAGCCTTCTTTCATACTCGAAGGAAATGAGTACCATTCCATGCTCGTTGTACAATATACTATTCTATAACACTGTTTTGGAAACTAGGCATTTCACAACTAAAAATTGTTATGGAATCACTAACATTCCATACGCGGCGTATGGAATATTTTCGACGAATCAGAACCGCGTAGTAGCACGATAAATGAAGTATCTTGATTCAGTTACTATGGTTACATCTGTTTGTTTTAATTTGATTTATTTGAGTTTGACGTTTGCAACAGTTTTATATTTGTATTTTTTGTATATTTCCAAAATCTTGTTATAGAAAGTATAGTCTACAACGTGTAACGGAATGGCCTATTTCATTACTTGTTGTAGAATATACTATTCTAACACGAGAGGAAAGCGCTTCTTCCACTCGAGTTTGGGTGGGAAAAAGAAGGGCTTTCCTCTCTAGTTTGACAAATAACTATTATTCAACTAATAACAAACATGACTCATAAGAATAGGGATGAAATTATAAAAGTGATTAGTAGCGTTAAAACAACTAAAAGTACTGTTACTATTCTATTAATTTACTAACAGATAATTAGTGATTTTTACCGAATTAATTAATAAAGTTATTAAGAGTTAACGGTATTATAAAACCAACGATTCGTACCAGAAAAATTGCAATTGAAATTATAAATATGCTTATTTATAATTCAGAAGATCTACGGATAGAACATATTAAAATCCTGTTACAAATTATTCTCAAAGAAGATTAGATGCTATATGATAATTCAGTGTAATTATTTTCATGTTTTAAACAAACATTGTTGTTAGTTTGTTATGGTCTATTTAGCAAAATATATGGTAGGTGTACGTAGCTGCATATTAACAACAATATGTTAAATGTAGTTTGAATAATAAATATGTTAGATTGTTGAAAACTTGGATGTCTTTAAACACTTCAAACTAGATGGCAGGCCCGGCGAAGTAAATTTTGCTGAGGTATGGAGTAATAGTGAAAAGTGTTGAGAGGAGGGGGGGGGGGGGGGTGTGCATAATAAAATATATAAAATCAATTAATATACTCATTTAATGGCGATAATTATATAGAGGGTTCAAATGAAAAGGGTGCTAAATCTTCAAACCTAATGACATTGAATACAATTGTTTCTTTTTACCTCCCGCCTACCTCTAGGTAAGGGAGGTATTGTTTTTGGTCAGAAAATTGGGTAGTGAGTTTTCAATGAATAAGCACGTTTTAGGGTCCCTACAATACGATTTTACTATTTTCACGATGATGTCTGTATGTATGTATGTATGTATGTATGTATGTGTGTGTGTAGTCTGTGGCAATTTTTTCGTCTCACATAACTCAAATACTATATAACCAAAAAATACAATTTTGTGAATTATTGCTTCTTATATTTAAATGAAGAGCTGATTAGATTTTGGATGAAATTGGTCAACCGGAAGTAGCAGTTTACTTGAAGCCCTTAACAGTTTTTCGTGAAAAACACGGTTAAATTTCCTTTTTCAACAATTTATGTTATTTTGAAAGTTGAAGAATATTTAATTCTACATTTGTTTTGATTACACTAATTTTAATAATTTTCATTAGATTTAGAGATAATAAAATATAAAGATATTAGATTTCACAAAGCTTGCATTCCTAGTACACCATGGAAAATTTTCAATTTTTTACGAAATGTGACACATGTCATTGTGATTGTGAAGCTGTTTTCTTAGTGAAATATATGTCAAAAAATTAAATAAATATACGAAAGAAAATTAAAATTCACAAATATAAATAGAAATTAAACAAATAAGAAGGTATGTTTCTGTATCATCAAATACTATTTTGTACCGTTTAAGAGTAGTATTGGGCGGGAGGTTATGTGCTGGCCACATCTGATTTTTTACTTTTTGAGGTATGGAATTCCATACCAAGACATCTCTGAGGTATGGAGTGCTCCATATCATCCAGACAATGTTCGCTGGCCATGCTAGATGGAGGACTTAAGCTAGCCTCAGAGGAAGCGTCTGTCTTTAAACATAACGTCCTACCCCAAAGAAGAACTATATGTTTAGAATTATACAGGGTGTGAAACAAAAAGCAGGTCATAGGCGTTTAACATGGGATAACCGTTTTTAGTGCACATTGTTTCCCATAAAATTTTAGACAAAAATGCTTCAAATAAATGTTGTAGAGCTTAAAATTCTGCATGTAAATCAGTCGACAAAATTCATGTACTATGGTTTGTAGCCGCAGAAATTATACCGGGTGGAACATCATACCTGTGTACATAGGCGATTAACATGAAAAAACAGTTTTTCCGTGCGCATTGCTCCCCAAATTATTTTAGACAAAAATGCTTCAAATACATGTTGTAGAGCATAAAATTCTGCATCTAAATCAATAAACAGAATTACTTTTACTTGCTTTGTAACGATAGAAATTAAATATGAAAACATGGAAAATTACGGTAAAAATATCAAATAGCCATGGAATTGAAACAAAAATAAATAAATGCTTGACATTTGACAGATGAATGATTAATTTGACGGGTAAAATATCAAATAGACAGAAAAACGATAAGCATTTATTTATTTTTGTTTCAATTCCATGGCTATTTGATATTTTCATCGTAATTTTCCATGTTTTCATATTTAATTTTTGTCGTTATAAAGCAAGTAAAAGTAATTATGTTTATTGATTTAGATGCAGAGTTTTATGCTCTACAACATGTATTTGAAGCATTTTTGCCTAAAATAATTTGGGGAGCAATGCGCACGGAAAAACTGTTTTTTCATGTTAATCGCCTATGTACACAGGTATGATGTTCCATCTGGTGTGGGCACCACACTACTTTCTTGAACATGTATGCTTTGTTCCTTGGGTATAACTATTGTGAAAATTATTTGACATAAAGATATTACACCTATTTAATTTTGTGTTCTCAGTTATAATTTTAATTTAAAATATTAATTTAACACTTTCAATCTAATAGAACAAATATTGCTTTTATAATATTTCCAGCGACACATATTTTTAACACTTTACAATTATTTGACACGTTTGACACATAGATGTTTAATAGTATATTATGATACAAGTGTATAAGTAAGCTTTTAAAGCACGTACGACGAGTTTACGGGCACGACGCGAAGCGGAGTGCCTATAACGTCGCTACTGCTTTAAAAGCACTTATACACGTGTGTCATACGCTATTTTTGATTACACCTGCATCATACTCTGGAAAAAACTGGAAAGCAACATTTCGATTTTGATTCATTTCATAATTTTGCGCGTGTGACGTTTGACGCATATAGTTTACATGGAGACTAGTTAGCATTTGTTGTTTACGTTTACAGTTTAAACAGATTAATAGTAAATATTTTTGTTGTTGCTTAGTAACCTTTAAAGCACGGCGTGTTTTAATCTTGCGTTTACGAACACTGTAGCGTGTTTTAAACAAGGATTACGATGCAGGTATAATAAAAAATATTTTATTTTTTGTTCCCAGTGTAACTAAAATATATTATTAAATACATAATTTAGGTAAATAGCTCCGAGGTAACGTGTCGGACTGTGGATCGTGAGATCCTCAGTTCGAATCCCACTGCCGATAGTTACAAATTTAAAGTTACCCCTGTGGTTCCCCCTCCACTAACAACCTTGGGGGCTATGATTTGACGGCTGGTAACCGCACTTCATACGAAAAAATATATCACTTACCGAGATCTGCGTAAGCAGAGTGCCACACCCGTAATGGGTAAAAGGCGTGATGATATATTTATTTTTTTTAATTTAGGTTTTCTCAAAATCAGAAGCATGTACAAGAAAAGTGTAAATATCTATTTATATTCCAAATATTTTGGCTAACATCTTTCACTTGAAACTTTTTTTCACAATTGGTTCTATTTTTGAAAAAAATGGAATTTATTGTTTTGTGTGTTCAGTAAACTTCCTCTTCCGGATTTTCAATTTCATTCAAAATCAACTCAGCTCTTCATTTTTTCATGAAACTTATAAATTCCGAGTTTTGTTCACATATCTTCATTCATGAGATATTGCGCACACGGACATCCATCCATCCATCCATCCATCCACACACACAGACATCATTGAGAAATTGGTCCTAACGGATTCAGTGATTCCAATACTTTTTTATACTTTGTATAAGAAAGTAAAAATTACAAAATTTATAGTTAATACTGTTCGCCATGAAATAAAACAAAATGACAAACAAATGTATAATGTTTTCCTGTCAAATATTTTGACATGTGTTTGCTTGGTTCACGAATTCATTGTTGTACTCAATACAAATACAGTGTTGTAATCAATACGAATACATTATTATAATCAATACAAATACATTGTTGTAATCAATACGTTATTGTCATCAATACGTTTATAATTTGTACAATGTTGTAATCAATTATTATACTTACAATTAATGTATTCAAAACTAGTTATAAATTTGAAAAAATTAATAATATATTTTAATTTGAAAGTAAATTATCTCCTTTTGGAAAAGAATCGTGTTTTAATTTAAATCATATGTCACTGTCAAATAATATTTTTTAAATAAATTTTTCATTTATTAAGAGATGTTGGATAAAACGTTATACTTCACACGTGGGCAAAGTGGAATGGGGTCTTTCACCATTTTTTTTTTATATTTTTTTATGAAACTTTATCTATATTGAAGACTATCTACACTTTTAAAAAGTCTTAATTGTTATTCATTAAGCCACAATGATTTTTACCTCCCGCCTACCTCTAGGTAAGGGAGGTATTGTTTTTGGTCAAAAAATTGGGTAGTGAGTTTTCAATGAATAAGCACGTTTTAGGGTCCCTACAATACGATTTTACTATTTTCGCGATGATGTCTGTATGTATGTATGTATGTAAGTGTGTGTGTGTGTGTAGTCTGTGGCAATTTTTTCGTCTCGCATAACTCAAATACTATAATACCAAAAAATACAATTTTGTGAATTATTGCTTCTTATATTTAAATGAAGAGCTGATTAGATTTTGGATAAAATTGGTCAACCGGAAGTAGCAGTTTGCTTGAAGCCCTTAACAGTTTTTCGTGAAAAACACGGTTAAATTTCCTTTTTCAACAATTTATGTTATTTTGAAAGTTGAAGAATATTTAATTTTACATGTTTTCTGATTACACTAATTTTATTAATTTTCATTAGATTTAGAGATAATAAAATATAAAGAAATTAGATTTTACAAATTTCGCATTCCTAGTACACCATGAAAACATTTAAAAATTTTCAATTTTTTACGAAATGTGACACATGTCATTGTGATTGTGAAGCTGTTTTCTTAGTGAAATATATGTCATAAAATTAAATAAATATACAAAAGAAAATTAAAACTCTCAAATATAAAGATAATAAACCAATAAGAAGGTATGTTTCTGTATCATCAAATACTATTTTGTACCGTTTAAGAGTTGTATTGGGCGGGAGGTTATGTGTTGGCCACATCAGATTTTTTTTAAATGTTGTGACGTCATAGTAGAGATCTAAAACAGTAGAGATTTAAATAATTTTTGTTACATAAATGTTCTATTTTATTGTAATAATAATAATAAAATAAGTAAAAAATATATGACAACAATTACTTACAATCTGTACTGTTTTAGATCCAGCAACACCTCTAGTATGACGTCACAACATTTTTTAAAAAATCATTGTGGCTCAATGAATAACAATTAAGACTTTTTAAAAGTGTAGATAGTCTTCAGTATAGATAAAGTTTCATAAAAAAAATAATAAAAAAATGGTGAAAGACCCCATTACCCGCGAGAGAAATTTTATCGAGTGCCCACGTGTAAAGTAAATAACTATTACAAATAGCATCATTCAAAAATACATATTTCACATTCAATTACTAATTTTTGTTTAAATATCATTTTTCATGATATCATCTTTATGTTTCAATGCTTGAAAAGTATTTTCATTTAAATATATGTTTAATATAAATCAAAGTAAATGTCAATGATGTGTTAAAAAAATGTAAAATATGCAAAATATATAAATATTACACCCGATGAGTCATAGATTACATTTTACTTTTATAGGTATTTACTTGTATATTACATAACAGAAAATTGCTTTTATGAATTGCATCAAGTATGGAAATATTCCACATTCTTGAAGACAGCCGAGACTTCAGCAAAACTTCTTTAATCTGAATTTAAAGGTAGAACCTTAGACTGTGCCAAAAAAATCTATATTTTTTGTTTTTGCTCTGTAAGAAATCGGTCAATATTTAGAGGTCCATCAAGTCCAAAACGTGTTTTTTGACGTTTTTCCTCAATTTTTACCTCCCGCCTACCTCTAGGTAAGGGAGGTATTGTTTTTGGTCAAAAAATTGGGTAGTGAGTTTTCAATGAATAAGCACGTTTTAGGGTCCCTACAATACGATTTTACTATTTTCACCATGATGTCTGTATGTATGTATGTATGTATGTATGTGTGTGTGTATGTATGTATGTATGTATGTATGTATGTGTGTGTGTGTGTAGTCTGTGGCAATTTTTTCGTCTCGCATAACTCAAATACTATAATACCAAAAAATACAATTTTAGGAATTATTGCTTCTTATATTTAAATGAAGAGCAGATTAGATTTTGGATAAAATTGGTCAACCGGAAGTAGTAGTTTACTTGAAGCCCTTAACAGTTTTTCGTGAAAAACACAGTTAAATTTCCTTTTTCAACAATTTACGTTATTTTCAAAGTTGTAGAATATTTAATTTTACATGTGTTTTGATTACAATAATTTTATTAATTTTCATTAGATTTAGATATAATAAAATATAAAGAAATTAGATTTCACAAATCTTGCATTCCTAGTACACCATGGAAACATTTAAAAATTTTCAATTTTTTACGAAATGTGACACATGTCATTGTGATTGTGAAGCTATTTTCTTAGTGAAATATATGTCAAAAAATTAAATAAATATACGAAAGAAAATTAAAATTCTCAAATATAAATAGAAAATAAACAAATAAGAAGGTATGTTTCTGCATCATCAAATATTATTTTGTACCGTTTAAGAGAAGTATTGGGCGGGAGGTTATGTGCTGGCCACATCAGATTTTTTATTTTCGTATACAAAGTATAAAGAAGTATTGGAATCACGAAAAAAATCGCTGACGAGATTTTTGCTGAAATACATATTTTGACGTCCACTGTATCCGTTAGGACCAATTTCTCAATGATGTCTGTGTGTGAGGATGGATGGATGGATGGATGGATGTCCGTGTGCACAATATCTCATGAACGAGACAAGATATGTAAACGAAACTTGGAATTTATAAGTTTCATGAAATAATGAAGAGCTGAGTTGATTTTGAATGAAATTGAAAAACCGGAAGAGGAAGTTTACTGGACACACAAAACAATAAATTACATTTATTTCAAAAATAGAATATCTGTGAGAAAAAGTTTCAAATGAAAGATGTTAGCAAAAGTATTTGGAATATAAAATGTTATTTGCACTTTTCTTGTACATGCTTCTAATTTTGAGAAAAACTAAATTATATATTTAAGAATATATAGCAATAATCTTAGTTACAATGGGAACAAAAATTAAAACATTTTTAATATCTATGTGTCAAAAATATGAGTCGTGTGAAATATTATAAAAGTAATATTTGTATTATTACTTAGAAAGATTTTTCATTTATATATCAAATAATTGTCAAAATAAAGTTATACTTAAGTAACAAGTCATACGTGTTTAGTTGGTTTTATTTGTATAAGAAAGTAGTGTGGTGCCCACACCAGATTTGACTACGGAAACAAAATATGGTGTTCCCTTAATATCTTTAATTATCATGATTGACACCAATCATGATAATTATTATTGATATGTGATGCTACAAAATGTTTAAACTGTATAAAACACATCACGCAGCTAAACATATAAAGTTATTGACATAAGAAGTGTAAATCGCGGTTTTTCGGGCTTAAAAAATAGCTTTATTGTTCAATATAAACTTTAAACAATGAATCTGACTAATGAAACGTATCAAATACTTTGTTTTTGAAAGTATTTATTTGTTTCCGTGCTCAAATCCGGCATAAATGTAGTATAATTTTATGCAATATGAAAAAAATCTGAGGTGGCCAGCACATAACCTCCCGCCCAATACTACTCTTAAACGATACAAAATAGTACTGTATCAACAGAAACATACCTTCTTATTTATTTATTTTCTATTTATATTTCAGAAATTTTATTTCATATTTTTATTTAAATTTTTTGACATATATTTCAATAATAAAACAGATTTACAATCAAAATGACATGTGTCACATTTTGTAAAAAATTCAAAATTTTTAAATGTTTCCATGGTGTACAAGGAGTGCAAGACATGATATCTAATTTCTTTATATTTTATTATCTCTAAAACCAATTCAAATTAATAAAATTAATGTAATCAAAACACAAGTAAAATTGAATATTCTTCTACTTTCAAACTAACATAAATTGTTGAAAAATAAATTTAACCGTGTTTTTCACGAAAAACTGTTAAGGGCTTCAAGTAAACTGCTACTTCCGGTTGACCAATTTTATCCAAAATCTAATCAGCTCTTCATTTAATTATAAGAAGCAAAAATTCATAAAATAGTATTTTTTGGTATTATAGTATTTGAGTTATGCGAGACGAAAAAATTGCCACAGACTACACACACACACACATACATACATACATACATACATACATACAGACATCATCGCGAAAATAGTAAAATCGTATTGTAGGGACCCTAAAACGTGCTTATTCATTGAAAACTCACTACCCAATTTTTTGACCAAAAACAATACCTCCCTTACCTAGAGGTACCACTACTTTCTTATACAAATAAAACAAAATGATCACGTATGACAATTATTTGATGTATACCGTGTGTCCCACGTAAAGGTTGGCATAGGCAGTTAACATGTAAAATCAGTTTTTTGTAAATAAAAAGTGTCCGGCAAAAAATTATGCATCCAAATTTTATATCACAATACTGCCAATATCCCTACATCTTATTTAATACAGATTACTTTATTTTGATAAGGCAATTTAATGC
The DNA here is from genome assembly GCA_963942605.1 of Poecilus cupreus. Lineage (NCBI taxonomy): Eukaryota > Metazoa > Arthropoda > Insecta > Coleoptera > Carabidae > Poecilus > Poecilus cupreus. The sequence goes on from OZ012713.1 coordinate 5,113,731, forward strand.
AATTAATAATAATAATTCCTAATTTTCGCCTACTCTTATTATTGCTACTGACGTATAGTGCTTGCAATTTGTTTTAAATATTTTTATCTGTCACTGTCAATTTCTGGCGATGGAAACCATTCAGCGTTCATTTCTGTGGTGTATTCAGATATTTGTCTCGCACTGCGCCCCCATAATACATTCTAATAATATTTACACGGTTCTCGACGTTTAATGTATTCGTGATGACAGTGACAGATTAAAATATTTAAAACAAATTGCAGGCACTATGCGTCAGTAGCAATAAAAAGAGTAGGCGGAAAATTAGGACTTATTATTATTAATTTCATTAAATTGCGGTATCAAAATAAAGTAATCTGTATTAAATAAGATGTAGGGATATTGGCAGTATTGTGATATAAAATTTGGATGCATAATTCTTTGCCGGACACTTTTTATTTACAAAAAACTGATTTTACATGTTAACTGCCTATGCCAACATTTACGTGGGACACACGGTAGATATTAAACCTGTTTAATTTTGTGTTCTCAGCTATGATTTTAATTTAAAATATTAATTAATGTCTAGTCTTTAAAACTTTGTAAATAATAATACAAATACTGCTTTTATAATATTTCAAACGACACATATTTTTGACACTTCTCAATTATTTGACACGTTTGACACTTTTCATGAAACTTATAAATTCTAAGTTTCATTTACATATCTTGTCTCGTTCATGAAATATTGCGCACACGAACATCCATCCATCCATCCTCACACACAGACATCATTGAGAAATTGATCTTAACGGATTCAGTGGACGTCAAAATATGTACTTCCGCAAAAATCTAGTCAGCGATTTTTTTTCGTGATTCCAATACTTCCTTATACTTTGTATAAGAAAGTAAAAACTGCAAGAAAAATGAATTGTTTAATAGTGTCATAAAAGCATGCACTTTTACTAATCTTAACCTTATATTCGATTAAAATAAAATACAGTTCTCATACAAAATTGAAATATTTCAAAAATTATTTCATTTTCTATTCGTATGTTCATGATCTCGGGGGGCAAATTTATACGGACGGGGCGTTCCGCCCCCTTTGATCCTGACTTCCGACGCCCCTGCATCAAGTATTCACCCTAAAATATGTTTAAAGACAGTCGCTTCTTTGAGGTTAGCTTAAGACCTCAAGCATCAAGTTTCAAGTGTTTTAAAACAGCCAAGTCTTCAGCAAGGCTTCCTCCCCAAACTATAGGTCCTTAAAGACAGTCTGAAGCTAGCTTAATACATCCAACATCTAGTTTGAGCTGTTTCAAAACCTTCAAATGTTCAGTAATGTTTCCTCTCCCAAAACTTACAGTAGGACTACATTTATTCACTCTATAATAATGTTTAAGGTCAAACATACGCGTCGAAAGAACGAACCCTTTATTTTTTAAAAAACAGCAAATTCTGTATTCTTTATTTATTTTCATGTTCTTTATGGTCCAACAACCTCCATTCGTCAAAATATCATGGATTGTTTACAGTGACTTGTACATTGCAATGTCAGATGAAGAACATATTTTCGTTGGGTTCGTTCACTCCCAGGAATTTGTTTTGCAAATTCAAATTTCAATAAATTATTTCTTACAATTATTCTTATCGAAAAACAAAACAATTATAACAGTGAGGTCTTTGAACATTCTAGTATTTATATATGTGGATGAAAAGGATAACTGAAACATTCAACTATAAAAAAATATTCGTTGAAGTCTAGTTGGTCAAAAATTCAGAATTTTGATACTGAATTTCTAATTCCCATGAACGACGACAGTAATGAAAATAATTCGTATATTTATAAATATAATCGTCTATAACATACTAAAATTATTTTACATTTGAATTTACAGTTTTTGAGAAACAAATAAGAATATACCAAAAAACACACTTTTTGGTATATTTTTATTTGTTTCTCAAAAACTGTAAATTCAAATGTAAAATAATTTTAGTATGTTATAGACGATCATATTTATAAATATACACATTATTTGTATTACTGTAGTCGTTTATGGGAATGTGTGACATATATTTGACTACTTTGAAAATTATGTTCATATATAATATGTAAACAAAATTGGCATTTTAAAATTTATTACAAAACTTTGGACTTTTATCTACAAACGTAGGTATAAAACATTATATGTTTCATTTATTATAATAATGGTATATTGTTTCAAAAAAGTCATGTTCATCTAGCGCTATCTTCAGCCCGTATTGGCCCGGATGGTTCACCTTAATAGTATATTCTACAACAAGTAATGGAATGGCACATATACCACGCGAGCAAAAAGTTTGTAGCCCGAGCCAAAGGCGAGGGCTACGGTTTGCGAGCGTGGGATAGGCCATTCCGTTACATGTTGTAGACTATACTTTCTATTAAAAGGTTTTGGAAATTATACAAAAATACAAATATAAAACTGTTGTAAACGTCAAACTCAAATAAATCAAATTAAAACAAACAGACGTAACCATAGTAACTGAATCAAGATACTTCATATATCGCGCTAATAAGCGGTTCTGATTCGTCGCGTATGGAATGTTAGTGATTCCATAACAATTTTTAGTGGAATGCCCAGTTTCCAAAACAGTGTTATAGAAAAGTAATTCAAGCTAGCTTAAAACCTTTAGCATATAGTTTGAAATGTTTAAAGACATCCAAGTCTTCAGCAAGGCTTACTCCCTCAGAATTATGGATAAAACATCATTATCCACCTGCTACTTGCTCAAACACTCACTCGTAACGTCTGGCTGACTGTAATATTCGTCATTTTATGTTTTCTCTCTATGTAGGTTAATTTGAACAACTCGTTGAAGGAGAAGGCGGTTCGTAAACTGCCTCAGGCATTTTCACACACACACATGCGTTCATATACACTAATATACACCTATACTTGGTCGAATAAGTAGGTATACAACACATGCCTACTTCTTTCGGTGTAAGAAATACATGATATATTAGAGACGATATTTCGTCATTTCTTTAGAGTCGAATTTTAATACTTCAATATTTTAATTATCTACTTTACAGTTTAGTTCATGTTGGGCTAGAAAGGGTTATAGATAAAACTCCCCTGAATCCAGGGGTGAGGTCGCCAGGTCCGTATATAGTCTAGTTTCCGAGTTACGCTCTATTAAACTTCAACTTGTTTTGGAGACTTCAATACTACCTCAAGAACGATGTCCAAAAACATATTTTAAGATTTTTATTAATATTTAAATTATTTATTTAAAAAAATACATTTTATGTAATAGTAAAAACTCCCCTGAATCCAGGGGTGAGGTCGCCAGGTCCGTATATAGTCTAGTTTCCGAGTTACGCTCTATTAAACTTCAACTTGTTTTGGAGACTTCAATACTACCTCAAGAACGATGTCCAAAAACATATTTTAAGATTTTTATTAATATTTAAATTATTTATTTAACAAAATACATTTTATGTAATAGTAAAAACTCCCCTGAATCCAGGGGTGAGGTCGCCAGGTCCGTATCTAGTCTAGTTTCTGAGTTACGCCCCCTTAAACTTCTACTTGTTTTGGAGATTTCAATACTACCTCAAGAACGATGTCCAAAAACAAATTTAAAAATTGTTATTAATATTTAAATTATTTATTTAACTAAATACATTTTATGTAATAGTAAAAACTCCCCTGAATCCAAGAGTGAGGTCGCCAGGTCCGTATCTAGTCTAGTTTCTGAGTTACGCCCCCTTAAACTTCTACTTGTTTTGGAGATTTCAATACTACCTCAAGAACGATGTCCAAAAACAAATTTTAAAATTTTTATTAATATTTAAATTATTTATTTAACTAAATAGATTTTATGTAATAGTAAAAACTCCCCTGAATCCAGGGGTGAGGTAGCCAGGTCCGTATTTAGTCTAGTTTCTGAGTTACGCCCCCTTAAACTTCTACTTGTTTTGGAGATTTCAATACTACCTCAAGAACGATGTCCAAAAACAAATTTTAAGATTTTTATTAATATTTAAATTATTTATTTAACAAAATACATTTTGTGTAATAGTAAAAACTCCCCTGAATCCAGGGGTGAGGTCGCCAGGTCCGCATCTAGTCTAGTTTTCAAGTTACGCCTCATCAAACTTAAACAATTTCATCTGAAAACTCTCTTTTCACATTGTGTGTTCTAAATTAAATATCACCTCATCAAAACTAATACAACTTTACATAGTTATAGTAAAAACCCTCCTGAATCCAAGAGTGAGGTCGCCAGGTCCGTATCTATCCTGGTTTTTAAGTTACGCCCTCTTTAATTTGAACAATTTCAATTCAAAACTCTCTTTTCACATTGTTTGTCCTAAATAAAATATTCCCCAATAAAAACTAATACAACTTTACGTAGTTATAATAAAATCCATTCCGAATGCAGAGGTGAGGTTTCCAGGTCCGTATCTAGTCAAGTTTCCAAGTTACGCCTCATCAAACTTCAACAATTTTATTTGAAAGTTTCCTTTTCATACAATTGTCTCTAAATAAAATATCTCTCAATCATAACTAATATAACTTTACGTAATTATAGTAGAAGCCCTCCTTAATCCAGGGATGAGGTCGACAGGTCCGTATCTAATCTAGTTCTCGAGATACGCCTTGTCAAACTTCAATAATTTCCAGAGAAATTATTGTAGATTTTTTCGGGACATCTTTAACTTTCAACCCTCAGAATTACAGTGCCCATGAATGAAAGTCAATACAATTTTAGACATTTGTACTAAAATCCCTCCTGAAACTAGTAGTGAAGTTGCCAGGACCGTATCTAGTCTAGTTTTCGAGCTACGCCTTGTCAAACTTCAACAATTTCCAGAGAAATTATTGTAGATTTTTTCGGAACGTCTTTAAATTTCAACCCCCATAATTACAGTGCTTATCAATGAAAGTCAACACAATTTTAGAAATTTGTTCTAAAATCCCTCCTGAAACTAGTAGTGAGGTTGCCAGGACCGTATCTAGTCTAGTTTCTAAGTTACGCCCCATCAAACTTAAACAATTTTAATTGAAAGCTCCCTTTTCATATAATTGTATCTAAAAAATATCCTCCAATCAAAACTAATATAACTCCACACGTTTATACTAAACACCCTCCTGAATCCAATGGTGCAGTTGCTAGATCCGTATCTAGTGTAGTTTCCCAATAATAAAACTTTAAACTTGAACAATTTTTATTTTGAAGACAGCCAAGCTCCCTTTTCACATTCTTATCTGTAGTTAATTTACCCTCCAATAAAAATCAACATAATTGTACATAGTTATAGTTAAAACCTTCCTAAATCCAAGGTTGAGGATGCCATGTCCGTATCTAGTCTAGTTTTGGAGATACACCTCTTGAAACATTAACAATTTCTTTAAATACTTGGAGAGTTCAATGCTCGATCAAAAACGTTTCACATTTTTTATTCTAATAAATTTATCATTTGATTCAAATTATTTTGCATGAATTAATTTTTTTAGGGCTCAAAAAATTATATTCATATATTGAAAATAAGTGTTACATAAATTTTTTTCTTATAATAAAAAAAAATTTTTTTTACGTTTTGTTCACTTTTGGGAACATTATGAACAAATTCAACTTACAATAGAACTTTGGTGTATTGGGTCGTCTTCGCGTACTATACAAAATTGTTTGATAAACAACCTCTTCTAGGAAAACATCAGATAAAAAAAAATTTTGGAAATTTTGTAAAGGTGTTTTTAGCTGTAATATATCAGCAGGTAATAAGCTGCTTCCTTCAAATTTTATATTTTCTATCTCAGTTTCTGTAATTATCCTTTTTCCACTACAATTTTTTTTTTATGTTGGTCAAATTGGAAGGAATGACCTAATTGGCAATTGACAAAGTGTATATAATGTTCCCAAATGGTTACAACATGATTGCCATGAATGTAAACTGCATAAGAAAAGAAGAATTTTAAATTGTATGTTCCCGATCGGGAACAGTATGCAATAGAGGGTTGATACAGTTATACTCAAAACCCTCCTAAATCCAGGATTGAAGTCGGCAGGTCCGTATCTAGTTTATTTTCCGAGATACGCCCTCTCAAACTTCAACAATTTCTTTGAACATTGCAGTAGATTTCTCAGTAGGCTACGCCCTCAAAATACTTCCTTAAATTCATTAATGTCTTCAGCAATACTTCCTCCCAAAGAACTAGGGGTAACACAACATTTATCTATTTTAAAATCAAGTTTAAGTAGAGTTGAGGCTACCTTAAGACCTCCAGAATCTAGTTTGAAGTGTTTAAACTATTTAAAAACAATCTCTACCAAACTCCTCAATATGTCAACAACCCCTTCCCCCCTTTCTTCACCCCCCAAGCCTCCACCAATTCCCCTCCTGGCCCTTCTGCTTCATTTTAACAATCTTCAGTTCAGCTAGAACTGTGTGCTTGTGCGAGTACAGGAACTCCAAGAATGTGACTAGTTTTATTGAACCGAGCATTCCGTGATTCTACCATGGCTTGGGAGAAGTGCACTGCTAGAGGTGCTTAACACTAACTAAACGTAGACTTAAGAAGTCTTTGCGTAGTGTTGGGTTAGACTTCTTGTATGGTTTTGGTGGTGGTTTGAAAAATATTGTTTTAGTGGCGAAAAAGGAAAATGCTTGTAACTTATTTGTACCTCAATCAAAACCAATATAACTTTACAGATTTATAGTAAAAATCTTCCTGAATCCATTGGTGTGGTCGCCAGGTCAGTATCTAGTCTAGTTTTTTAATTACAGCCCTTGAAACTTACTGTTTTTATTTGTGTATCCTACTTTCTTTTCATTTAAATAATTGATGTACCTCTCAATATAATTTAATACAACTCTTTATTTAACAAAATACATTTGAAATAATAGTAATAATTTCCCTGAATCCAGGGGTGAGGTCGCCAGGTCCGTATCTAGTCTAGTTTCCGAGTTACGCCCCCTTAAACTTCAATTTGTTTTGGAGACTTCAATACTACCTCAAGAACGATGTCCAAAAACAAATTTTAAGATTTTTATTCATATTTAAATTATTTATTTAACAAAATACACTTTATATAATAGTAAGAACTTCCCTGAATCCAGGGGTGAGGTCGCCAGGTCCGTATCTAGTCTAGTTTCCGAGTTACGCCCCCTTAAACTTCAACTTGTTTTGAAGATTTCAATACTACCTCAAGAACGATGTCCAAAAACAAATTTTAAGATTTTTATTCATATTTAAATTATTTATTTAACAAAATAAACTTTATATAATACTAAGAACTCCCCTGAATCCAGGGGTGAGGTCGCCAGGTCCGTATCTAGTCTAGTTTCCGAGTTACGCCCCTTAAACTTGTTTTGGAGATTTCAATACTACTTCAAGAACGATGTCCAAAAACATATTTTAAGATTTTTATTCATATTTAAATTATTTATTTAACAAAATACACTTTATATAATAGTAAGAACTTCCCTGAATCCAGGGGTGAGGTCGCCAGGTCCGTATCTAGTCTAGTTTCCGAGTTACGCCCCTTAAACTTCAACTTGTTTTGAAGATTTCAATACTACCTCAAGATCGATGTCCAAAAACATGAATGAAATGAAATTTAATACAATTCTAGACATTTGTAATAAAAACTCTTCTGAATACAATACAACTTTACAGATTTATAGTAAAAATCCTCTTGAATCCAGGGGTGAGGTCGCCAGGTCCGTATCTAGTCTAGTTTTTTAGTTGTGCTCTCTTAAACTTCAACAATTTTTTGTAATAATTTCGTGTTTGAGGACAGTCAAGCTTTCTATATATTATTTTGTCTAGGTAATATATCCTTGACTAAAAATGAATAAAATTTTAAGCAATATATTTTAAACTCTGCTGAATCTAGGAATCAGATCGCCAGGACCGTATCTAGTCTAGTTTTCAAGTTACAGGCCCTTAAACTTGAACAATTTGTATTTTGAAGACAACTAGCTCCCATTTACATTCTTATACCTAGCTAATTAACCTCCAAATCAAAATTGATACAATTGTACCTATTTATAGTAATAACTACCCTGAATCCAGGGGTGAGGTCGCCAGGTTCGTACCTAGTCTAGTTTCCGGGTTAGACCCATTTAAACTTGAACAATTTCTCTTATTGCATGGAGACTTCAATGCTGGATCAAAAATGAAGTTTCACTATATTTCCTCTAATAAATTTATGCCTCAATTGAAACAAATACAACTTTACACAGTTATACAAGAAACCCTGATGAAACCAGGTGTGAGATCGTCAGGTCCGTATCTAGTCCAGTTTTCGAGCTACGGCCCTTCAAATTTGATCAATTTTTAGTTTCCATTCCAATTGAAATGTTTGAAGATAGTTAAGTTCCACTTTCACATTAATTTGTCTAGCTTATTTACCCCCTTATCAAAAATAATATAACTTCACTTATTAGTTCTGAAGTCTACCCTGAATCTAGCCCTGAGGTCGCCAGGGCTGTATCTAGTCTAATTTCTGAATTATAACATCTCTCGAGACACTTCTAAATTTCACCCTAAAATTTAAGGTGCCCCCCAATTTAATTCAATACAATTATATATAGTTATACTTCAAACTCTGCTGAATTCAGAGGTAAGGTCGGCAGGGTCGTATCTTGTCTAGTTTTCGTGTTACATCCCTTAAAATTCCACCAATTTCACCTCGAAAATCATGATAAGATAGTCAAGCTCGCATTAGATATTTTTTTATTTAACTTGTTTATTCAACAATAAAAATTGATACAATTTTACACAGCTGTAGTAAAAACCACCCTGAATGCATTGGTGAGGTCGCCAGGTCCGTATCTAGTCTAGTTTTCGAGCTACTGCCCCTCAAACTTAATAAATTTTAAGTTTCCATTCCAATTGAAGTATTTTACTATAGTCAAACTCCCTTTTCACATTATTTTGTCTAGTTAATATATCCCCCGATCAAAATTGACATACATTTACTTAATTGTAGTAAAAACCACCTTGAATCCAGGGGTGAGGTCGCCAGGTCTGTATCTAATCTAGTTTTTGAGTTAGGCCCTTTAAAACTTTAACAAGTCACCCTTAAAATAATTTTAAGACAGTTACGCTCCTATATTATATTTTTTTTGTTTAGCCTGTTTATCCCCAAATGAAAATTGTTACAACTACACACAATTATAGTAAAAACTACCCTGTATCCAGGGGTGAGGTCGCCAGGGCTGTATCTAGTCTAGTTTTTTAATTACACCCTTTGAAACTTCAACAATTCTCCCTAAAAATAATATCAATACAGTTCCGCTCCCATTTTACATTTTTTGTCTAGCTAGTGTATCCCCTAATCAAAATTAATACAACTTTACATATTAATAGTAGACTTGCAACGAATAGTGTATTCGGCCATGGGCCATGGGCCTTGGGCCGAATACCGAATATTCGGCGGATTCCTTGGCCGAATAGCCGAATATTCGGTGAATAGTATTCGGCTGGTTTTTCTGTTTATTACTCAGTATTTTTAGTTATTATTGACAAATATCTTGTGTTTAATTAACAATTTGAACAAATATGACAATTTGTTAAATTAAAATTTTGTCTTTTCTGAATTATTAACAAGAAAAATTGTTGTTTTTATTTATTTGCTACATTTATAAAATTTAATAAATAGTCTCGTGAATAATAAAAAGTAAATTTAGCAAATTTATCAAATTGAAAATTGTTGTTCGTAACAACTTAATTTGTTATAATAAATATGATTTATTGTTCAGCTTCTATATAATTACTAAAATATTTTGTCAAAAGTACATAAAAATAAATGTTAATAATTACTATATTCACAAATATATTTTGTTAAAAAATACACAAAAATAATTTGTTACCTGCTAACAAATTTGAAACTTGTTAAATTAACATAAATTAACGGTGGATCGTCTTGGACTAAATATTTTCTTAAAAATTAAAATTTTGTCAATTTTGACTATAATTTTTTTTACTGTATACCTATTTAAATTAAATAAATATTTTAACTAATAGAAATGCGGCAAATGAAATTTTCAGTTTTTATTCATTCAGTACCGTCTGTTATCATTGGTTAAAATTTTTAACAGGCCGTTAAAAATTAACAGGTAAATTACAGAATAGACGCCCTTATGTGTTTTACATTTATTATTTTATTTCAAGCAAAAATTACCGAATGAAATACCCTAAATTACCACTTTTCTCTATATTCTAAAATATTCGGTATCCGACCGAATAATGCTTAACTATTCGGTATTCGGCCGAATAGTAAAAATGTGGCCGAATAGGCCGAATACCGAATAGTTGCCGAATATTCGTTGCAAGCCTAATTAATAGTAAAAACTACTCTGAATCCAGGGGTGAGGTCGCCAGGTCTGTATCTAGTCTAGTTTTTTAATTACACCCTTTGAAACTTCAACAATTCTCCCTAAAAATAATATCAATACAGTTCCGCTCCCATTTTACATTTTTTTGTCTAGCTAGTGTATCCCCTAATCAAAAATAATACAACTATACATATTTATAGTAAGAACTACCCTGAATCCAGGGGTGAGGTCGCCAGGTCCGTATCTATTGTATTTTTTTAATTACACCCTTTGAAATTTTATCAATTTACCCTTAAAATAATTTTAATACAGTTGCGCTCCCATTTGACATTTTTTTGTTTAGCCAGTTTATCCCCTAATCAAAATTTTTACAACTTAACACAATTGTAGTAAAAACTACCTTGAATCCAGGGGTGAGGTCGCCAGGTCGGTATCTAGTCTGGTTTTTGAAATACACCCTTGGAAACTTCAAAAATTTTCAGGGAAATTTTTAAACTCTTAAAATAAAGTTCTTCAAGATATTTTCGTTTGAATAACTTACCTATTTAATACAGACTGATATAAAAATATCCCTCATTTATTCAATCCATGAACAGGTACAATTACAAGACACAGCACTTTCACAGAGTTTGAATTTAATTCACAACACTTAAAAATCCACAAAATTCACTTTTATTTTCTCTCAGTTTTGTCTTCTGTGTCCATCGTCGAAATAGCCTCAAATTTGTTGTATAAAATCACAAGGAAAATGTTTATAAATGACCAAATAATTAAACCAAAAGATGGTCTGTCAAAAGTAGAACATTCCAATCGTAAAATCTTGTCTTTTTTTCAACGTCTGACATGTAGGCCAGTGCGTCTTCCTCGCAGTTTCACCTGCTACTGACTCGAGCTGTCTTTGGTGCCGACGCACAGGTAGGAGACCTAGTTGAAAGGCGGGGAAAAGTGGAGAAGGTGCCAAAGAAATGGAGGGGGGATGATGATTCACCAGATGTTGGAGTTAATGTTTGATATTCATTCATTTGAAGCTATGGTTGTGTTGTTGGATTTGAGAATTGTAGTATTTTACAGAGGATAAATTTGATTTGACTATATTAGATTGGTAATTGGGTAGACTATGCAGAAGACGAGACTGTACACAAGTAAAATGAGCAAAAAGGATAGATTTAGTGCTGTGCTTGATGATGAAGTAAAAAAATAATCTAATTAAATATATCACGAGAGTTCGATAAATTAGAAAATAAATCCCCAGTATCTTTCTCAAACTTGTCGCCATTTGGCAATAGCCACTCAAGTCCTACGGGCTTTCGTGGCTATTGCCTGGCAACAAGTTTTCGAAAGATCTGTCAAATTATTATCAATTTATTCTCACTCTCTTATTATATTTTTACTGATAAAAATGTGTTGTTAGAACAAACAGATTCCTCTGAAATGAGGAGAACATTTGATTTGAATAGTGCCAATCTAATTTTGTAGGTTCAATAAATATTCTTGAATGAAAATTCATTTTTACCTCCCGCCTACCTCTAGGTAAGGGAGGTATTGTTTTTGGTCAAAAAATTGGGTAGTGAGTTTTCAATGAATAAGCACGTTTTAGGGTCCCTACAATACGATTATACTATTTTCGCGATGATGTCTGTATGTATGTATGTGTGTGTGTGTGTGTGTGTGTGTGTGTGTGTGTGTGTGTGTGTGTGTGTGTGTGTGTGTGTGTGTGTGTGTGTGTGTGTGTGTGTGTGTGTGTGTGTGTGTGTGTGTGTGTGTGTGTGTGTGTGTGTGTGTGTAGTCTGTGGCAATTTTTTCGTCTCCCATAACTCAAATACTATAATACCAAAAAATACAATTTTGTGAATTATTGCTTCTTATATTTAAATGAAGAGCTGATTAGATTTTGGATAAAATTGGTCAACCGGAAGTAGCAGTTTACTTGTAGCCCTTAACAGTTTTTCGTGAAAAACACGGTTAAATTTCCTTTTTCAACAATTTATGTTATTTTGAAAGTTGAAGAATATTTAATTTTACATGTGTTTTGATTACACTAATTTTATTAATTTTCATTAGATTTAGAGATAATAAAATATAAAGAAATCTTGCATTCCTAGTACACCATGGAAACATTGAAAAATTTTCAATTTTTTTACGAAATATGACACATGTCATTGTGATTGTGAAGTATTCTTTTGTGAAATATATGTCAAAAAAATTAAATAAATATATGAAATAAAATAAAATTTCTCAAATATAAATAGAAAATAAACAAATAAGAAGGTATATTTCTGTATCATCAAATACTATTTTGTACCGTTTAAGAGTAGTATTGGGCGGGAGGTTATGTGCTGGCCACATCAGATTTTTATTTGAAGGAATATATCAAAGTATTCAACTGAGACATATTACGGGGATGAAATAGTTTGAATAGGGGTAGTTTTAATTCAAAATAATATCGTTTTAAATCAAAATAATTTTTTTTAAATAAATTATTTTTAAAAACAAAACTTAAAATATATTTTTTTATTTTAATGCAAAAAAAAATCTGATGTGGACAGCACATAACCTCCCGCCCAATACAACTCTTAAACGGTACAAAATAGTATTTGATGATACAGAAATATACCTTCTTATTTGTTTATTTTCTATTTATATTTGAGAAATTTTATTTTATATCGTCTATTTATTTAATTTTTTGACATATATTTTACTAAGAAAACAGCTTCTTAATCAAAATGACATGTGTCACATTTCGTACAAAATTGATAATTTTTAAGTGTTTCCATGGTGTACAAGGAATGCAAGATTAATGAAACTTAATTTCTTTATATTTTATTATCTCTAAATCTAATGAAAATTAATAGAATTAGTGTAATCAAAACACATGTAAAATTAAATATTCTACTACTTTAAAAATAACAAAAATTGTTGAAAAAGGAAATTTAACCATGTTTTTCACGAAAAACTGTTAAGGGCTTCAAGTAAACTGCTACTTCCGGTTGACCAATTTTATCCAAAATCTAATCAGCTCTTCATTTAAATATAAGAAGCAATAATTCACAAAATTGTATTTTTTGGTATATAGACATTATTGCGAAAATAGTAAAATCGTATTGTATGGACCCTAAAACGTGCTTATTCATTGGAAACTCACTACCCAATTTTTTGATCAAAAACAATACCTCCCTTACCTAGAGGTAGGCGGGAGGTAATAAAAAAGTTACATTGTTTTTTATAAAAAAATTAAAAACAATTTTTTTTCGCGATTATAAAATTTTGCTTAAATCATTTCTATCAAATCTTAAGTAAACATCAGAATTTTTTTAGACCAATCTATCCAGCCATTGCAGAATGGTAGACGATCAAAAGTATTGGGCCAAATTGGGTCAAATTGAAAAAAATATGTATATTCTCGGAGGGTTAAACATGATTTAAGGTGGATACATAATGTCCTACCCTTAATTTTGGGGAAGGCAGCCTTGCTGAAAACTTGTCTGTCTTCAAACACTTCAAACAGATATCTTCAATCTTGATTTTACTGATTTCATTTTTAGTGAAGGCTACTAAACAAAATTATTAAAATAAAATGTAAATTTCAATAAGATATATCTAATTCTTATCATGTAAATTATTTTTTAATGTTTGTAATTTGTTAATTTTCTTGTTGATGGCCCTGAATCAGGAAGTCTTCATATTATAGAGAGTTTTGATTTATTTTTAATTTATTTAAAGTTATTCTTAACGAAATTCAACATCAAATAGAATTAATATTATTTATTTAAACTTTCAGACAAGATTCTATGTACAAGTAATATTTATTCAAATTACTGTGTGACTGTCTGTTGTTGTGTTGAAGTATTTAAGAGTCAAATGTCGTTACACAAAGCAGAGGCAGCCACCCTTATATCCTGTTCCCGTCGGTTAACGCGCACCCTGTATAACGACACAATTTGTAATAAGTAACATCCGGTGTCATGTTCTACACTTTTTGAGGAATATGTTGAAGTTTGAGGGGGCGTAACTCAGAAACTAGACTAGATACGGACCTGGCGACCTCACCCCTGGATTCAGGGGAGTTTTTACTATTATATAAAATGTATTTTGTTAAATAAATAATTTAAATATTAATAAAAATCTTAAAATTTGGTTTTGGACATCGTTCTTGAGGTAGTATTGAAGTCTCCAAAACAAATTGAAGTTTAAGGGGGCGTAACTCGGAAACTAGAGTAGATACGGACCTGGCGACCTCATCCCTGGATTCAGGGAAGTTCTTACTATTATATAAAATGTATTTTGTTAAATAAATAATTTAAATGTTAATAAAAATCTTAAAATATGTTTTTGGACATCGTTCTTGAGGTAGTATTGAAATCTCCAAAACAAGTTGAAGTTTAAGAGGCGTAACTCGGAAACTAGACTAGATCCGGACCTGGCGACCTCACCCCTGGATTCAGGGAAGTTTTTACTATTATATAAAGTGTATTTTGTTAAATAAATAATTTAAATATTAATAAAAATCTTAAAATTTGTTTTTGGACATCGTTCTTGAGGTAGTATTGTAGTCTCCAAAACAAATTGAAGTTTAAGGGGGCGTAACTCGGAAACTAGACTAGATACGGACCTGGCGACCTCACCCCTGGATTCAGGGAAGTTTTTACTATTATATACAATGTATTTTGGTAAATAAATAATTTAAATATTAATGAAAATCTTAAAATTTGATTGTGGACATCGTTCTTGAGGTAGTATTGAAATTTTCAAAACAAGTAGAAGTTTAAGGGGGCGTAACTCAGAAACTAGACTATATACGGACCTGGCGACCTCATCCCTGGATTCAGGGAAGTTCTTACTATTATATAAAATGTATTTTGTTAAATAAATAATTTAAATGTTAATAAAAATCTTAAAATTTGTTTTTGGACATCGTTGTTAAGGTAGTATTGAAATCTCCAAAACAAGTTGAAGTTTAAGGGGCGTAACTCGGAAACTAGACTAGATACGGACCTGGCGACCTCACCCCTGGATTCAGGGAAGTATTTACTATTATTTGAAGTGTAATTTGTTAAATAAATAATTTAAATATTAATAAAAATCTTAAAATTTGTTTTTGGACATTGTTCTTGAGGTAATATTGAAATCTCCAAAACAAGTAGAAGTTTAAGGGGGCGTAACTCAGAAACTAGAGTAGATACGGACCTGGCGACCTCACCCCTGGATTCAGGGAGGTTTTTACTATTATTATAACTGTAATTTGTTAAATAAATAATTTAAATATTAATAAAAATCGTAAAATTTGTTTTTGGACATCGTTCTTGAGATAGTATTGAAATCTCCAAAACAAGTAGAAGTTTAAGGGGGCGTAACTCAGAAACTAGACTAGATACCGACCTGGCGACCTCACCCCTGGATTCAGGGAGATTTTTACTATTATTATAACTGTAATTTGTTAAATAAATAATTTAAATATTAATAAAAATCTTAAAATTTGTTTTTGGACATTGTTCTTGAGGTAATATTGAAATCTCCAAAACAAGTAGAAGTTTAAGGGGGCGTAACTCAGAAACTAGAGTAGATACGGACCTGGCGACCTCACCCCTGGATTCAGGGAGGTTTTTACTATTATTATAACTGTAATTTGTTAAATAAATAATTTAAATATTAATAAAAATCGTAAAATTTGTTTTTGGACATCGTTCTTGAGATAGTATTGAAATCTCCAAAACAAGTAGAAGTTTAAGGGGGCGTAACTCAGAAACTAGACTAGATACCGACCTGGCGACCTCACCCCTGGATTCAGGGAGATTTTTACTATTATTATAACTGTAATTTGTTAAATAAATAATTTAAATATTAATAAAAATCTTAAAATTTGTTTTTGGACATTGTTCTTGAGGTAATATTGAAATCTCCAAAACAAGTAGAAGTTTAAGGGGGCGTAACTCAGAAACTAGAGTAGATACGGACCTGGCGACCTCACCCCTGGATTCAGGGAAGTTTTTACTATTATTATAACTGTAATTTGTTAAATAAATAATTTAAATATTAATAAAAATCGTAAAATTTGTTTTTGGACATCGTTCTTGAGATAGTATTGAAATCTCCAAAACAAGTAGAAGTTTAAGGGGGCGTAACTCAGAAACTAGACTAGATACCGACCTGGCGACCTCACCCCTGGATTCAGGGAGATTTTTACTATTATTATAACTGTAATTTGTTAAATAAATAATTTAAATATTAATAAAAATCTTAAAATTTGTTTTTGGACATCGTTCTTGACGTAACATTGAAATCTCCAACTAATTTGAAGTTTAAGTGGGCGTAATTCGGAAACTGGACTAGATACGGACCTGGCAATGTCATCTTTGGATTCAGACGAGTTTTTACTACAAGTGTTTAAAATTGCAATGGTTTTTATTTTGGTGTACTTTTACTAGAGGAATTATTGTGAAACAAGAGCTAGCCTCAACTTTCTTAAGTATAATTCTAAGGAGGATATACTTGATGTCCTAACCCTAATTCTGAGAGTACACCTCGCCATATTTAAAGATAAATTCGTTTTCTATTTATTTTTACGTTCAAACAACATTTAGACACTCGGGTGACCACGACAGATCACGAATGACCTCGCGAGGTCATTGCTTGACCTTCCTTTGACCCTAACCTATCTGTAGTACTACCATAACAGAACACACTCACCTTCAAATTAAGTTGTCAATTTTATTTAGTACATGTCATCCTTGATTTAAATTTAATCGACTTGGAATTGATTTCCGGGGTTTTATGACATTTATGTCGTCAATGTTAAAGAGGCATTGAGTTATTTATAAATTTACCCTTAACTTTAGCTGGTAACCCATGAAATAAATATTATTTGAGAGATAATATTAGAAGAGTTAATTCATTTATTTTAAAGTTAAACGAGCTGCCATTTTACATTATTGTCTCTAGCATATTTATCCTCCAATTAAAACAAATACAACTTTACTCAATAATAGTAAAAAATCTCCTGAATCCATAGGTGGCATCGCCAGGTCCGTATCTAGTCTAGTTTTTAAGTTACACCTATTTAAACTTCAACAATTCTCTAAATGCGTCGAGATTTCAATGCTAGATCACAAATGAAGATTCACATTATTTCGTCTAATTAGTTTATTCCGTAATTCAAACAAATATTACTTTACTGAATTATACTAAAAACTCTCCTAAATCCGCGGGTGAGGTCGCCAGGTCCGTACCTAGTATAGTTTTTATTTTACGCCTCTTGAAATTTAAACAATTTTTACAGATATTAATAGATTTTCTCGGCACTAATTTTCTACCCCAATAATTATCGTGCCCCTCAACAAAAATCAATGAAATTTTAGATGCTTATACTTTAAACCCTCCTGAATACGAGGGTTAGATCGCCAGGTCCGTATCTAGTCTAGTTTCTGAGTTACGACCCCTCAAACTTTAGCAATTACTTTTTTAGCTCCCGTTTTACATTATTTTGTCTATCAAATTTATTCCCCAATCAAAATTGATAAAATTTAACTCAATAATAGTAAAAGATCTTCTGAATCCGGGGTTGTACTAGCCAGGTCCGTACCTAGTCTAGTTTTTGAGTTAAGACCCCTTAAACTTCAATAATTTCTTTTTTTGTTTCCGTTTTACATTATTTTGTCTATCACATTTATTCCCCTATAAAAATTTATGCAATTTAACTCAATAATAGTAAAAGACCTTCTGAATCCCGGGGTTAGGTCGCCAGGTCAGTATCTAGTCTAGTTTTTGAGTTATGACTCCTCAAACTTCAATAATTTTTTTTAGTTCCCGTTTTACATTATTTTGTCTATCAAATTTAACCCCCAATCAAAATCAATACAATTTAACTCAATAATAGTAAAAGACCTTCTGAATCCCGGGGTGAGGTCGCCAGGTCCGTATCTAGTTTAGTTTTTGAGTTACGCCCCCTTGAACTTCAATATTTTCTAATTTAGTTCCCGTTTTACATTATTTGGCCTATCAAATTTATCCACCAATCAAAACCAATAAAACTTTACCTAATTATAGTAAAAATTCCCCTGAATCCAAGGGTGAAGTCGCCAGGTCCGTATCTAGTCTAGTTTTCGAGTTACACCCCTTGAAACTTCAACAAATTTTAATTTTCATTTAGAAGAAATTCGAAATTATAAACAATTACATATATAGCACATCTTTGTAGATTATCTTATAATTTTATAAGACAGTCGGTCGTACCTATTGCTGTCTTTCTTTCTTTCGCTCCTTGGCTATCCGTGTCAAATGTTAAGCATGTAAGTATTCGCCGGATGTAGAGACAGCCATATATCTTCGTCTCCTTTTAGTTGTGTTTGATATACCAGATACTTTCAAAAAACTGCGACGTAATATGAATTATTTTACTTTTAAGCTTCTCTTGATTTTTTTACAAAAAATTGATTCAAATAAAAGTTGTGTAGAATTAAATTCTGCGTCGATTGTAGCCATCCCTGAATTTCTACTATGTTTACTTCTGGAGTTAATTAAGTTTAAAGCTACTAGCAACTTTGAACCTAGTTTAAACTTAATGTAGACCAGATATAAATATGTAACAAATTTTATTCGATGTAGAATTTAATTCTCTTCAACTTTTATTTGAAGAATTTTTTTGTAAAATTATTAGGGGGGCCGTAATACCTCCAAATATAAATTCAAATACACGAAACAATTTTCTAACACCCGGTATATAATTCTGCATATTTGTATGTATAAGTACATACATGTATGTTGACATAAGATACAACGGATGTTCCATAGTGCTTAGATAATGTGTTTTTCTTTTTAGTATAATTTTTGGATGAAATAATATTTTTATAATTATGCAGAAATTAAGAAAACATGTTATTATAAATTTTGGCAGTGTCCTGCCCGCTGGCTTGTGACTCGTCGGGGCCTTGGTTCAAGCCTCAATAGTTTCATTAATCACTAGGGTACAAAGACCTTGAATAAAAAATTACAAATTATAGAAAAATTTTATAATTTTTAAAAATTAATATCACATTGAAGTATTCGAAGATAGTTTTATATTTTTTCCTCTAGAATATTTACGCTCCAATCAAATCCAATACAACTTTATAAGATTATAGTAAAAAATCCAGTGAATCCAGGGGTGAAGTCGCCAGGTCCGTATTTAGTTTAGTTTCTGAGATACACCCCCTTAAACCTCAACAATTACTTTTATAGTTTTCATTTTACATTATTTTGTTTAATAAATTTTCCCTCCAATCAAAACCAATATAACTATACATAGTTGTAGTAAAATCTCTCCTGAATCCAGGGGTGAGGTCGCCAGGTCCGTGTCTAGTCTAGTTTTTAAGTTATGCCCCTTCAAATTTCAACTTAGTTCGGAGACTTTAATGCTGAATTAAGAACGATGTCAAGAAATATATTTTAGGGTTTGTTTAAATATTTCTATTATTTACCTAACAAATTATAACTTACAATAATAGTAAAAATTGCAGTGAATCCAGGGGTGAAGTCGCCAGGTCCGTATTTAGTTTAGTTTCTGAGATACGCCCCCTGAAACTTCAACAATTACTTTTTTAGTTTTCATTTTACATTATTTTGTTTAATAAATTTTCCCTCCAATCAAAACCAACATAACTGTATATAGTTGTAGTAAAATTCCTCCTGAATCCGGGGGTGAGGTCGCCAGGTCCGTATCTAGACTAGTTTTTAAGCTATGCCCCTTTAAATTTCAACTTAGTTCGGAAACTTTAATGCTACATTAAGAACGATGTCAAGAAATATATTTTAGGATTTGTTTAAATATTTCTATTATTTACCTAACAAATTATAACTTAGAATAATAGTAAAAAATGCAGTGAATCCAGGGGTGAAGTCGCCAGGTCCGTATTTAGTTTAGTTTCTGAGATACGCCCCCTGAAACTTCAACAATTACTTTTATAGTTTTCATTTTACATTATTTTTTTTAGCAAATTCATCCCTTAATCAACAGCAGTATAACTTTACAAATATATTTTAGAAACTACCCTGAATCCAGAGGTGAACTCGGCAGGTTCGTATCTAGTCTAGTTTCCGAGCTACTCTCCGTCAAACTTGAACAAATTTTTATTTTTTTTATTCGTTTGAAGACTGTTTCACATTATTTCCTATGATTAATTCATTACGCAATCACAACCAATACAACTTTACACAATTACACTAGAACCCTCCCTGAATAAAATGGTGCAGTCGTCAGACCCGTACCTAGTATAGTTTCTGAGATACGCCTTCTCAAACTTAAACAATTTTTATTATTTCCCATTTTACATTATTTTATTTAACAAATGTTTCTGCCAATCAAAACCAACATAACTATACAAAGTTGTAATAAAAAAGCTCCTGAATCCAGGGGTGAGGTCGTCAAGACCATATCTAGTCTAGTTTCTGAGTTATGTTCTTTCAAACTTCAACAATTTTTAATTTTTATTCCGTTTGAAGACAGCCTAGCTCCCATTTTACATTATTTACTGTAGTTAATTTATACTCCCATCAAAATCAATATAATTTTACACAGTTACACAAAAATCCTTTCTGAATTAAATGGTGAGGTCGCCAAGATCATATCTAGTCTAGTTTTTAAGTTACACCCCCTTAAACTTTTCTGAAAATTTTGGGAGACTTCAATGTTAGATCCAAAAAGAAGTTTCACATTATTTCCTCTAGCATATTTATCCCCCAATCGAAACCAACATAACTTTACACATTTATACTAAAATCCTTCCTGAATCCAATGGTGAGGTTTCCAGGTCCGTATCTAGTCTAGTTTTCGAGTTACGCACTTGGAAACATGAACAATGTTTTCAAATATTCCAAGTAGATTTCTCTTGATACTGTTTTAGTTTTCCGCCCTTACTATACATATACCGCCTTATCAAAATCGCTAAAATTTTATGCAGTAGTACTAAAAACCCTCCTGAATCCAGTGGTGAGGTGACCAGGTCCGTATCTAGTCTAGTTTTCGAGTTACGCCCTTGGAAACATGAACAATGTTTTCAAATATTCCAGTAGATTACTCTTGATACTGTTTTAGCTTTCCAGCCTTATAATAAATATACCGCTTTAGCAAAATCACTAAAATTTTATGCAGTAGTACTAAAAACCCTCCTGAATCCAGTGGTGAGGTTACCAGATCCGTATCTAGTCCAGTTTTTAAGTTACACCCCCACAAACTTTTCTGAAAATATTTGTAAGCATCAATGCTGGATCCAAAAAGAAGTTTCACATTATATGCTCTAGAAAATTTATCCCTCAATCAAAACCAACACAACTATACAAATTTATACTAAAATCCTCCCTGAATTCAGTGGTGAGGTCGCCAGGTCCGTATCTAGTCTAGTTTTCGAGTTACGCCCTTGTAAACATGAACAATGTTTTCAAATATTCCAGTAGATTACTCTTGATACTGTTTTAGCTTTCCAGCCTTATAATAAATATACCGCTTTAGCAAAATCACTATAATTTTAGACAGTTGTACTAAAAACCATCCTGATTCCAGTGGTGAGGTTGCCAGATCCGTATCTAGTCTAGTTTTTAAGTTACACCCCCTCAAACTTTTCTGAAAATTTTTGTAAGCTTCAATGCTGGATCCAAAAAGAAGTTTTACATTATATGCTCTAGAAAATGTATCCCTCAATCAAAACCAACACAACTATACACATTTATACTAAAATCCTCCCTGAATCCAATGGTGAGGTGGCCAGGTCCGTATCTAGTCTAGTTTTCGAGTTACGCCCTTGGAAACATGAACAATGTTTTCAAATATTCCAAGTAGATTTCTCTTGATACTGTTTTAGTTTTCCGCCCTTACTATACATATACCGCCTTATCAAAATCACTAAAATTTTATGCAGTAGTACTAAAAACCCTTCTGAATCCAGTGGTGAGGTGACCAGGTCCGTATCTAGTCTAGTTTTCGAGTTACGCCCTTGGAAACATGAACAATGTTTTTAAATATTCCAGTAGATTACTCTTGATACTGTTTTAGCTTTCCAGCCTTATAATAAATATACCGCTTTAGCAAAATCACTATAATTTTAGACAGTTGTACTAAAAACCCTCCTGAATCCAGTGGTGAGGTTGCCAGATCCGTATCTAGTCTAGTTTTTAAGTTACACCCCCACAAACTTTTCTGAAAATTTTTGGAGACTTCAATGCTGGATCCAAAAAGAAGTTTTACATTATTTCCTCTAATAAAATTATCCCTCAATCAAAACCAACACAACTTTACACATTTATACTAAAATTCTCCCTGAATCCAATGGTGAGGTCGCCAGGTCCGTATCTACTCTAGTTTTCAAGATACGCCCCCTCAAACTTCACCATCACCCACCGTTCAAATTTACTGCAGCATCTGAACTTGTTGCCCGAGAACCTGTACTGAAAAGCCACTAAATTTCATTTTCAAATTAATGCGGACTCGACTCAAAGACTGACCTACATATATAACTTGTTTCACCAATACTGTCTTAAAATAGACACACAGATACTGCGGTGTTTTTACAAAAAGCCCGCAGGGAATACGTCGCGAAAAAACGAATAATTATTATTGGCGATATTTGTATACTTTGCTTCGAAATCTTATTATTGTATTTATACAGTTGGCACTTTTGATTTATGTCGCATCGACCGATGTCCTTGAGTAGAGCGGCTATATTGGCAGTAGCAGTAAGTTTGAATAGCTGTCAGTTGCAATTGAGATAAAATCTAAAAAACTATTTTTTCCGAAATCGATACTAAAGTACACGATATCATTTCGTGAAGTGAGCTAAAATAGTAGCGAAAGTAAAACTTATATTATTATTATAATATTATTATAATATTATTATAATAAATGAAACATATAATGTTTTATACCTACATTTGTAGATAAAAGTCCAAAGTTCTGTAATAAATTGTAAAAAGCTAATTTTGTTTGCAAATTATACATGAACATAATATTCAAAGTAGTAAAATTTATGCCACACATTCCCATGAACGACTACAGTAATGTAAATAATTCGTATTTTTATAAATATGAACCTCTTTAACATACTAAAATTATTTTCCATTTGAATTTACAGTTTTTGGGAAACAAATAAAAATATACCAAAAAGTGTGTTTTTTATCTATTTTTATTTGTTTCTCAAACTATAAATTCAAATTGAAAATGAACTTAGTATGTTATAGATGAGCATATTTATAAATATACGAATTATTTGCATTACTGTAGTCGTTCATGGGAATGAGAGACACAGTATCAAAGTTCTGAATTTTTGACCAACTAGGCTTCAACTAATATTTTTTTATAGTTGAATGTTTCAGTTATCCTTTTCATCCACATATATAAATACTAGAATGTTCAAAGACCTCACTGCTACACCGCCTTGCGTCTGATAACCTAACTTTTAACGCGTCAGCTGTTGTCAAAGTGTATTTAGGTCCGAGAAAATCATTTTTAGAAATATGCTGTGAAAAAGTGTTGTGTCTAACACGAGAGGAAAGCGCTTCTTTTCCCCTCGAGTTCGAAATTTGCCTCATGAGCGCAGCAAATGAGGCATTTCGAATGAGAGTGGAAGAAGAGCTTTCCTCTTGTATTAGACACAACATTTTTTTCATGTCATGTTTCTAAAACCGATTTGCTCGGACCTAAAATACACTTTGAGAACACAACTGACAGACTGACACGTTAAAAGTTAGGTTATCAGACACAAGGCGGTGTAGCAGTGTTGCCAATGAACCAATCTTAAATATCTTTACAAAGTTGTCAAATTGTGATTTAATAAGAAAAAGAAAAATATAAGACATAATTGTAAGATAATTTAAAGTCTGTATATCACTAAAATAAGGATTTTCAATAAAATTAGGAATTTATTTATAATTTTTATAATAATTTTTTTTTGTAAATAACATTCATATTGGTAACACTTCTATATTTTCCTCTCTAGAGAGGAACAACATATTTATCATATCCTGAAAAAATACCTATTCGTCTCTGTTTTTTATTCATTTTATGAACTTGAAGGAAATACTGTGGCTTGATATTTGACAGATACAACTAACACTGACATAGTATACTCTCTTTTCTATGGTTACTAAGATATTAACGTATCAGCGGACACTGTGCAACAATCAAATCTTTGAAGTGTGAATTCTTGTACTATGGTAAAACTTTATTAAACTTTTCTATTTCGCATTTGCTTTGATGTCATCAACGGCCTTTTCAGCACTGGTTTTAATTTGGGAAACAGGAAATATTACAGTAGCCAAGTCTGGTGAGTTAGGAGGCTGAGGGAGGAAATAATTCTGGTGTTTTTACCTCCCGCCTACCTCTAGGTAAGGGAGGTATTGTTTTTGGTCAAAAAATTGGGTAGTGAGTTTTCAATGAATAAGCACGTTTTAGGGTCCCTACAATACGATTTTACTATTTTCGCGATGATGTCTGTATGTATGTATGTATGTATGTATGTGTGTGTGTGTAGTCTGTGGCAATTTTTTCGTCTCGCCTAACTCAAATACTATAATACCAAAAAATACAATTTTGTGAATTATTGCTTCTTATATTTAAATGAAGAGCTGATTAGATTTTGGATAAAATTGGTCAACCGGAAGTAGCAGTTTGCTTGAAGCCCTTAACAGTTTTTCGTGAAAAACACGGTTAAATTTCCTTTTTCAACAATTTATATTATTTTGAAAGTTGAAGAATATTTAATTCCACATGTGTTTTGATTACACTAATTTTTATAATTTTCATTAGATTTAGAGAAAATAAAATATAAAGAAATTAGATTTCACAAATCTTGCATTCCTAGTACACCATGGAAACATTTAAAAATTTTCAATTTTTTACGAAATGTGACACATGTCATTGTGATTGTGAAGTTGTTTTTTTAGTGAAATATATGTCAAAAAATTAAATAAATAAACCAAAGAAAATTAAAATTGTTAAATATAAATAGAAAATAAACAAATAAGAAGGTATGTTTTTGTATCATCAAATACTATTTTGTACTGTTTAAGAGTAGTATTGGGAGGGAGGTTATGTGCTGGCCACATCAGATTTTTTACTTTTCTGTTACAGGTTTGCCAACATTTAAACACGTTGTACAGATATAAAAATATCTCAAAAACTAAATAAGATATCAACAATCCAAAAACATGTGGTTATAGAGCAGGCTATGCACAACGCAATGGTGCCAACCGCACTAAATATCTCCATTGGCGCGTAGTTCAAATGTTTGGTTACACATTTTCTGAGCACACTTCGTATGATGTATATACGTACTATACTTATTACTTCTTTTAATTTTGCGAAGTTATAACGAAGAAGAAAGTCTGAAACTAACCAGCGGAGAAATTGGAAATTACTTTGGAATGATAATCGTCCAATTCCCCCTCTAATATACAGCGTGTCCCAATATCAAAGCGGTACAAAAAAAAAAAATTGGAAATTTATCTTGGGGCCTGTAGGACCCTCCCGATTTTTTTTCGGGAAAATCCTGCAAATACAAATTGTAGAGAAATAATTTCTGCGTTTAGTACTGTTGTTCTCTTGTTTCTACCTTTTTTGGTTTAGGTTTAAACTGGGTTTAAAGTTGTGTAAAATTTTGTTACTAATAGTACAAAATATTAAGTGAGTTTTTGGAGTGCCAGCCCTCCCCCTTCCGTATTTTTTTTACCGCAAAATGTTTCTTACATAATTTGTAGAGAATTGAATTCTACACAGAATACAGGTGTTCCCATATTTTTATCAGGTTTAGTTCCGGTAAAAACTAGGCTTAAAATTAGCTAAATTTATTTCACTAGTGTGACAAAATGGGGAATGATGTTTGGGGGCACCCAGCCCTCCCTGATTTTTTACGGGAAAAATGCTTTCAACAAAAGTTGTAGATGGTTAAATTTTACATCGTATGCAGTTGGTTTTATGTTTCTACCTTAATTAGTACCAATTTAAACTAGGTTTAAAGTTGTGTAAAAATATTTCACTTATGTGACAAAATGGTAATTGAGTTTGAAGTGCTTGGGCCCACTTGATTTTTTTACCAGAAAAAGCTTTAAATAAATGTTGTAGAGAATTAAATTCTGCTTTGAAAACATTTGCTCCCATGTTTCTATGTTATTTAGTTCCGTTTGAATCTAGTTTTAAAGTTGTGTAAAAATATTTCACTAATTTAACAAAATGGTAAATTTTTGATTTTTTTACCGAAAAAGCTTTAAACAAATATTGTAGATAATTTATTAAAGAAATATTGTTTGACAGTGACATATGTTTTAAATTTTTTAATTAAAATGTCAATCGAAGTAGTTATCAAGGTGTTGTGTGTTATTATTATTGTTATAAATAAAAAAATACTCACTAGTGGCTTTCCTCAAAATTATACTCACTAGTGGGTAATATGTTACTTTCTTTGTTTAAAATCGTCATAGTTATAGAGCATTTATTGAGAGCTGTTGGATAATAGTATATTGTGTTATTAGGAGTAAATGCGAGTCCAACAATTACATGCGAAGCACCCAAAGACACATTTACTCCGAATAACACATACTATTTTTTCTTCAAACATAGAAAATAAAATTATACTCGGTTCCCGCATTTGGTATGTAAATAACTATTCTACAACACTGTTTTGGAAACTACACATTCCACAATTAAAAACTGTATTGGAATAACTATCATTCCATACGCGGCGTATGGAATATTTTCGACGAATCAGAACCGCTTATTAGCGCGACATATGAAGTATCTTGATTCAGTTACTATGGTTACGTCTGTTTGTTTTAATTTGATTTATTTTAGTTTGACGTTTTCAACAGATTTATATTTGTATTTTTGTATAATTTCCAAAACCTTTTTATAGAAAGTACAGTCTACAACATGTAACGGAATGGCCTATCCCACGCTCGCAAACCGTAGCCCTCGCCTTCGGCTCGGACTACAAACTTTTTGCTCGCGTGGAATATGTGCCATTCCATTACATGTTGTAGAATATACTATTTTGTGCTTATACATTGAAATTTGCTATTTCGCGTTGCCTAAGCAACGTCCGAAATGTCCATTTCCCAGGTCTCCACCAGATAGACAACCGGGAAATTTCGACGAAAACATTCCTATTTATAAAGCGTTTATTAATCAATTATATTTATAATAAAATAATATAGTATTTCAAACATTCCTTTACATAATATTAATATAAACAATGATGGAATAAGAATGAAATTGAATTTTAAAATAACAAATTTAGTGCATTTGGTTACCAATGTTGGTAATAAAATCTGCCTGATATGACAGCTGTATAATACATAACCTACAAATGTAATGTTAGTTATCTCAATATAAATAAGAAATATAATAAATTTACAAGTGAATACGGTAAATATTGTAAATATTTTAATTGTTTTCTAATATATGAGACAAATTAATTTGTGTGTTTATATTTATAGTGCAACTTTGACAAATATCAAAATAACTCCTTGAAGAACTTCATTTCTTTGTATGGACTGTTATTAGTTTTATATTTTTCGTACAAAAAATATTGTACAAACCTCTTGTGTGAACTCGGTTCCCGGATTCGTTCTATGGCAAACACTCATCCGGGAACCAAGCGTTCCCGCATTTGGTATGTACATAACTATTGCGATTTTTGGAAGGTGACTGTTTCAAAACCTTAATTTGTCTTTAAACATAATATTAGGGTGGATAAATAAAGCCCTGCCCTTATGCTCGGGGTAGGAATCCTTGCTATCTTTAAACATATAAAAAATAAATTATAAAAACAAAACAAAATTGAAAATAACAACAACAGGTGTGTAAAAATGACGCAGTATTTGAATCTATAAAACAGTTGAAAGTTGAAAGGTTAAATAGAGAAACAGAAGAACATCTGGCTAGCTAAGAATTCTTAGTTTTCATTGCCTTAGGCGTAGATTTTCTAAAATAAAAGTTTACATCTTGAATTATACATTAAATCATGTTTGAAGACAGTCGCTTCCTCTGAGACTAGCTTAAGACCTCCAGCATCTAGTTTGACTAGACGCTTCCTATCAAATGTAATATATTTTCAAAAATCTGATGTGGGCAGCACATAACCTCCCGCCCAATACTACTCTTAAACAGTACAAAATAGTATTTGATACAAAAACATACCTTCTTATTTGTTTATTTTCTATTTATATTTGAGAATTTAAATTTTCTTTCGTATATTTATTGCATTTTTTGACATATATTTCACTAAAAAACAGCTTCACAATCACAATGACATGTGTCACATTTCGAAGAAAAAATTGAAAATTTTTAAATGTTTCCATGGTGTACTAGGAATGCAAGATTTGTGAAATCTAATTTCTTTATATTTTATTATCTCTAAATCTAATGAAAATTAATAAAATTAATGTAATCAAAACACATGTAAAATTAAATATTCTTCAACTTTAAAAATAACATAAATTGTTGAAAAAGGAAATTTAACCGTGTTTTTCACAAAAAACTGTTAAGGGCTTCAAGTAAACTTCTACTTCCGGTTGACCAATTTTATCCAAAATCTAATCAGCTCTTCATTTAAATATAAGAAGCAATCATTCACAAAATTGTATTTTTTGGTATTATAGTATTTGAGTTATGCGAGACGAAAAAATTGCCACAGACTACACACACACACACATACATACATACATACATACATACATACATACATACATACATACATACATACATACATACATACATACATACAGACATCATCGCGAAAATAGTAAAATCGTATTGTAGGGACCTTAAAACGTGCTTATTCATTGAAAACTCACTACCCAATTTTTTGACCAAAAACAATACCTCCCTTACCTAGAGGTAGGCGGGAGGTAAAAAGTATAAATACATTATTATTATTATTATTAATTAAAGACAGTCAAGTTTCCTTCCCCAAATCCGCCCTAAAATCATGGTTAAAAACAATCGCTTCCTCTAAGGGTCTAAGGCTAGTTTGAAGCAGTGCTGTGGCCAGGAATTTTATTTTGGGGGGCTCCATAGTTCATTTTTAGTTGAGAAAAAAAATCTGTTGTGGGCAACACAATACCTCCCGCCATAGATTTATTATCGAACAATGCAGGAACATGGACCACCACTATCAAAACGCTCATCCCTTTAAAAAAAACACATGTCAAAAAATGACATTTTTCAACAGTGGTTTTTTGTTTTTTTTAAACACAGGTTAGCAGATTTACACGAAAATATCAAAATATATTTTTCTTTAACGTGTTGTAATTCGTAAATGGTGACAGTAAGAGCAAAATGTATCAAACAATAATTGTAAATAATAATATTTGATACATTATTATAATAACAAAATTTTCATTAAACCATAATTTACTGAGATAATTTAAAATAACTTGACAGGGCTTCAAGTAAACTACCACTTCCGGTTATTGGATTATCACCAAAAACTAATCAGCTCTTCCAAAAGGGATACAATTAATATATACAAAATATTAAAATTTTCAGTTTAGTAGTTTTTGAGGAACCGTAACTCCAGAGATCCACACAGACTGACAGACAGACACACACACAGACATCACCGCGAAACTATTAAAATCGTATTCTAGGGACCCTAAAACGTGCTCATCCACTGAAAACTCACTACCGAATTTTAAGCAAGATTCCTATACCTCCCTAAATATTTTAACTTTTGGAAATTATATTACATATAATTACAATTACTAATAAAATTATTTATTTAAAATCGGCACTAAAGTGCTCAAAAATCGTCATTAAAAGCTCAGAAATCGTCACTACAGTAAACCATTATACGACGATTTTAAGCAACGCAGTGTTGGCAACCGTTAAATAATTACTGTACAATTAGTATAATTTTGGCAGATATATTGACGTACTATAGTAAATTTGGACGTAACATGAAACAAAATTTGCAAGAAGAATTAACTAATTAATTCCGATGACGAAATTGAGGACAAAATACATAATTTTGAGTGTTATTTACGATAACTTCATTGTTAGAGGTTGGCAACACTGACTGTCAGTTTCAATTGACAACTGACAGATGTATAAACTTAACCTATATAATAATTTGTTTACAGTTTTGTCGAATTTTAGATTTCAAATAAATCTTAATATGTACCTCGGCACTGAAGTTCCTTTTTATCACTCACATGGTTTAATAAATTCCATATTCCTGATAAAAAATTGAACTTCAGTGCCTTGATACATAAATAACTATTAATTGCACAATAAAATATATAAAGTTAAATAATGAAATAATAAACAGTTTATGTTTACAAAAGTCTTCACTAGTTGAAATACAGTCACTTTTCTTTTTTGGATACTTTTGTATACGGCACTGGTGTAAGTGTTCAAAAGACATCCAACTTTTTGTCAAGGCTTCCTCTTTCAAAATTAGTAGTAGATCGTCATGTTTGAAGATAGGCTCTTCCTCTGAGGCTAGCTTAAGACCTCCAGCATCTAGTTTGAAGTGTTTAAAGACAGCCAAGTCTTCAACAAAACTTCCTCCTCCAGAATTAAGGGTAGTACGTCATTACATATTTATATATTTAAAAAGAAACACTAGAATACATTTCCGTACGAATAACAATGTATACATTTTTAAAAAACTTTCTATATTATACGTCAACCAAGATAATATATTTTTGCGGAACTGCACCATCCTTCCGGTATACAGAAATATCTCTTGATGCGTCTGCCGCCTGGCGGTAAAAGATAATATTAATAAAAAGTGAAAGTTATAAATAGTAAGGTTATGTATCATTTATGAGATAAGAACAATTATTATTAAAGGTATTTTTATGATCATTTTATTGTTTTTTCGTAATACGACAGATGTCAGAAGTTTAAGAGAAGATTTCTTTTACTTTGTAATTATTTCTCGTAATTTTTATGACTGCTAGAAGATAAAATATGCATTTAAACTCAATTTAATTATGGATATATGAGGTTTACTTTGCTGAAGACTTCAAATTAGATGTTTTAGTTTAATTACATTGATTAGTTAATAATGATAATTACTAAATAAATATATTAACACGTCTTTTACTCATTATGGGTGTGGCACTCAACTTACGCAGATCTCGGTAGGTGATATACAGGGTGTTTCCTTTAAAACAACCAGCGCTTTTTGGGCGAAATAATGAATTAAGGGAAAAATGTTATATACAAAAAATAACAAGGAAAAATAACCCTATTTAATAAAAATAACAAATAGAAAATTAAGTCAGTGGTTCTCAAATGATAGAATAAAATTATATATTTTTAAATAGTAACCTATATACATTTTTAGTCCATTAGATAAAGATTTTTTTTCTGATTTCAACGATATAAATATGGTATGAGATTGTATAACAATTATTTTTAGAAAAATGGTATTAAAAATCAGAAATAATTTTACAATATTGAAGTAGGCTCTCAGTAGGCTGTCAGATAGTTTTGTTACGTGTTTTTTTCGTAATTGTTTAATTACTTATTATTGCAGTTGCAAGGATTAACAAATTATAGGTCAATTCTGAATATTTCATCTGTAAGATCGTAAATTCGTAAATCTGTTACCTATGATAACTAACAACTTTACAGATTTATAGTTTTGACAATTCTTGACATGTACCTGTAAGAAGACAATTTACAATCAACTTTACGGTCACTAGACGATTATTTTATGACATGTGTCTAACTTCACAATGGGGTCTTTCACCATTTTTTTTTATATTTTTTTATGAAACTTTTTCTATATTCAAGACTATCTACGTTTTAAAAAAGTCTTAATTGTTATTCATTAAGCGACAATGATTTTTTTTAAATGTTGTGACGTCATAGTAGAGATCTACAACAGTAGATATTTAAATAATTTTTGTTACATAAATGTTCTATGTTATTGTAATAATAATAATAAAATAAGTAAAAAAATATGATGTGTCCAGCACATAACCTCCCGCCCAATACTACTCTTAAACAGTACAAAATAGTATTTGATACAAAAACATACCTTCTTATTTGTTTATTTTCTATTTATATTTGAGAATTTTAATTTTCTTTCGTATATTTATTGAATTTTTTGACATATATTTCACTAAGAAAACAGCTTCACAATCACAATGACATGTGTCACATTTCGAAGAAAAAATTGAAAATTTTTAAATTTTTCCATGGTGTACTAGGAATGCAAGATTTGTGAAATCTAATTTCTTTATATTTTATTATCTCTAAATCTAATGAAAATTAATAAAATTAGTGTAATCAAAACACATGTAAAATTAAATATTCTTCAACTTTGAAAATAACATAAATTGTTGAAAAAGGAAATTTAACCGTATTTTTCACAAAAAAACTGTTAAGGGCTTCAAGTAAACTTCTACTTCCGGTTGACCAATTTTATCCAAAATCTAATCAGCTCTTCATTTAAATATAAGAAGCAATAATTCACAAAATTGTATTTTTTGGTATTATAGTATTTGAGTTATGCGAGACGAAAAAATTGCCACAGACTACACACACACACACACACATACATACACACACACACACACACACACACACACACACACACATACATACATACATACATACAGACATCATCGCGAAAATAGTAAAATCGTATTGTAGGGACCCTAAAACGTGCTTATTCATTGAAAACTCACTACCCAATTTTTTGACCAAAAACAATACCTCCCTTACCTAGAGGTAGGCGGGAGGTAAAAATATATGACTACAATTACTTACAATCTGTACTGTTTTAGATCCAGCAACACCTCTACTATGACGTCACAACATTTTTAAAAAAATCATTGTGGCTTAATGAATAACAATTAAGACTTTTTAAAAGCGTAGATAGTCTTCAGTATAGATAAAGTTTCATAAAAAAAATTTAAAAAAAAATGGTGAAAGACCCCATTATATTTTGGTTATCTGTAAGTGACATGTGAGTGATAAATATAATATTTAATTATTTATACTTATCCATTTAAAATGAAGAAAGTACTGAAAATACTTAAATAATATAATAACTTTAGTCGAAATTAAATTATTTATTGTTTGAATATATGGAATTATAAATTCGGTACTGAAAACATATATTAAAAAACAAAAACGGATGATCATTGTCAGTTCTGAAGGCGCTAAAATACTTCTAATATTTTATAATACTTTACTCACAGACCACTGACTTAAACATATCCAACAGTTTGAACCAACTGGATTTTGGAAAGAACTACCACACACTAAATATAAAGTTACGAAAACCTTCAAGTATAATTGATATTTTATATAAATTGGTAAGGAAAAATGTCTGTATCAAAATACCTAAAAAGGAATACGCGTTGTTGGATAATTGTTGTTAAACTTCGCTGAGTAATCCAATAAATAATATAACCTTGATTATTAATTTTTATCTGATTTAATACTTAGAAGTCTCTAGAGGGAATAAACAATAGTAGTTATAATATAATTCATAAAATAATGATGAACTTTTGCATTCTACAGTGACCGTAAAAGTTTACAAGCACCTCAAACTTCACCGTAACTTTTACAGGTATCTGTAACATATTTACGATTTTCTGTAAGGAACAGATGCTATCAGAATTGCCATTTGACCTGTAAGCATTTACAGATCTTACATATTCTCTTACAGACCTTACAGAATTGCTCAGAATTGGCCTATTAGACTATTTCAATCTTACTGTTATGTATGGAGAGTGTGGAAGAAATTTAAATTCAACAATACAGAGATTTTCACGGTCCCCCAAAAAATAGTAGTATGTAGTTCATTTGTTATTATTAATTTCTTAGTAAAACACGTTATAAGAATGTTGCGACCTATGCAATAATCGTGCAATAGTTTATTGCATAGCCTATTTCAATATTGCAAAATTATTTCTGATGTTTAATACCATTTTTCTCAAAATAATTGTTATACAAACTAATATCATATTAATATCGTTGAAATCAGAAAAAAAATCTCTATTTAATGGACTAAAAATTTATATAGGTTACTATTTAAAAAAATATAATTTTATTCTATCGTTTGAGAACCACTGGTTTAAGTTTCTGTTTGTTATTTCTATTAAATAGGGCCCTTTTTCCTGGTCATTTTTTGTACATAACATTTTGCTCTACAGTCAATAGTTCGCCCACAAAAGCGCTGGTTGTTTTAAAGGAAACATCCTGTATACAGGGTGTTCAATTTAAGTGGTACACTATTGCTATTTCGAGAACTATAAGAGCTACGAGGTCGGTTCAATTAGTTCTCAAAATGCGGGGTGCAACTTTCTTATTTTAAATGGCAACCTATTTATTTTATTTGCTTGTTCGATTCAGT
Source organism: Poecilus cupreus (assembly GCA_963942605.1). Taxonomy (NCBI): domain Eukaryota; kingdom Metazoa; phylum Arthropoda; class Insecta; order Coleoptera; family Carabidae; genus Poecilus; species Poecilus cupreus. The sequence goes on from OZ012713.1 coordinate 5,148,381, forward strand.
ATTTTTTTCTGAATTCAATAATATTCACATGTAATGACCAAAAAATACAAAATTTTTGAGAAAAATGCAAAATTAAAAATGTATCTTTTTATTTAAATATGCATATACAAAGTTTGCCATGGAAGAAAACAAATAAATCAAACAATTTTTACCTCCCGCCTACCTCTAGGTAAGGGAGGTATTGTTTTTGGTCAGAAAATTGGGTAGTGAGTTTTCAATGAATAAGCACGTTTTAGAGTCCCTACAATACGATTTTACTATTTTCGCGATGATGTCTGTATGTATGTATGTATGTATGTATGTATGTATGTATGTATGTATGTGTGTGTGTGTGTAGTCTGTGGCAATTTTTTCGTCTCGCATAACTTAAATACTATAATACCAAAAAATACAATTTTTTGAATTATTGCTTCTTATATTTAAATGAAGAGCTGATTAGATTTTGGATAAAATTGGTCAACCGGAAGTAGCAGCTTACTTGAAGCCCTTAACAGTTTTTCGTGAAAAACACGGTTAAATTTCCTTTTTCAACAATTTATGTTATTTTGAAAGTTGAAGAATATTTAATTCTACATTTGTTTTGATTACACTAATTTTAATAATTTTCATTAGATTTAGAGATAATAAAATATAAAGAAATTAGATTTCACAAATCTTGCATTCCTAGTACACCATGGAAAATTTTCAATTTTTTACGAAATGTGACACATGTCATTGTGATTGTGAAGCTGTTTTCTTAGTGAAATATATGTCAAAAAATTAAATAAAAATACGAAAGAAAATTAAAATTCTCAAATATAAATAGAAAATAAACAAATAAGAAGGTATGTTTCTGTATCATCAAATACTATTTTGTACCGTTTAAGAGTAGTATTGGGCGGGAGGTTATGTGCTGGCCACATCAGATTTTTAATATTAGTTTTTTGAAGTGTACCTCTGTATTTCTGTATTGTAACAACAAAATTAATAATTATTCTCATAATTACAGTTATTTCTATTATTTCCGCATTTGATTTATTTGTTTTCTTCCATGGCAAACTTTATATATGCCTAATTAAATAAAAAGATACATTTTTAATTTTGCATTTTTCTCAAATTTTTTGTATTATTTGGTCATTACATGTGAATATCATTGAATTCAGAAAAAATACTGAATCGAATAAGCAAAAAAAAAATAGGTTGCCATTTAAAATAAGAAAGTTGCACCCCGCATTTTGAGAACCGCTGGTCTAAAAAAATTCTTTTTTCGCTCATTTTAATTGTCTTATAATATAGAAATTTGTTGCTAATTTAACCGACCTCGTAGCTCTTATAGTTCTCGAAATAGCAATAGTGTCCCACTTAAAATGAACACCCTGTATATGTAAACAATTACATGTATTCATACAGCTGTCGAATAAATAACAAATTTTAATGTCATACAGCTTCCTATACACTTAATTAGAAAATTTATTTTAATTATTTTATCTAGGCCGAAGCACTTTACTAAGTTTGCTTTAAATTTTAGCGCAGCATAATTTGTGAAAAACATATTTAAATATGGTTTTAGTTATCCGTTATATAAAATGTGTTAATTTACAGCAAATTTGTTTGTAGAAGTGTTAAAATATTTATTTTATTTGGATTGGCAAGAGTTCTAATTGAATATGTCTGGCTTAACAACTATTTTAAGAATAGTTTTAATATTCAAAGGTGACTTTGCCCAGAATTAGGGGTAGGGAATAAATATCTTCCCTAAATCATGTTTGAAGATAGTTGAGTAAGGTTTCATCTTCTAGAACTAAGGTACTAGAATATATGAGTATTCTCATCCGCCATTTTGGGTCTAAGTGTCATAAATAAAACAAATTATTGGAATCCAGTTACTTTAATTCTTTTCTGTCAAATTTAGAGTTGATACTGATTAATAATTGTGATAAATCATTCCTTCAATTATTATATTTCATATCTAACAGGTAAGTGTACAGAATACTTTCTAATATATTACCGTATGATTTGTGTAGTTGGATTTTACAGAATTTCAAGAAATATGTTTTCAAATTTGACAGATACAAATTTTAAATGTTTTTTTTAAGTAACTGGATTCCAATAACTTGTTTTATTTATGACATTTGGACCCAAAATGGCGGACGAGAATACTTACATTCTTCTAGAGCTCTACTAGAACTAAAGCTCTAGAAGAATGTAGGTATTCTCGTCCGCCATTTTGAGTCCAGATGTCATAAATAAAACAAGTTATTGGAATCCAGTTACTTAAAAAAAAAACATTTAAAATTGGTATCTGTCAAATTTGAAAATATATTTCTTGAAATTCTGTAAAATCCAACTACACAAATCATCCGGTAATATATTAGAAAGTATTCTGTACACTTACCTGTTAGATATGAAATATAATAATTAAGAGAAAGATATATCACAATTATTAATCAATATCAACTTCAAATTTGACAGAAAAGAATTAAAGTAACTGGATTCCAATAATTTGTTTTATTTATGACACTTGGACCCAAAATGGCGGATGAGAATACTCATATATTCTAGTGCCTTACTAGAACTATTGGGATCTGACATCTAGCGGATTATTTTCGAACACAAAGTAGGGTGAAGGTTCCGTTAGAAATACATTACGTCATTTGGGAATAACGATTTTTGAGATAAAAAAATTACCGAAATTGTAGTTGAACACCGCGAAAAATCGAAAATTAAAGTGTACTGTGCAGTAAAAGGGTGTAATAATAAGTCCCGTAAAAATCTGGGCGTTACATTTCATTATTTTCCGAAACTGGACAAACGTTTTATTTATAAAGTAAACCAATTTGTAGTGCGAGCAAACCTTGGAAAAAACTAACAAAAGTAAACAACATGAATGCGTTTACAATAAATAATATGCTCTGTATATTTTGTACCAGACGGTTATGTACATCTAAATAAGTAAAATTTTAGGTTATGATACGAATTTGCTCCGAAATCTTTTCACTTTGTATTTAACTAAGTTCATAAATTAAATTAAATCTGTATTCAAAGTAATTGTTGCTTATATTTGTTCATTTTGAGTGATTTGTTTATTTAGTTGATTTAGATCAAGAAACGTACAACTAACCTACAACAGTACCACAACGTAGCAATGCAGTTTTTGCAATTTTCACCCAAAACTAGCCATGCACGAACAAACAACACTCATCACTTGTTCATCTCCTGCAATTTTCCTATTAATTTGATGGGAATCACCTCGTAAATTCGACGTTGACATACACTACACCAACAGCCACTGTCACTTTCATTTAATTTTTTCCGCATTTAATCAATTGTCAAGTATCTAAAATGCGTTCAGCTTCTTTATAATTTAGTTTGCAGGATCTTCGATTCGAATCTTATGACTTCAAATTCGTCGACGTAATAAATAAATAAATATTATCGAGGACGTAGACGCGATTGTCACCTTACGCACCCCGAGGTCGGCGGGTGTGCGGCCGTTAGCTTTGACAGTGGAGAAGGGGTGGTTCACCCTAATTAACGCCATCTTGGATAGGCCACGCCCCCATGTCAGATCTCAATAGGTAGAACATTTTTTTAATCATTCTAAAATCATATTTAAAGACAGTTCATCAAATTTAAAGTCATGTATAGCTTGTACAAATTTGCGTGGCGATTGATTCCATTAGTGTTTCTCAGCAGGTATTCCATAAGAAGATTAAAGAAATTTATGAGGGACTACTTTACAGGGTTGTACTGGATAATATTTTCAAATGAGTTTTACACAAACAGACACAAGTAATATCAAAATATGAAAAATTTTAATAAAATTAAATATGAATACATTATTGTCATTGTCGTTCAGTCAATATAAACATATATTAATAAAAAAAACTTATTTTTACCTCCCGCCTACCTCTAGGTAAGGGAGGTATTGTTTTTGGTCAAAAAATTGGGTAGTGAGTTTTCAATGAATAAGCACGTTTTAAGGTCCCTACAATACGATTTTACTATTTTCGCGATGATGTCTGTATGTATGTATGTATGTATGTATGTATGTATGTATGTATGTATGTATGTATGTATGTGTGTGTGTGTGTAGTCTGTGGCAATTTTTTCGTCTCGCATAACTCAAATACTATAATACCAAAAAATACAATTTTCTGAATTATTGCTTCTTATATTTAAATGAAGAGCTGATTAGATTTTGGATAAAATTGGTCAACCGGAAGTAGAAGTTTACTTGAAGCTATTAACAGTTTTTTGTGAAAAACATGGTTAAATTTCCTTTTTCAACAATTTATGTTATTTTCAAAGTTGAAGAATATTTAATTTTACATGTGTTTTGATTACACTATTTTTATTAATTTTCATTAGATTTGGAGATAATAAAATATAAAGAAATTAGATTTCACATATCTTGCATTCCTAGTACACCATGGAAACATTTAAAAATTTTCAATTTTTTCTTCGAAATGTGACACATGTCATTGTGATTGTGAAGCGGTTTTCTTAGTGAAATATATGTCAAAAAAATTCAATAAATATACGAAAGAAAATTTAAATTCTCAAATATAAATAGAAAATAAACAAATAAGAAGGTATGTTTTTGTATCAAATACTATTTTGTACTGTTTAAGAGTAGTATTGGGCGGGAGGTTATGTGCTGGACACATCAGATTTTTTATTTTACATCTATGTTATTTTACTTAGGTGATTAATCGAGAACAAAATCACCAGTGTCGTCACTTGATTGTCCAACATTTATAATAAATTCGTCAATAATATTATTGAAATATAAGTAACTGTTTTCTATGTCTATCACATGCCGAACACTACTAGCCCAATTTAAGTCATTAATATTATTTATTTCACTTTTAATTAATTCCACAACATTAGCGCACACGGTTGGTGTAACATTTTTTCGTCTAATACTTGTTTTAAATTGTCCCCAAATTAGTTCTATAGGATTTAATATACAGTAATACGGAGGCAGTCTTAATACAGTATGACCAAATTTTTGTGCCATTGTATCGCACACGTACATTCTTTTAACAAGTTTTGTTTGTGCTACTTCCAATAATTCACTTTTACTGTACGATTCTTCAAAAAATATATCATGATGATACAAATATTCTTTAATTTCTGTTTTATTACTAGATTTAGTGGGTATTTTAATTAATTGCCTGGAATGGTAGCTAGCGTTATCCATAACTATTACACTATTTACTGGAATATTTGGTAATAATTGACCGCCAAACCCCTCCTCAAAAATATTAGACGTCATATTATCATGGTAATCCAAGCAAGCGTTTCCCATGTTGTGGCCCGACAATAATTCAGCACCATTCACCCATCCTTGCTCACTCCCCGCGTGAAGAATAATTATCCGTTTACCCCGTGAAACTGGAATATTCGCAACACAATTCTCACCACCATCAGTCCAACTTTTAGATTTAGTGTCGTGTGTATCATACCATGTTTCATCTAGGTATATAATTGAGCGTTTCTCTTCATGAAACTTTTTTAAATCTGTCAAGTATTGATGCCGCCATTGACATATTCTTTCCAGCAAAACTTGACGTTTATCAATTTTTTTAAACTTGAATTTCATGCTTAGGAGAACACTGCGAAGACTACTAACTGCACAAGTAATATCACATTCATCTTTTAATTTTTGATGCAATAATCTTAGTGAAGGAAATATATTTTCATTGTAAAATCATTCAAAATTCTCGATTTTCCAGCATCACTTCTTTGTTTTTTAACCGGTACACCTTCTTTTATTATAACAAATGAAAAGATAATCGTATTAAAAATTTCGGAGATTTGAAGCATCTAAGCCAAAAATTATAATAATCCACTCCTGAACATCAGACAAACTTGCACCCCGCTGGCTAGGGCTGGCTTATCCCATTAGCAAGTCAAGTCAATCGCCAGGCAAATTCGAACACGCTATATCATCTAGTTTGAAGTGTTTAAACTGTTTAAAGACAGCCAATTCTTCAGCAAAGCGTCCTTACCCAAAACTCAGGGTAAGACATCATTTATCCACCCTAAAACCACTTCTAAGAACTTCCTATTACTTAAAACAATTTTCCATCACTTAATTGACATTGTGTCATCCTAATTTCAGTGTCTTGTCAACAAATTTCTCTAACAATATTATAATAATGACAATAGGCAATCAGCTAATAAGGAAACATCTTAAAAGCATTTCAATAAAATAATTGACGGTAGGTTTGAGCTGATGCGCATTTGTTATTTGTATTTCCGCAACATAAGAGAGAAAGTTAGACGAACGGTTCAACTCAAGAAGTGCTTCACTTGAACATTACCGTCTTCAAAGTACAGAAATACTTTTGAAGATAATAGAAATTGACATTTTTTCGTTTTGACAAACACCTATTTTGAAAGCTAAAAAATCTGGGGTGGGCACCACACTACTTTCTTATACAAATAAAACCAATTGAACATGTATGACTTGTTCCTTGCGTATAACTATTGTGACCATTATTTGACATTATACATTTTGTACCTGTAAAATTTTGTGTTCTTAATTATAATTTCAATTTAAAATATAAATTAATATCGTGTTTAAAACATTCTAACTAATAATAAACTTCACAATTATTTGACACGTTTGATACATAGATGTTAAAAATATTGTAGTTTTTGTTCCCAGTGTAACTAAGATTACTGAAATATATTATTAAATATATAATTTAGTTTTTCTCAAAATTAGAAGCATGTACAAGAAAAGTACAAATAACATTTTATATTCCAAATATTTTTGCTAACATCTTTCGCTTGAAAGTTTTTTTCACAGCTGATTATATTTTTGAAAAAAATGAATTTTATTGTTTTGTGTGTCCAGTAAACTTTCTCTTCCGGTTTTTCAATTTCATTCAAAATCAACTCAGCTTTTCATATTTTTATGAAATTTATAAATTCCAAGTTTCGTTTACATATCTTGTCTCGTTCATGAGATATTGCGCACACGGACATCCATCCATCCATCCTCACATACAGACATCATTGAGAAATTGGTCTTGACGGACTCAGTGGACGTCAAAATATGTAATTCCGCAAAAATCTCGTCACTTTGTATAAGAAAGTAAAAAGTGTGTCTAAAAATTAGTTAAGACTATATGACTTTGCTTCTTTTTAGAATAAAGTACGAGGAATTCAAATTTTGAATCCGTTTTGAAATATCTTTATTGGTTGTGAAGATATAGCCCTTGAAAATTGGACCATTTCAATATTTCTTCAAATTTTTTTCTCGCTATTTTGAAGTTTCGACAATAGTTATTTGTGTATCAAGTGCGGATAGAGCATTGTTTGTTGCACGCGGCGAGAAATTGTTGATCGAGGCGAAGCCGAGATCAACAACTCGACAAGTGCACCGAACAAGCTCTATCCGACGAGATACACACAATATTTTTTCTACAATCGTTGAACAATGTCAAGCTGTAGAAAAAAATTAATTTTCAAAATTATCTTTGGTCAGGCCTATAACAATTCAGTAAAATTGTAGTTACCCATGTCACCGTAATCATGACAACGTTTATGAACAAAAAGAAAGAAATCATAATTTGACACATGGAGTACATTTGACATATGGAGTACATTTGACATAAAGTCTACAGAGTGAATACGTTTATGGTGATTAAGTTGAAGTGTATGTACGTATATGCCAACTGTATTTGCAATAGCAAGGTTATTACAAGAAAAATCCAATGCACCATTTACTTCTTTTACCTAATTTATTTTTATTTTGTTTTTGTCGCGCTAGTGCGACAATATGTCACTTTGTCGCCCTAGAGCGACAATTTTGTACATTTCCTAACCAAAAATGGAATGACAATGTCGATATTGTGCAACGATTGTAGAAAAACACCTATTTTAAAGGCAAAGGAAAGATATCTAAAAGAAACCAGGACAAAAAAAATTTATTCTTTATAGAATAAAGTATGAGGAATCCAATTTTTGTATCCGTTTTGAAATGTCTTTATTGTTTGTGAAGATATAGCCCTTGAAAGTTAGACCATTTCAATATTTCTTCAAAAATTTTTCTCGCAAATTATAAGTTTCATAAAAACTGTATTTTAGAAAACATCCCAACAAAACTTCGTTCCTAATACAAGTAAAACATGCTGAATCCACCCCTTCAATCAGATTTGAATTACCTCCCTTAGTTTAGAAGCTACATCCCCCCAAATATTCCCGCATTCAAATTTCCCCAAATCCGTGTTACATAAAAACCTCCTATATCTTAAAAACTATGCTTCAGGTTTCGCTCTCAGTAATTTATTGTAAGTTACAAGTCTAAAACAAATGAATAGGCCATATAAATAAAAATCTGGAAGATAATAGTATATTGTGTTATTAGGAGTAAATGTGATACTTTGGGTGCTGAGCATGTAAGTTTGAACGACGAGCGAAGCGAGTCGGACAATTACATGCGAAGCACCCAAAGACACATTTACTCCGAATAACACATGCTATTTTTTCTTCAAACATAGAAAATAGACATTAAAACATTAGAAATGCTCAGAACTTCAACAAATATTCTACCGTATCCAGTATTCTAGTTGCCACAGAATATGTTATTTTGTTATTTTTGTTTATTTGTTTTATTCTTAACTGTCAAATTATTGAATTACAACCTTACTATTTTGCATGATATTTTGCTTTGTCCGCCGCCGGAGTAAATGTGTTGCCAAGGATACACTTTTACGCCGGCGGCGACAATATTGAACTTCTGCTTGTTGAATACACATACATAACAACGTACTTTTATGACGTTTGAAGAAAAATATTTTTTGATAAAGATTTTTTTTGATTTTCTGACTTTTTCCTTTAACTATTCTTCCAGTTAACCGATTTTAAAGAAACTTTACATACTTATAGATCTCAATGTGCCGAATCCAAAGGTGAGGTCGCCAGGGCCGTATCTCTTTTTGTTGCCAAGATATCAGGTCCAGAAAATGATAGGGGACCAAATATGTTTAAAAGTGTATTTGACTCAAAATTTGTTTTCGGGTCAATTTAAGTGCGAAATTTTCAAAACTGAAGACCGTTTTACGATATTTCGCTTGATATTTGAGATACGGCCCTGGAAAAATTGGAATTTGATGATTTTTACCATTTTCCGGATTTTTTTCAATAAATATTTTATTACTTAACCGAATGACTTCAAAAATAGGTTGTTTACTAAAAAAGCTACGAGGAATTTAATAAAAACTAGAGCAGGAAAATATCTCGTCTGGTTTTAGAGATACGCCCGCTCAAACTTAAACAATTTATAAAATTTACTTAGCTGTACTACTATTTTACATTATTTCTTTCAACAACTTTATCCGCCAATCAAACCCAATATAACTTTACACATATATACAAAAAACCTTCCTGAATCCAATGGTGAGGTCGCCAGGTCCGTATCTAATTTAGTTTTCGAGTTACGCCCCCTCAAACTACAACAATTACATACTTACTAAAAAATGTTTACATTATTCGTTACAGCATGTATTAGAAAACATTTTTTATTTGAAATCGGCACTAAAGTGCTCAAAAATCGCCATTAAAAGCTCATAAATCGTCAGTAAAGTAACCCATTATACGATGATTTTGAGCAACGCAGTGTTGGCAACCGTTAAATAATTATTGTACAATTAGGATCATTTTGGCAGATATATTGACGTACTATAGCAAATTTGGACGTAACATGAAACAAAATTTGCAAGAAGAATTAACTAATTAATTCCGATGACGAAATTGAGGACAAAACACATAATTTTAAGTGTTATTTACGATAACTTCACTGTTCGAGGTTGGCAACACTGAATGTCAGTTTCAATTGACAACTGACAGATGTATAAACGTAACCTATATTGTAATTTTTTTACAGTTTTTTCTAATTTTAGATTTGAAATAAAACTTAATATGTACCTCGGCACTGAAGTTCCTTTTTATCACTCACATGGTTTATTTTCCTCGTCCCTACGGGCCTTGGAAACTAATGGTGCAATTCTAAGCATAATCGTAAGACTCGTAACTATTGCTTACGATCACTCGTAAATATCTTACGATTTCTCGAAAATTTTACGTTGAGAGGGCAACTGGACGTAACACTACGGTTTTGATTTTTCTCTCTAATCATTGCTCAATTTTGTCAATAACATGAATGAAAATATAAATATTTGGAATATTGCTCTCCTTCTTGTTGAATATAACAGGTAATGCATAACAAAAATATGTTAATTATACGTCAAGAAAAATTACCTTATTACATATTTTAGAAATTACTTGCCGTCTCTTGCGCAGATACAGTTATAAATGATTTGGTAAACCCATTTAACATTACTATTGCAAATTTCAAACAAATATTTAGATTGGATCAGTAATGGACAATCAATTTTATTTGTAATATAGAACCATTTTATAATCCATCAAATTCAAGAATTCCATTGCATATTATAGTATTCCATTTATATTTACATATGTCGGGTGATTAAATATAAATGGCATCAAATACTGCCAAGACAAATTTTTCGTATGTCATAATTGACAATGACACATGTCACCGATTGTTCATGGATGATTGTAGACGATGGGGATGTAAATGAAGATCTTGTTTCATAATTCGCAGACAAGACTATTTTTCTTATTTGTAATGAAAACTCATCATATGGTTGTATTTGATTAGTAAATAAATAAAAAAAAACAACTGTCATATTCAATATTCAGACATTGTATTAGCAATGAAGTTAGACACTGACCGTAAAATATGACGTCAATCGTAAAGCTAAATCTGTAACGTTCGTCGATACAGTTTTCTGCATAGAATTGCATTTATCGTAAATCTGTAACTTGACTTGTTACGATTGTCTCGTACACTACGGTTTTACGGTTTTACGATTAAATATAAAAATTGCTTAGAATTGCACCATAAATTCAATATACGTGATAAAAAATTGAACTTCAGTGCCTTGATACATAAATAACTATTTAAAGTAATCAGAGATGCTAATTCTTTCAATATATTTAATAGACGGTAAAACATGTTGTTGTTAACGTCGTATATCTATGAAAGCACCGTTTCAAGTAGTATAATACCCGTGTAATATAATGGTAGATAATGTTGTTTTGCAAAAACTTTTACTTTGTTAGAGTTTTGATTATGAATGTCTGCTTTAAATGTGGGTCTGACGTGATGAGCGTGTCGTTGAACTGTAGGTGTACTAAAAAATGTCATTGGTGACATTTTTATGACTACTTGTTTAAGGAAATAAATTGTTGGAGGTCTTAAGATAGCCTCAGAGGAAGCGACTGTCTTCAAACTGTAGCACGGCTGGCCAAGCTGAAATAAGGTTTAATAAAACACAGACACTTTTGAGATGATAAAAATGATATTTAATAAAAAGATGATACCGTACGAATATGTTGAATAGTTACCAAAACATTTTTCAAGCAATAATTACATAATAGTTATTTACTTTACAAGTGGGCAAAGTAAGGAATTACCCACGAGAGAAATTTTAGCTCACGAAGCCGAAGGGTGAGTGAGATAATTTTACCAAGTGGGTAATTCCACTTTGCCCACGTGTGAAGTATAACGTTTTATCCAACATTTCTTAATAAATGAAAAATTTATTAAAGAAATATTATTTGACAGTGACATATGCTTTACATTTTTAAATTAAAATATCAATCGAAGTAGTTAGCAAGGTGTTGTGTGTTATTATTATTGTGATAAATAAAAAAATACTCACTAGTGGCTTTCCTCAAAAATATACCCACTAGTGGATAATCTGTTACTTTGCTTGTTTAAAATCGCCATAGTTATGGAGCATTTATTGAGAGGTGTTGGATAAAATTCTATATTTTGACTAATTTCAAAATCTGTAAACCAACTGTATTGGCCAATTGCACCCAACTACCCCATAAGCGGGTAGGTGCGGGGCAGGGAACCTCTCGCAGGACCACATAAAAATTACATAAAAAATTAAAGCCTAATCGGGTTCGACCTGGCCTATCTGTAGATGGGGTCATACACTTTTTAAAAAAAGTTGTGTTTTTTTACAAATTATAAAAATTTAGATCATTTCAGTCACATATTATTCAATATTACTTATAATTTTTCAACTTTTCATTCATAATTTCCTTTCTGAAGTTTCGCGGTTGCAAAATCGTGACGTCATCATGTAATAGAATGTAAAGCATGGCAAGGCGAAAGAGGTGTTGATAACAAATAAAAACTTGCTTTTCAGTGTTGTAATAATTACTTATTATTATTAAAATGAACACTCCGATAAATTAAATTAGATATTCGTTAATTATAACATTTTTAGTCAAAGAGTTTAGGACGTGTTAAAACAAAATGCTTTGTTGTACTATATGTTGTCGCTTGTCGGTAATGTCGGTAGTCTCATTATCACACCTGTCATCTCAAGTCATATGTTGCAGTTAACAACGATTTTCAAATTAAATTTATGTTTAGTATATTTGTTACATTATTTTGCGCAGCTAATATATTTGTAAAAACCTCTCAGTAAATAACAATGACTGATAACAGTCAATTTGACAGTAGGTGTAGTTCCTCGCTCTCCGCAAGAGCGTGTTTCGTACAATTAAAAGATGACGTCATAGGCGAAAAATTTGAAATGAGATGGCCATTTCAAAAATTCATATCTTTATAACTACATGCTTTTTAATATTAAAATTAGTATCTACATTCATAACTTGACTCAAATTTACAGAAAAAAAAAATAAAACGAAAAAAGGTTTATGACCCCATTCCAAATGGCATCTCAAGCCGATATTTCAGAATAATTGCCGCGGTAACCTCAAATGACTATTTATGAAAACTAAAAATCTAATCAAGTTTCTCACACATGTGTGGCAATAAATTTAACCCAAGAACTCTTCTCAAGACGATTTTCGATGCATTCAAGTCCAAACGCAGTTTGAAACTTGATATTTTAAAATCGTTTTGGCAGTGAAACAATAAATCGTATTCTGACTTTTCGCATTGTTACAAAACATAACGTTCTACTTCTAGTTCTGCAAGAGGAAGTCTTTTTGGAGATTTTGCAGTCTTTAAATACTTCAATCGAAGTTCTGGATGACTAAATTTAGACTCAGATGAAGCGACTGTCGTAAAACATGACTACAGGATAAATAAAAGATATCATATTGTAACTTTCGTGGGTTTTAAACGTTTTTATTTAAACAAAAAGAAGGAAAGACTAAAATAACGAAAACAAAAACTTATACACTAATACTTATCACTACTGTAAATAATAGTTATTTACTTTACAAGTGGGCAAAGTAAGGAATTACCCACGAGAGAAATCTTAGCTCACGAAGCCGAAGGCTGAGTGTGATAATTTTATCGAGTGGGTAATTCCACTTTGCCCACGTGTGAAGTATAACATTTTATCCAACAATTCTTAATAAATGAAAAATTTATTAAAGAAATATTATTTGACAGTGACATATGCTTTAAATTTTTAAATTAAAATGTCAATCGAAGTAGTTACCAAGGTGTTGTGTGTTATTATTATTGTTATAAATAAAAAAATACTCACTAGTGGCTTTCCTCAAAATTATACCCACTAGTGGATAATCTGTTACTTTGCTTGTTTAAAATCGCCATAGTTATAGAGCATTTATTGAGAGGTGTTGGATAAACACTATTATTTGATTTGCTAATTTGCTCTTTTATATTGCTTCTCTTGTTTCGAGAAGCTTCGGGAATATTCCCTATTGTGATGCTAGCGGACTAGTTCAAACAAGTCGCCCCTGCGTCTATTCTTAAACGGCGACATAAGCCGACAAGTTTCAGCTGGTCGGTACCGCGTCCGTTACATTATCTATCATTCTAGAAGAGGAAGCCTTGCTGAAGACTTGGCTGTCTTTAAACACTTCAAACTAAATTCAAGATGTCTAAATTTAGTTTCAGAGGATGTGACTGAAATACAGGGTGGATGAAATACATCCTGCCTATAATTATAGGAGAGGAAACTTGGCTGTCTTTAAACACTTACAACTTATAAAAATTATAATCATTTAGACTTTCAAAAAATGTCTTCCTCCTTGACCTGTCTTCTGATCTTTGACCAGCGACAGGAAATGCAAATTTCTCGTTGGGATGTCCAATAATATTAGAAACTCCTACTTAACAGAAAACTCGGAGAAATCTTCGGCTTTTGTAAACTCTTCTGATCTCTAGATCTTTTCTGGTTAATATACTTGAATAATACTCTTAACAACGTGTGATACTTCCTGGCTTTGGTTCCGGAGTCGATGAATAACTACTTATTATTTAAATATAATTAAGAATGCGTGAGATGGAAGACTTTTGAAAAGATTAAGCATATATAGAAGTACTTGAAATAATTTATTAACAAATATTGGAATGTTTAAATTGTGTAATTACTATTATTTCTTCTTGAATTTTTAAATGTTGTTTCAACGATGAAGTATACTGGGTGTTCAAAAAGTTCCGGGACAGTGAAATATATAAAACACGTGTTTAATACTTTTAAAAACATTTTTATATCACCAAGCACGATAGATTATTAAGGTATTTTTTAAAGATAAAATGTAAATTTCATACATATCAATTCTTTCTTCGTAAGTAATAGTTAATTACATACCAAATGCGGGAACGCTTGGTTCCCGGATGAGTGTTTGCCATAGAACGAATCCGGGAACCGAGTTCACGCAAGAGGTTTGTACAATATTTTTTGTACGAAAAGTATACAACTAATAACAGTCCATACAAAGAAATGAAGTTCTTCAAGGAGTTATTTTGATAATTGTCAAAGTTGCACTATAAATATAAACACGCGAATTAATTTGTCCAATATATTAGAAAACAAAATATTTATAATATTTACCGTATTCACTTGTAAAACTTATTATATTTCTTATTTATATTGAGATAACTAACATTACATTTGTAGGTTATGTATTTTACAGCTGTCATATCGGGCAGATTTTATTGCCAACATTGGTAACCAAATGCACTAAATTTGCAATTTTTAAATTCAATTTCATGCTAATTCCATCATTGTTTATATTAATATTATGTAATCAACACATTTCAATGTATGAGTACAAAAAATACATTTTTACTTTTTTATACAAAGTATAAGCGAGTATTGGAATAATGAAAAAATCGCTGTCGACTTTTTTGCGGAAATATATATTTTGACGTCCACTGAATCTGTTAAGGCCAATTTCTCAATGATGTCTGTGTGTGTGGATGGATGGATGTCCGTGTGCGCAATATCTCATGAACGAGACAAGATATGTAACCCAAACTTAGAATTTATAAGTTTCATGAATATATGAAGAACTGAGTTGATTTTGAATGAAATTGAAAAACCGGAAGAGGAAGTTTACTGAACACACAAAACAATATATTCCATGTTTTTCAAAAATAGAATAAGTTGTGAACAAAAATTTCAAATGAAAGATGTTAGCAAGAATATTTGAAATATAAAATGTTATTTGTACTTTTCTTGTACATGCTTCTAATTTTGAGAAAAACTAAATTATGTATTTAATAATATATTTCAGTAATCTTAGTTACACTGGGAACAAAAACTAAAATATTTTTAACATCTATGTGTCAAACGTATCAAATAATTGTGAAGTGTCAAAAGTATGTGTCGTTTGAAATATTATAAAAGCAATATTTGTACTATTAGAATGCAAGTTTTAAAGAGTAGATATTCATTAATATTTTAAATTAAAATCATAGCTGAGAACACAAAATTAAGCATCTATATATCAAATAATTGTCACAATAATGGAGTCTTTCACCATTTTTTTTTTTAAATTTTATTTTATGATTTTTATCTAAATTGAAGACTATTTACACTTTTCAAAATTCTTAATTGTTATTCATGAAGCCACAATGATTTTTTTAAAATATAGTGACATAGTAGAGGTGTTGCTGGATCTAAAACAGTACAGATTGTAAATAAATGTAGTCATATATTTGTTTACTTATTTTATTATTATTATTACAATTAAATAGAACATTTATGTCACAAATATTATTTAAATCTCTACTGTTTTAGATCTAGCAACACCTCTACTATGACGTTACAACATTTAAAAAAAAATCATTGTAGCTTAATGAATAACAATTAAGACTTTTTAAAAGTGTAGATAGTCTTCAATATATATAGTTTCATAAAAAAAAAAAAAAAAATGGTGAAAGACCCCATTATACGAAAGGAACAAATCATACATGTTCAGTTGGTTTTATTTGTATAAGAAAGTAGTGTGGTGCCCACACCAGATTTTTTTCACTTAGAAAACACAAAAGCTTAACTTTGGCATTTAACAACAACAATTGTGTTTGCCACAGCACTCTCATTTGTATCATAAAATTGAAATAACAATTTTTATTTGCATTTTTTCAACTTTTTGTATGACATAACTGTATCTTTGTATTCAAAAAAAAAAAATACTGAATCGAATAAGCTAATAAAAAAGGTAGGTTTTAATTTAACATAAAAAAGTTGGGTCCCATATTTCGAGAACCACTGGTTAATAATTTTTTTGTTTTGTTCATTTTAATATTCTATAATTTAGAAATTGTTTGCTAATTTAACGAACTTCATGTCTCTTATACTTCTCGAAATAGCAATAGTGTAGCATATAAATTTATCCCTCAATCAAAACCAATCAACTCTGTACCTAACCTAACCTAACCTGACACTAAAGTCTTCCCTGAATCTAATAGTGAGGTCGCCAGGTCCGTATCTAATTTAGTTTTCGTGTTAAACCATTGGAAACATAAACATTTTTTTCGAATATTCTATCAGATGTCTCCCGGGACTGTTTCAGCTTTCCGCCCTCATAATAAATGTACCCCACAATGAAAATCAATACAATTTTAGAAATTTATAGTAAAAACCCTCCTGAATCGAGACATGAGGTCGCCAGGTTCGTATCTAGTCTAGATTTTGAGTTACGTCTCCTCAAACTTCAACCATTTACTAAAAGTAATTTCTGAATTTGAGAGACCTCTGTTTTTATGTAGCTGAGCTAAATTGCTGGTAATACAGTATACGATTTAGGCGACATCTTTTATTAACAATTGTTACTAAAACTCAACAAAAAAACTTTTAAAAATTGGGTAATTTAACTATAAATATAACAATAAACATGTTTAAAATTCGAAATTTTGATAGCTTTAAATTTCTTCGAATTTAAACCTAGTTTAGACTTAAACCAAAAAAGGTATAAACATGAGGACAACAGTAGTCGACGTAGAATTTAGTTCTGAACAACTTTTATTTGACGAGTTTTTCTTAAAAAAAATCAAGGGGCCACAACACTTTAAAAACTCTTTTTCCGTTTTGTCAAAGTAATAAAATAAATTGAAACAACTTTGAATGTAGTTTAAATCCAAACTAAACCTGTTAGAAGCATGTGGACAACAGCAATCGATGAAGACAACTTTTTTGAGTTGTTCGGTCAAAATAATAAATAAGGGGGAAGGGGGCAGCATCCCTAAAACTCTTTTTCGGTTTTGGGAAACTGTAATGCAAAATATAGCGTATCTACTTTTTTTGAGTTATAGGAAATACAATGTTAATTTATATTTAACTCTAAGTTTTTACCTATTAGTTTTAGAGCAAAAATGTAAATAAGTAAAATGTTCAGAATAAAAAACTGCACCAAATGAGCCTAAATTTATTGATGTTATATATTTCTGTCATGAGATAGATGTAAAATAAAATGTATAATTTTAGTTATTTCCAGAGTGTCATGGTAAACAAAACATACAAACAATCGTATTGTTTGAGTTTGACAGATAGTATTTGGTAGAGTTTTAATGAGAATTTAACGCACATACGTGGCAACCAATAAAATTACGAATTTGTTTCAAATTAAGCCAATGAACGACAAGCTTTACCGATTGTAATCACTAGTGAAAATTAATAAGCGATTATACTTCACTGTAAATAAAAATCCTAGTTGTCATGGAAATGTAAGCTATATTGACAATTATTTTTTAAACGTCAGAAAGAAAAAGTGTGTAAACTCGTGTAAAATGGAAAATTGCAGATTTGTAGTAGCTATGTATGTTGTAATAAATAAATACTATTTTTATTGAGTATCATTTGCTTGTTAAATTCTCACGCAAAATACAACTCGTGACATGACCATTGCCAAATTATTTTTTTGACATAATTTTGAATCGTTGTTATGGCAATAGGAAATACAACTCGTGCTGCGCACTCGTTATATTTCCATTTCCATAACACCTCATTAAAATTAATGTCAAAAAATAATCGGCAATGTCCATATCACTTGTTATATTACTTATGATTATTTCACTCATTACAAATTTGACCAATGAGAATGTCTCATTTTCCATTGTTGAGCATTTTAGATAAGTGATTAAACAGCAGCATGCTGTTTAATCACAATTAAATTGAAGCTAGCTTTTATATGCAAATTTTGAACATTTTGAAGGCAAATTTAGCCGGATAATTAGTTGCAGAAGCAAGATACTTACATGTTTTTTACGTTTAATAGTATTTTATGTCTTTAAACATGCTGAATTATTCAATTCAAGCTATTTTTATTTACAAATTTTTGACATTTATTTGACAAGTAAAAAGAAAAACAATCAATTTGCTATAGTTACACTATAACAACATAATTTTATGGTGCATTTTGTGAGTAAGTGTACCGGTTTATTTATGTGAAAATGTGTCAAAATCAACATTATAGTGCAATTTCTTCGGCAAGTATTAAAGTTTATGCTATAAATTCATGAAATAATCTTGACATATACCCCTCGTGCTAAAGAATTGAATCGATTAAATTTGATGTGTAGCTTATTTATAAAATTTTGCTTTTAAAAAAGTGTTATCGTACATAATAATTTAAGATAAAATCCCTCGAACTGCGGTCTCGGCATTTTTCAAATTATTATGTACTCAAACAATTTTTAAGCTAATTTTTTTGCACAAGCTAGACATGTCAAAATTAATCGATTAAATTCTTAGCACTCGTGATATAACTATAGAATATTTTATCTATATTTACACTTTTGCTTCAAAATTAATAGATAAAAAGCGAAATAAAAATATTAATATTGCATTTCATATAGCTCATAAAAAAGTAGGCAATTAAATAAATTAAAATATTGAAATTGTTTTACATAAAATTAAATTTTATTTGTAAAAATATTTGATTACAACCCAATTACTGTCAAAAACCTTTTAACAATTTTTATAAAATTAATTTTAAAACAATATAAAAAACTTATCATATATTATTTTACAGAATAACTTAAAATTATTATTTTCTTAACTCATATCTTACTTAAAGTACTTTAAAAACATTTATATTTATAATATTTATAATAATAATAAATGTATGAAATTATTATTTAACATAAGGCACAAATAATATTAGTAAGTATATTGTTTATATTTGCAATTATTGCAAATAAATAATTAATAATTATTTATCTAATTGGCAGTAGAATCGTCTTATCAATTCTTGGACACACTGTATATATATATATATATATATATATATATATATATATATATATATATATATATATATATAAATATAAAAAAGTTTTAATTTTCTAATTATTATTACATTTAAAATAAAAATATTAATTAATATATTGTCATGATAAAAAAAAATTATTTTAAAATATATAAATATATTTCGGACTAAAATAGTGACTAATTTAAAAATATATATAATTCATTATTGCAATAGTATATATCAATAAATTAATATAAAAAAAAACAAACTTTAATTATTTATATAGCTTAAAATTGTTAAAATCTATAGAAATAAACATTTAAACATTAGTTTTTCTAGTTAATTGTTAATGTCATAAGAAATTGTTAATAGTATATATAAAAAAATGTTTATTTACAAATAACTGTCTTCAAACATGATTTACCACTAGTTCTGAGCGAAGCCTTGCTGAAGACTTGGCAAAATTTAAATAGTTTACACATTACAAACTAGCTGCTGAAGATCTTAAGCTAGCCTCTGAAGAAGAGACTGTCTTTAAACATGGCGTTCTATCCTTCATTGTGAGTGAAGAAATTCTTTTGAAGACTTGACTGTCTTTAAACACTTCGAACTAGATGCTGAAGATCTTAAGCTAGGCTCTGAGGAAGCTACTGTTTTTAAACATGGCGTCCTATCCTTCATTTTGAGTGAAGAAATCTTGTTGAAGACTTGACTGTCTTTAAACACTTCGAACTAGATGTTGAAGATCTTAAGCTAGCCTCTGAGGAAGCTACTGTCTTTAAACATGGCGTTCTATCCTTCATTGTGAGTGAAGAAATCTTGTTGAAGACTTGACTGTCTTTAAACACTTCGAACTAGATGCTGAAGATCTTAAGCTAGCCTCTGAGGAAGCGACTGTCTTTAAACATGGCGTTCTATCCTTAATTCTGATTAAAGAAATTTTGTTGAAGACTTAATTGTCTTTAAGCATTTCCAACTAGATGCTGAAGACCTTAAGCTAGCCTCTGAGGAAGCGACTGTTTTTAAACATGGCGTCCTATCCTTCATTGTGAGTGAAGAAATCTTGTTGAAGACTTGACTGTCTTTAAACACCTCCAACTAGATGCTGAAGATCTTAAGCTAGCCTCTGAAGAAGCGACTGTTTTTAAACATGGCGTTCTATCCTTCATTGTGAGTGAAGAAATCTTGTTGAAGACTTGACTGTCTTTAAACACTTCGAACTAGATGTTGAAGATCTTAAGCTAGCCTCTGAGGAAGCGACTGTCTTTAAACATGGCGTTCTATCCTTCATTTTGAGTGAAGAAATCTTGTTGAAGACTTGACTGTCTTTAAACACTTCGAACTAGATGCTGAAGATCTTAAGCTAGCCTCTGAAGAAGCGACTGTTTTTAAACATGGCGTTCTATCCTTCATTGTGAGTGAAGAAATCTTGTTGAAGACTTGACTGTCTTTAAACACTTCGAACTAGATGTTGAAGATCTTAAGCTAGCCTCTGAGGAAGCGACTGTTTTTAAACATGGCATCCTATCCTTCATAGTGAGTGAAGAAATCTTGTTGAAGACTTGACCGTCTTTAAACACTACAAATTAGATGCTGAAGATCTTAAGCTAGCCTCTAAAGAAGTTACTGTCTTTAAACATGGCGTCCTATCCTTCATTGTGAGTGAAGAAATCTTGTTGAAGACTTGACTGTCTTTAAACACTTCGAACTAGATGTTGAAGATCTTAAGCTAGCCTCTGAGGAAGCGACTGTCTTTAAACATGGCGTTCTATCCTTAATTCTGATTAAAGAAATTTTGTTGAAGACTTAATTGTCTTTAAGCATTTCCAACTAGATGCTGAAGACCTTAAGCTAGCCTCTGAGGAAGCGACTGTTTTTAAACATGGCGTCCTATCCTTCATTGTGAGTGAAGAAATCTTGTTGAAGACTTGACTGTCTTTAAACACCTCCAACTAGATGCTGAAGATCTTAAGCTAGCCTCTGAAGAAGCGACTGTTTTTAAACATGGCGTTCTATCCTTCATTGTGAGTGAAGAAATCTTGTTGAAGACTTGACTGTCTTTAAACACTTCGAACTAGATGTTGAAGATCTTAAGCTAGCCTCTGAGGAAGCGACTGTTTTTAAACATGGCGTCCTATCCTTCATAGTAAGTGAAGAAATTTTGTTGAAGACTTAATTGTCTTTAAGCATTTCCAACTAGATGCTGAAGATCTTAAACTAGCCTCTGAAGAAGCAACTGTCTTCAAACATGACGCCCTAACCTTCATTCTGAATGAAGAAGTCTTGTTGAAGATTTGGCTGTCTTTAAACAGTTTAAACATTCAGACTAGAGTGAAGAAATATCACCAACCCTTAGTTCAGATGTTAATGCCCAGTTGCACCGCTCTTCCTTAAAATTAAACTTTACTTTCGTATAACTTATTACTAAAAAATTCCATATATCTTAAGTTTGTTGCTCACGTTGAATTTAGGCATTGATTAGCTAGTCATTGCTTAGTTCTACATTCTGTATCTAAATCTAAGAGATCAAAAACTGAATTTCAAAAACCAAGAAGACCTTTGTTAACTTAACATTAGAATGCCCAGAATGTCTGTACCTAAAAACTTTTTAAATTGGTTATTTTGACCTGTACAGGCATTCTAATGTTAACGAAATTTTCATTTTCTAATGTTAGAATGTAGTAAGTTTAATACGAACTGTCAAGAAGCTTTGTTTACTGTTTGTGACATTTCAAACGTTCAGGAAATTCAATAATTTATCGAGAAGGATTACCAAGTTAATAAATTTGTAATAATATTATTTAGTGATATTAGGAATCACAGAAATACGATTCTAGTGTTCTAGCATTTTTTGTTAAACGATTCAAAAAATTATCCATCCGACAAATTATGAAAATAATCAGCTCATTCATATATTATTCTCTTCCATAACATCCATGTCGTCATTGTAGTTCTCAATATCATAATAATTTAACATTCTTCCTCATCACAAATACAAATACTTGACAGTTCTTTTGTTGAGTAGACGTTAAGTGGCCAACGTCGGACACTTAATTTAAGGATTCCTTAAGTCAATTTAAGTGCTGAAATTTGACTGGTGCAACGAAAGGATTACTTAGAATTTTAAGGAACTCTTAACGTTTAAGTGAGAATGGTGCAACTGGGTTTTGCAGAAGATTTAACTATCTTGTATATCAGTCTAGATGATAAATGCCTTAAGCTAGCCTCAGACTTTTCTAATATTTATTTAGGATTGATACGTAATGTTCTACGCCTGGTTTTGAGAGAGGAAGCCTTGCTGAAGACTTGGCTGTCTTTAAACACTTCAAACAAGATGATCTGGGTTTTAAGTTAGTCTCAGAGGAAGCGACTGTCTTCAAACATGATGTTCTACCCCTAGCTTGCGGGAGAAAGTCTTGCTGAAGACTTGACTGTCTTAAAATAGTTTAAACATTATATGTTCTCAATTTTAAGTCATTTCAGACATAAATGAAAACTGTCTTAAAACAAGACATTAGGGCATAATAAATATGGAGACACACTTGACTGTAAACGAAAGTTAAATCGAAATGGTTGTCGTAAAATGATGCTGGGTGTTATGTTTGACTTTATTAATGATATTTTGATGATAAATGACGTAGTACCTCTAGTCCTAAAGATTGGCTGTTTTGAAACACTTCGAACTAGATACAGGCAAGTAGATTCACAAAAGGGATTAGCGCTAACTCCGTATTTATTATTAGTCGTATCTTCATTTTCCATTCTCAAAACATAATTATTTTAACTAAGGTTTTTGAAAGTGAGAGTGAGTCAGTTGAGGTGGTTTGGACATGTTGAGCGAATGTCGAATGAAAGGTTGGTGAAACTAATATATGTGGGTGTCCGAGGAATAACTGGTTGAGTATGATTGATGGAGGAATGATTCCAAGTGTGAAGAATAAACAAGCATGTATGAATGTGGACGAGACGAAAGTGGTGGAATGTTTGGAGGAGATTGATTGTTGGTTGACTGTGTTTCTGGATTCGTGCTACCCCACTAAGTGGGACATAGCGTGATGTTATGTATGTATGTAGATAAGATTGGTTAACATAACATTTGGCCCCATTTTGTTAATTTAATTAATTTAGAAACAAAGTTACAAATGTTGGAAAAATGGAGTTAGCGTTAATTCCTTTTGTGAATCTGCTTGTAAATGTCTTAAGCTAGCCTCAGAGTAAGCGACTGTCTTTAAACTCAACTAAAGGGCGGATTAATAACATTATCTAATATTTTTGAGGGACACTTGGCTGTCTTTAAACATTTCAAACTAGATGCTGGATGATTTAAGCTAGTCTGAACTTTTTTTTATACATTATTAGATTTGGTTATTTCTGACAAGTTTGTGACAATTTCACTGCGCCTGCGATAAATGTAAACAAGTTAAGTTTAAAACATAAGCTTCATTTTTTTTTTTTGTTACGAAAAATGTATCAAGTACCTTATTTATATTTCATTCCATTCGCCGTTCCAGTCTATGTTTCAAACTTAACTTGTTTACATTTATCGCAGGCGCAGTGAAATTGTCATAAACATATCACAAACTTGTCAAAAATAACTACTTGGACCAAATCTATTGTAAAATGCTTTTTGGATGGTACATGATGTCCAACATTTAGTTGTAAACTAAGAAAAGTTTGTCAAGAATTCACCCTAAATCATGTGTAAAGACAGTCGCATCTTTTGAGGCTAGTTTAAGACCTCCAACATTTAGTTTGAAGTGTTATAGACTATAAACAGACTTCAGTAAATCTAGCTTTTCCAGAACTAAGAGTGAGACCTTATTTGTTCATTCTACAATCATGTTCTAAGATAATCTGAGGCTAGTTTAAGACCTCCAGCATCTAGTTGAAAGTATACGTTTAAAAATTAATTATATGGATAAATATCCATCCTAGAATTATGATTAAAGACAGTTGAGGCTAGCTCAAGACCTCTAGCATCTTGTTTGAAGTGTTTAAACTATTTAAAGTCAACACTTCAGTAAAGCTTCCATTTCCAGAGTAGAACCTCTTTTGTTCGATAAAATTTTGAGGTTAGTTTATGACCTCGAACATTTAGTTAGAAGTTTAGATGCAGGTCTTAAGCTAGTCTCAGAGGAAGCGACTGTCTTTAAACATGATTTTAGGGTGGGTAAATTTTGTTCTGAGAAAAGAAACCTTGCTCAAGACTGGACTGTTTTTAAACACTTCAAACTAGATGCTGAAGATCTCAAGCTAGTCTTTGAAGAAACGACTGTCTTTAAACCCAATTTTAGGATAGATAAATGACATTCTATCCTCAGTTTTGAGAGAGGAAGTCTTGCTGAAGACTTGGCTGTCTTTAAACACTTCAAACTATATACCAGAAGTCTTAAGCTAGCCTCGGACTGTTTTCAAACATGATTTAGGGTGTAAGCCTTGCTGAAGACTTGGCGGCCTTCAAACTAGATACTAGAAGTCTTAAACTAGCCTAGGACCATTCTTCATACATGACTCAATTGTGCTGTCTACTTCCTCACCTTTCTGAAGATTTGTCTGTCTTTCAATATATCAAACTAGATACTAAAAGTCTTAAGCTAGCCTAAACTGCCTTCAAACAAACTTTCAGAAAGTATAAACATCATCTTATCCTTAGTTTTGACAGAGGAAGTCTTGCTGAAGACTTCCCCATCTTCAACATTTAATAAGGATTGACTGACGCTAACCCAACTCTTCCCGAATTCGACACTGAACTGTTGGTCCTATGAACCATTTCTGGATACATCTTTTTCCCAATTTTTTCTAGGGATAGTTTAGGTTCAGCATAACTATGTCTGTACCCAGCTGGCTGTTTAGTTTTTTGGGGTTTGACGTATTTAGGTTCCTGCTGAAGCTTGTCTAGCTCAACATTGGACTTTGACAAGTGGTAAGACTCTTTGTCTACGTTGGGGTATCGTTTATCTGGGTAATCGTCTCTATAGTAGTCTTTCTCGTAGTTGGTAGTTTCCAAATAAGATCTTCTTTTGAGCTCCTTGGCAATTTCGTTCGACTTGGCTTTATGGTCGTCTTCTATTTGGTTGTAAAGGGATCTTCGATTTTTTTCGTACCGTTCTGGACTTCTGTAACGGTCTAAAGGTTCTCGTCTATATCGCTCTTCTTCTAGAATTGTTCTTGGAGCCGGCTTGGGTTGATAATGTTGTTCAAATCTTCTATCATCTTGGAATCGATCTTTTGGATGTATCATGCTATCGTGCCGTTTTAGGAATGTTTTGTCTTTCAAGTTAGGTACTGACTGATGCATTTCTTGTCGACGTAAGCGTTCTTCTTCTGTTCGTTCTCTTTCTAACAATAGAAACTTTTCTTTTGCGTCTTTGAATCTATCCTTAGGTGATACATGTTCTGGGGGTGTTGGGGAGCGTTGGCGATCCTCAGGTCTTCGTCGTGAGTCGTGGTGATCCTCGAAGAAATCTTCTTGGTACTTAGTATTTCTTGGGATCCTTTTGGATTTGTCGATAGTATAGTCTTGATAGTACTGTTTTGGACGTACCTTTTCCTGTTCCTTTTGATAGTATCTACTTCGCAAGGTTCTTTCATCTTCTTGGTAGTATCTATCATCGTATCTGGGTCGTATATCTTCCTTAATAGGTCGTTTTTCCCTATACTCTTCTTCAAAGTCCTCCATATATCTAGTGTTTCTATTCTTCGATCCATTTGCTTCTTCATATTTTGCATACCTCGGTGCCTCTTCAAGATACCTTTGAAGATATGCTTCCTTGTCTCTTCCATTGTTGTCGTACCACTCATATCTCTTCGATGAAGATTCCTGGGTCTTTCCAGTTTCCCTTTCTTTTGAATTCTTCTCGTATCTTCCATGATCTTCCGCATATTTTTGAAAGCGAGCATCTGGATGATATGTAGGTGATTTCGGAGGTTCTGGACTGAATTTGGAGACCTCTGGATGTCTGGAAGCTCTTGGAAGGATCATGTCAGAACCGTGCATTAGGTAAAGGGTGGAATCGGTTTGGTCGGTATTCCATTCTTCGTCTGAAACAGAAATATTTATTAAATTATTTGACTTTAAACGTGATTTTAGGCTGGGGTAATGATGTACTATATTAGGTTTTCAGCGAGGAAGTCTTGCTGAAGACTTGGCTGTCTTTAAATACTTTAAACTAGATGCTGGAGGTGTTAAATTAGACTCAACTGTCTTCAAACTTAACAGCAGGGTGGCTACATAACATCCTAGACATGCTTAAGACTTGTATATCTTTAATACTTCAAACTAGATGCTGCAGGTCTTAAGCTAACCTCAGAGAAAGCGACTATCTTAAAATATGATTTTTATAGTGTCGCTGTCTGTCGCTTTGTATGAATCTCTGGACTAACGGTTTCTCAAAAACTACTAAACTAACAATTTTGATATTGTGTTTATACTATAGAACTAATAAAATGTATGGAAGGAGTATAGAAAAAGATAGTCTGTAACCAACACAGAGCGATAGAGATAGAGGGATGAGTGACGTGACGGGTGGCACATAACCTCCCGCCTAATACTACTCTTAAACGGTACAAAATAGTATTTGATGATACAGAAACATACCTTCTTATTAGTAATATTCTCTATTTATATTTGAGAAATTTAATTTTATTTTGTATGTTTATTTAATTTTTAGACATACCGTGTGTCCCACGTAAATGTTGGCATAGGCAGTTAACATGTAAAATCAGTTTTTTGTAAATAAAAAGTGTCCGGCAAAAAATTATGCATCCAAATTTTATATCCCAATACGCCAATATCCCTACATTTTATTTTATACAGATTACTTTATTTTGATACCGCAATTTAATGAAATTAATAATAATTCCTAATTTTCGCCTACTCTTTTTATTGCTACTGACGTATAGTGCTTGCAATTTGTTTTAAATAATTTAATCTGTCACTGTCCATTTCTGGCGATGGAAATTATTCAGCGTTCATTCCTGTGGTGTATTCAGATATTTGTCTTGCACTGCGCCCCCATAATACATTCTAATAATATTTACCCGGTTCTCGACATTTAATGTATACTTGATGACAGTGACTCATTAAAATATTTAAAACAAATTGCAGGCACTATACGTCAGTAGCAATAAAAATAGTAGGCGAAAATTAGGAATTTTTATTATTAATTTCATTAAATTGCGGTATCAAAATAAAGTAATCTGTATTAAATAAGATGTAGGGATATTGGCAGTATTGTGATATAAAATTTGGATGCATAATTTTTTGCCGGACACTTTTTATTTTCAAAAAACTGATTTTACATGTTATTTGCCTATGCCAACCTTTACGTGGGACACACTGTATATATTCACTAAGAAAAAAGCTTCACAATTAAAATGATATGTGTCACATTTTGTAAAAAATTGAAAATTTTTAAGTTTTTCCTTGATGTACATGGAATGCAAAATTTATGCAATCTAATTTCTTTATATTTTATTATCTCTAAAATGTGACACATGTCATTTTGATTGTGAAGTTGTTTTCTTAGAGAAATATATGTTAAGAAATTAAATAAAATAAAATTTCTCAAATATAAATAGAAAATAAACAATAAGAAGGTATGTTCCTGTATCATTTTGTACCGTTTAATAGTATTGGGCAGGAGGTTATGTGCTGGCCACATCAGATTTTTTTTTACTGAATTCCAAAAAAATTATAAATCATTTAAAATTATTCAGCATTTCTAGCTGCCATAGAATATGCTGTTTTGTTATTTTTATTTATTTATTTCATTTTTAACTGTCGAATTATTGAATTACAACCTAATTGTTTTTCATATTTTACTTTGTCCGCCACCGGAGTAGAAGTGCTGCCAAGGAGACAATATTAAGCTTCTGCTTCATGAACACAAATACATAATAACGTATTTTTATGACGTTCGAAGAAATAAATAATTTTAACGATGTTTTAAAACATTCATTTTTATTTTAAGTAACTAACATATAAATTTAAATAATAATTTGTATTTTTTTGTTGCAGATTTCACAGTAGAACAATTCTACGTCATATATGTGGTAAGTACTTTTAATTTAATTATAATATTAAAAATTAACTGGAAAAATTAAGACAAGATTAGCTATTAAGTATCCTGTCTTATATTAGCAATATCTTTATAAAGATTTTTTCGACTTTCCTCTAACTTTTTGTCATAATTATTTCACTTTGTACTATGCCTCGTTCTTTCCAAATATTCCTGGGTACCCCCCCCCCCTGCACTGCCCCTCCTTTTTATGTTTTCTCACAAATTACTTAAACATCGTCATAAGGTGAACAAACAATATATAAGAACACATTTATTGCGTAAATTATTATCTAGACACCGTAGGCTAGCAATTATAATAACATTAAAGTGTTGTGTTGTTGTGTATTCGATAGTCGTATGTTATTTTTGGATAATTAGGAAATAAGTGTGAATTGTGATATTGGATTCAATAAGGCTTTCTCTCACAGAATTAGGGGTAGTATATCTTTTATTTACTCTAAATCAAGACGAAGACATTTTGTATCTAATATACAGGTTGTTGTTAGAAATACAGCATAAATTTATTAACAAAATTTATTCAACTACTCAAGGAGCATAACGTACCCTATATATTTTTATATATTTTGAATTGTATTTTATTCACCTATACGGACATATGAAGTTTTTCCGTTTTTTCTCTAAAAAATCTGATGTGGCCAGCACATAACCTCCCGCCCAATATTACTCTTAAACGGTACAAAATAGTATTTGATGATACAGATACATACCTTCTTATTTGTATATTTTCTATTTATATTTGAGAATTTTAATGTTCTTTCGTATATTTATTTCATTTTTTGAAACATATTTCACTAAGAAAACAGCTTCACAATCACAATGACATGTGTCACATTTCGTAAAAAAAATTGAAAATATTTAAATGTTTTCATGGTGTACTAGGAATGCAAGGTTTATGAAATCTAATTTCTTTATATTTTATTATCTCTAAATCTAATGAAAATTATTAAAATTAGTGTAATCAAAAAATATGTAAAATTAAATATTCTTCAACTTTCAAAATAACATAAATTGTTGGAAAAGGAAATTTAACCGTGTTTTTCAAGAAAAACTGTTAAGGGCTTCAAGTAAACTGCTACTTCCGGTTGACTAATTTTATCCAAAATCTAATCAGCTCTTCATTTAAATATAAGAAGCAATAATTCACAAAATTGTATTTTTGGTATCATAGTATTTAAGTTATGCGAGACGAAAAAATTGCCACAGACTACACACACACATACATACATACATACAGACATCATCGCGAAAATAGTAAAATCGTATTGTAGGGACCCTAAACGGTGCTTAGTCATTGAAAATTCACTACCCAATTTTTTGACCAAAAACAATACCTCCCTTACCTAGAGGTAGGCGGGAGGTAAAAAGGCCGAATACACGTACTGAACTTTTTTTAATAGTAAAATTAAGGAATGTTTTGACGTATTGGGATCTGACATGGGGGCGTGGCCTGTTCAAGATGGCGTCAATTAGGGTGAAGGTTTGAATGTGACATTAGAACTGCTCGCATATAAAATATAAAAAATGAGTCTCACCATTAATAATATTTGCGAATGTACTACAACAGAACCTGCAAACTAAATTTTAAAAAAAGCTGAACGCAATTTATGTACTTGACAATTGATTAAAAGCGGAAAAAAATTAAATGAAAGTGACAGTGGCTGTAGGTGTAGTGTATGTCAACGTCGAATTTACGAGGTGATCCCTATCAAATTAATAGGAAAATTACAGGAGATGAACAAGTGATGAGTGTTGTTTGTTCCTGCGTGGCTCGTTTTGGGTGAAAAATGCAAAAACTGCATTGCTACGTTGTTGTACTGTTATAGGTTAGTTGTACGTTTCTTGATCTAAATCAACTAAATAAACAAATCACTAAAAATGAACAAATATAAGCAACAATTACTTTGAATACAGATTTAATTTCATTTATGAACTTAGTTAAATACAAAGTGAAAAGATTTCGGAGCAAATTCCTATTATAACCTAAAATTTTACTTACTTAGATGTACATAACCATCTGGTACAAAATATACAGAGCATATTATTTATTGTAAACGCATTCATGTTGTTTACTTTTGTTAGTTTTTCCAAGGTTTTTCCGCACTCCAAATTGATTTACTTTATAAATAAAACATTTGTCCAGCTTCGAAAAATAATGGAATGTAACGTCCAGATTTTTACGGGACTTATTATTACACACTTTTACTGCACAATACATTTTATTTTTCGATTTTTCGCGGTGTTTAACTACAATTTCGGTCATTTTTTATCTCAAAAATCGTTATTCCCATTTGACGTAATGTATTTCTAACGGAATCCTCACCCTAGTTTGTGTTCGAAAATAATCCGCTAGATGGCATATCGCTACATGTCAGATCCCAATATTTTATTTATTATTATATGTATTTATTAGTTTAAATTCTGATGAAGAGATTCATCCATGTTGTGTTGTTCATATTTATTTATTTATTCACATTTTAATATGTTTTGTATATGTCTATATTAATACTACCACTTGAACAAGACGAATGTGGCATCGAAATCGGTCGAGGTTGTAATGAATAAATATTGGCTGAATTCCAGTAGTTTTATTTATATCTATCATCCAGCCAAAAATACTCCTTATCATAGGACGCAATGGGGTCTTTCACCATTTTTACCTCCCGCCTACCTCTAGGTAAGGGAGGTATTGTTTTTGGTCGAAAAATTGGGTAGTGAGTTTTCAATAAATAAGCACGTTTTAGGGTCCCTACAATACGATTTTACTATTTTCGCGATGATGTCTGTATGTATGTATGTATGTGTGTGTGTGTGTGTGTGTGTGTGTGTAGTCTGTGGCAATTTTTTCGTCTCGCATAACTCAAATACTATAATACCAAAAAATACAATTTTGTGAATTTTTGCTTGTTATATTTAAATAAAGAGCTAATTAGATTTTGGATAAAATTGGTGAACCGGAAGTAGCAGTTTATTTGAAGCCCTTAACAGTTTTTCGTGAAAAACATGGTTAAATTTCCTTTTTCAACAATTTATGTTATTTTGAAAGTTGAAGAATATCTAATTTTACATGTGTTTTGATTACACTAATTTGATTAATTTTCATTAGATTTAGAGAGAATAAAATATAAAGAAATTAGATTTCACAAATCTTACACTGCTTGTATACCATGGAAACGTTTAAAAATTTTCAATTTTTTAAGAAATTTGACACATGTCATTGTGATTATGAAGCTGTTTTCTTAGTGAAATATGTGTCAAAAAATTAAATAAATACACGAAAGAAAAATAAAATTCTCAAATATAAATAGAAAATAAACAAATAAGAAGGTATGTTTCTGTATCATCAAGTACTATTTTGTATCGTATAAGAGTAGTATTGGGCGGGAGGTTTTGTGCTGGGCACATCAGATTTTTTTTTTATTTTTTTATGAAACTTTATCTATATTAAAGACTATCTACACTTTTAAAAAGTCTTAATTGTTATTCAATAAGCCACAATGATTTTTTTAAAATGTTGTGACGTCATAGTAAAGGTGTTGCTGGATCTAAAACAGTAGATATTTAAATAATTTTTGTTACATAAATTCTCTACTTTATTGTAATAATAATAATAAAATAAGTAAAAAAATATATGACTACAATTATTTACAATCTGTACTGTTTTAGATCCAGCAACACCTCTACTATGACGTCACAACATTTAAAAAAAAATCATTGTGGCTTCATGAATAACAATTAAGACTTTTTGAAAGTGTAGATAGTCTTCAATTTAGATAGTTTCATAAAATAAAATTTAAAAAATCTGATGTGGCCAGCACATAACCTCCCGCCCAATACTACTCTCAAACGGTACAAAATAGTATTTGATGATACAGAAACATACCTTCTTATTTGTTTATTTTCTATTTATATTTGAGAATTTTAATTTTCTTTCGTATATTTATTTAATTTTTTGGACCATATTTCACTAAGAAAACAGCTTCACAATCACAATGACATGTGTCACATTTCGTAAAAAATTGAAAATTTTTAAATGGTGTACTAGGAATGCAAGATTTGTGAAATCTAATTTCTTTATATTTTATTATCTCTAAATCTAATGAAAATTAATAAAATTAGTGTAATCAAAATACATGTAGAACTAAATATTCTTCAACTATCAACATAACATAAATTGTTGAAAAAGGAAATTTAACCATGTTTTTTCACGAAAAACTGTTAAGGGCTTCAAGTAAACTGCTACTTCCGGTCGACCAATTTTATCCAAAATCTAATCAGCTCTTCATTTAAATATAAGAAGCAATAATTCAAAAAATTGTATTTTTTGGTATTACAGTATTTGAGTTATGCGAGACGAAAAAATTGCCACAGACTACACACACATACATACATACATACATACATACATACATACATACACACATACATACATACATACATACATACAGACATCATCGCGAAAATAGTAAAATCGTATTGTAGGGACCCTAAAACGTGCTTATTCATTGAAAACTCACTACCCAATTTTCTGACCAAAAACAATACCTCCCTTACCTAGAAGTAGGCGGGAGGTAAAAAAGGCGAAAGACCCCATTGGAAGACAGTCTAAGGCCCGGTATTATAAACGCTGGTTAAATAGCCGGTTAGCCAATACGCTACTAAATTTAATATGCTACTTAATATTTGTGTGGGTATTATAAAGCAAAATTTTATTTGATTACCTACTTATTAGTTAATCGAGTCTCCCTAGAAAAGTTACCAAAACATATTAAATTTAGTTTGTAAGTTAGAATCTCTATGAGAAGTATACACATATTCCATGTAGATGGCGCAAGTGAAAATTATTATTTACTAATTAAAACTTACATAAAATATGACGAAATCAACTAAATGGAACAATTTGAAATAAAATAATACAAATATTTATTAAAACCATTACATTATTGAATGATCAATGAGTGTATAAAATATGAAATTTGATATCATCAGTTACTGCTGTCAGAATTGTATTCATCAAATATATATTCAGAAAAATGGAATAATTAGAATGAGGTAAAAATTGCAGTAAAAATTTAAATTACTAGAAATTATGTTTCAATCCAGGCACATAATTGAAAAACAAAGAAACAGACGCAGTGGATATGCAGACTAAGACAAATGTATGGGCAGATATAACCATATGTGTCTAATTTAATTCAATGTACAGTTCAGGGAAGACAAAGATAAGGAATTTATTTAAAATTATTTTATGAAAATATTAAAATAAAATCAATAAAGCTGAAATCTAAAAAGAATATAACTGGATATTATTTAATATGGGGCACGTAAAAAATAGAATATATTTTTATTTAGGTAGAACTGGAGGAAATAATATAAAAAGAAATAAACAGAAAAAACCTACCAATTGTAGAAACACTATCAATCGATGATACTGACATCATATTCGAAATACCTATGTAAATATCTACAAATTTTTAAAGATTTAAATATCTTTAATATTTAACAAGTATTGTCTTTATTTATTATTTTCCATGAAGTATTTATAGAACAAAAATATAAAATAACATTGAAATATACTTTTAATAGTCTACTAACTAAATTTAATAGCACCAAAACTGTCCTGCTTATTTAATAAGCTGATTTAGTAGGAGACTAAATTTATATTACCTTTATAATACACTTTTTGCAAATAGTAGGTTACTTAATTTATGAAATACGCTATTGTAACAAGGCGAACATTCAGAATTCGATTTATTGTTTTTACTGTCAAAACGATTTTAAAATATCAAGTTTCAAACTGCGTTGGGACTTGAACGCATCGAAAATCGCCTTGACAGGAGTTCTTGAGTTTAATTTATTACCACACATGTGTGTTAGAATTTTCAGTTATCAGAAATTGTCATTTGAGTTTATCGCGGCAAATATTCTGAAATATCGGCTTGAGACGCCATCTGGGGTTGACAGGTTTATGGAGAGGTCTGGTAACCCTAGATTAGGTTTTAGTTTTTAAGAAATTTTTGTGCTAGTTCTGTGGGAAACGTTTTCTTCCCTGCCCCGCGTACCCGCTTATGAGGTAGATGCATATGTTTGAGCTAGCATAAGAAGAGAGTTAGATTTTGGTTGTTGAACAGAGCAGACGTGTTCTCACGTCAGTTGTACTCTACAAGATGTAGAATTTCAAGTAATTTTGTTCCATAAATATGTTTTGGTAATTGTAACTTTTAAGCATATTCATACTTTGTCGTCGTTGTTAATATTTGTATTTGTTTGTAAATTGTTAAATTCACCGTTTTACCATTTCATTAAATACCATTTTTTATCATTCTTAAAAGTGCTGTGTTTTATTCTGCAACCTTTAAGTTCAGTAAAAGCCCGCCGTGCTACACTATTAAATTTTAACATTCGTTTATAATACCGGGCCTAAGCCTCGCTATTCATTCACAATCTTGCCACCCTAATAACTCTTTATATCCCTGCCCAAATCTCCTCATATTTACTTAACCTACATACTGCACCTCAGAGAATCCAAAATAATAAACAACACACTCAAATATCTCCACAAACAACAGTTATTAGTGATCGCCAACGGGCAAAACGGTGAATTCGGAAACACGTCGCTGTTGCTCTGTTCTGCAAGTGAGCTCAACTAATCCTCAGAGCAAGTCTATCTGGTTGTTTCGCTGACACACTTGCCGAACAACCTGCGAGCCTGGTGTCCCCATCGCCCAAGAGCGGACGAATGTAGGTTGACGATGACGAACTCGTAAATTGTTCTTCACGAATGTGAGACAAGTGGATTGGGTTTTAACACTTGAATGGAATGCTGGAGGTATTAGGATAGTCGCAACTGTTTTTGGACATTAGTTTGGATGCATGATGGTCTATACATTGTTATGAATGAAGGAAAGAAGCTTGCTGAAGGCTGTCTTTAAGGTGAACCATACGGGCTGGATAGCGCAAGATGAACATGACTTTTTTGAAACAATATATCATTATTATAATAAATGAAACATATAATGTTTTATACCTACGTTTGTAGATAAAAGTCCAAAGTTTTGTAATAAATTTTAAAATGCCAATTTTGTTTACATATTATACATGAACATAATTTTCAAAGTAGTAAAATATATGTCACACATTCCCATGAACGACTACAGTAATACAAATAATGTGTATATTTATAAATATGATCGTCTATAACATACTAAAATTATTTTACATTTGAATTTACAGTTTTTGAGAAACAAATAAAAATATACCAAAAAGTGTGTTTTTTGGTATATTCTTATTTGTTTCTCAAAAACTGTAAATTCAAATGTAAAATAATTTTAGTATGTTATAGACGATTATATTTATAAATATACGAATTATTTTCATTACTGTCGTCGTTCATGGGAATTCAGTATCAAAATTCTGAATTTTTGACCAACTAGACTTCAACGAATATTTTTTTATAGTTGAATGTTTCAGTTATCCTTTTCATCCACATATATAAATACTAGAATGTTCAAAGACTTCACAGTAATAATTGTTTTGTTTTTCGATAAGAATTATTGTAAGAAATAATTTATTGAAATTTGAATTTGCAAAACATAATTCATGGGAGTGAACGAACCCAACGAAAATATGTTCTTCATCTGACATTGCAATGTACAAGTCACTGTAAAAAATCCATGATATTTTGACGAATGGAGGTTTTTGGACCATAAAGAACATGAAAATAAATAAAGAATACAGAATTTGCTGTTTTTTTTTTTTAAATAAAGGGTTCGTTCTTTCGACGCGTATGTTTGACCTTGAACAGTTTAAACACTTTAAACTGGATGTTAGAGGTCTTAAGCTAGCCTCAACTGTGTTCGAACCTGGTTTTAGGGTGAATACTGGATGATCTATAATACCTTTCAACATTACATTACACATAAATAAAACAATATGTTCGAAAATAGTATATTACGTACCGTGAACTGTAAGTGATAGTTTTTAGGTCGAGAATGTAGTTTGGATGTCGAGACCCGTAGGGTCGAGATTTCCTAAACATTCGAGGCCTAAAAAATCACTTACAGTTCGAGGTTAGTAAGTTATTTTTTGCAATACCTGAGTAAATATAAGAAAAGGAAAAATAGGTATCAAAATTAACAGCTGTCAGATTGAGGTTAAAAATAAAATTTGAATGATATATATTTACTTACCGTCCACCATGAACGGTAAGTTTCACTTACCATCCACCGTGGCCGGTAAGTAAATGATGTAACCATGGAAACCAATTGTGCAATAAAAGTTCCACTTACTGTGTTTAAATTTTGTTATAAATGGGTAACTTACAGTACAGGTATTGCAAAAACAAGATTTTTCTCTCTTTTGTGTCCTGTAAACCGTTTTCTTGTATCACATCTAGATTATTTAAAAAAAAATCAGTATCTATTGAAATTTTAATAGTTATTTATGTATCAAGGCACAGAAGTTCAATTTGTTATCATGAATATGGAATTTATTTGCCGAGGAAAATTAACCATGTGAGTGATAAAAAGGAACTTCAGTGTCGAGGTACATATTAAGTTTTATTTAAAATCTAAAATTCTAAAAAACTGTAAACAAATTACTATATAGGTTAAGTTAATACATCTGTCAGTTGTCAATTGAAACTGACAGTCAGTGTTGCCAACCTCGAGAAGTGAAGTTATCGTAAATAACACTCAAAATTATGTGTTTTGTCCTCAATTTCGTCATCGGAATTAATTAGTTAATTCTTATTGCAAATTTTGTTTCATGTTACATCCAAATTTACTATAGTACGTTAATATATCTGCCAAAATTATCCTAATTGTACAATAATTATTAATTTAACGGTTGTCAACACTGCGTTGCTAATAATCGTCGTATAATGGGTTATTTTAGTGACAATTTCTGAGCTTTTAATGACAATTTTTGAGCACTTTAGTGCCGATTTCAAATAAAAATAGTTATTTGTCAAACTAGAGAGGAAAGGGCTTCTTTTTCCAAATCGAGCTCGAAGCAACGCTGCGCTTATGAAACAATTCGAGCGAGAGTGGAAGAAAGGCTTTCCTCTCGTGTTAGAAATAACATTTTTTTCACGACATATTTCTAAAAACGATTTGCTCGGACCTAAATTACACAACTGACTGATTAAAGCTAGGTTATCAGACGCATGGCGGTGTAGCAGTGTTGCTAATGAACTAATCTTAAATCTAAATTAAAGTTGTCAAATTGTGATTAAATCTAGAAAAAGAAAAATATAAGACATAATTTTAAGACAATTTAAACTATGTATATCTCTAAAATAACGATTTTCAATAAAATTAGGCATTTATTTATAATTTTTACAATATATTTTTTGTAAATAGCATTCATATTGATAACACTGCTTTATTTTCCTCTCTAGAGAAGAAAAACACATTTTCCTCATTATTTCGGGACAAGAACGGTGGGGTTTCCTGACATGTCGTGAAAAAAATGTATTTTTTAGCTATTTAAGAGATATTTTGAAAAATCGAAAACTAAAAAAGTAATCATTTAAAATGTTTACAAGTATGTATAATTCTAATCAACAGATAAAAAATAATGCTATTTTATATCAATTGTCTGAAAGAAAAGAAGTATTTCGTGATATCAAGAGAAAAAATGTATCTTGTTGAAAAAAAAATATTTTAAAATGGTAATTCCATTAGTAGATATTTTTACGTACTATAGTAAATTTGGACGTAACATAAAACAAAATTTGCAAGAAGAATTAACTAATTAATTCCGATGACGAAATTGAGGACAAAACACATAATTTTGAGTGTTATTTACGATAACTTCACTTATCGAGGTTGGCAACACTGACTGTCAGTTTCAATTGACAACTGACAGATAAATAAACTAAACCTATATTGTAGTTTTTTACATTTTTTTTCTAATTTTAGATTTCAAAAAAACTTAATATGTACCTCGGTACTGAAGTTCCTTTTTATCACTCACATGGTTTATTTTTCTCGGCAACTAAATTCCATATTCGTGATAAAATATTGAACTTCAGTGCCTTGATACATAATAGTTATTTGTATCACAAGGTTGGAAACTGCTATTTTGCGAGTGCGAGTTTATTTTGATACGAATACGAGCACTCGCAAAATAGTTTCCAACCAACCGAGGGATACACAAGATTTTTCGCGCCAACATTTATGTAAATTTAATAATAGTTATTTACTTTACAAGTGGGCAAAGTAAGGAATTACCCCCGAGAGAAATTTTAGCTCACGAAGCCGAAGGCTGAGTGAGATAATTTTATCGAGTGGGTAATTCCACTTTGCCCACGTGTGAAGTATAACGTTTTATCCAAAACTTCTTAATAAATGAAAAATTTATTAAACAAATATTATTTGACAGTGACATATGCTTTAAATTTTTAAATTAAAATGTCAATCGAAGTAGTTAACAAGGTGTTGTGTGTTATTATTATTGTTATAAATAAAAAAATACTCACTAGTGGCTTTCCTCAAAATTATACCCACTAGTGGATAATCTGTTACTTTGCTTGTTTAAAATCGCCATAGTTATACAGCATTTATCGAGAGGTGTTGGATAAATAAATTTCTATAACACTGTTTTGGAAACTGGGCATTCCACTACTAAAAATTGTTATGGAATCACTAACATTCCATACGCGGCGTATGGAATATTTTCGACGAATCAGAACCGCTTATTAGCTCGACATATGAAGTATCTTGATTCAGTTACTATGGTTACGTCTGTTTGTTTTAATTTGATTTATTTGAGTTTGACGTTTTCAACAGTTTTATATTTGTATTTTTGTATAATTTCCAAAACCTTTTTATAGAAAGTATAGTCTACAACATGTACGTAATGACCTATCCCACGCTCGCAAACCGTAGCCCTCGCCTTTGGCTCGGGCTACAAACTTTTTGCTCGCGTGGAATATGTGCCATTCCATTACTTGTTGTAGAATATACTATTAATTTATTACTCATTTTCTTAATGACAGGAATTTTTTTTTTGTTGCTAACTTCACAATATTTGAATGTCAATTATGTTTATTTTCCAGTATCATAACCAAAAATATCTGCATATTTTTATTTGGATTTTGCACTGCAAATTCAATTATAATTACTTACAAATATGTTTAAAATCCATAAATATTATGTTTTCTTGTCTTGCAAATACTCAATTGTAGATATATTGC
Source organism: Poecilus cupreus (assembly GCA_963942605.1). NCBI lineage: Eukaryota > Metazoa > Arthropoda > Insecta > Coleoptera > Carabidae > Poecilus > Poecilus cupreus. The sequence goes on from OZ012713.1 coordinate 5,188,182, forward strand.
CATAATATTTTTATGTCAATGTAATACTTTGACATTTCTAGCGTCAGAAGTTAGTTAAAATCAGTGAAGTGATGCCAACATATAACCATAAAAAGTTAGCAATTTTTGTCGATCTAGTACGACAAAAACATTATTTCCGACCGCTTTAGATATATGTAATTGTATCAATGTCGGACGGCGGCGCGAAAATAACTATTAAAACTTCAATATTGCTTTAAAAAAATAGTGATGTGATACAAGCAAACGGAAGCATTTTACTTCCTATTTAAAACATCATCCAACACAATTTCCTAATCTAACGATGCTTCAGGTTAAGAAGAATGTTCATATATGTTAATTCCTAACACATTCTCGACTCTAATTGGGTGCCAGCAGATCTCAATTGTTTGCGTTCGCGCAGAATATAAATAAAATTAACAATTGTGTTCTCATAGCAGGCTGGGAAACACTAGAAAGATGCTATTCTTGTTATTATAAAGACAAGGAAGTGACTTGAATATTTGCAAAAGAAAGAATCGTTTTTGAAATGTTTTAGGTAATAGTTTAAACTCATATGCAGATCTTTCCGGGTTGGCTAATTTAAACTGTCATAATCGAGAGCCTAAAATCTAGTTTAAAGACAGTCTGAGGCTAGCTTATAACCTTCAACATCTAGTTTGAAGTATTTAAACTGTTAAAAAAATCTGTTGTGGGCAGCACAATACCTCCCGCCAGATAATTCTTATCGAACTGTCAAGAAACGCTCATCCCTTCAAAAAATTACGACACATGTCAAAAATAGTATATTGTGTTATTAGGAGCAAATGTGATACTTTGTGTGCTGAGCATGTAAGTTTGAACGACGAGCGAAGCGAGTCGGACAATTACATGCGAAGCATACAAAGTCACATTTACTCCGAATAACACATGCTATTTTTTCTTCAAACATAGAAAATAGACATTAAAACATTAAAAAATGCTCAAAACTTCAACAAATATTCTACCGTATCCAGTATTTCTAGTTGCCACAGAATATGTTATTTTGTTATTTTTGTTTATTTGTTTTATACTTACCTGTCAAATTATTGAATTACAACCTTACTATTTTGCATGATATTTTACTTTGTCCGCCGCCGGCGTAAATGTGTTGCCAAGGAAACACTTTTACGCCGGCGGCGACAATATTGAACTTCTGCTTATTGAATACAAATACATAACAACGTACTTTTATGACGTTTGAAGAAAAATGACATTTTTCACCCATCACAGGTTAGCAGATTTAAACGATAATATCAAAATATATTTTTTTGCCGATTAACATTAAAGATGACACTTCACAGACAGCTAACAGTAAACAGTAAAGTGTCACTTTTATGCCCAGGCTGTAAAAATATTTTACCGGTTTCAGGAGATTAAACCTATGTTTACATGCACAAAAGTAGACAGGGTAAATATGTCATAACTCTATTCTGTAGGGTAATATTACCTTACTGACCTGTCAAAACAGTCAAGAAAATGAAAATAATACACAATGATAATATAACGCTATTTATTAATACACACGGAATTAAGCTTTTCAGAGCTTCACCTGCTGCGTTCCAAATATTTTCAGGCAATTCAACATCACCAAAATCCACTTTTTATCTAGCCATGAAGAACACATTTGACGTTTAAGTAAAAAAATTATTTTAAATATGATACAAAAGAAGTGTAACCATGGTGTTAAATAAAAACAAACAGACTTACTTGATCACCTTCTAAAATTATGACAGACGTTTTTCATAAAAGAATTTCAATAAATAATATTTATTAATGGCATTTATGTCTTCATTTTCTGAAACCGGTAAACTATTGAACAAACCACGGATGTTATGAGTCATAACAGGCCTTAGATGTCTTAAAATCCTCGCTCTACGAGCTCGGATTTCAACTGACATCTGCGGCAGTTACGATACTCATAACATCACTAGGAATGTTAATAGCTATTACATAACAACCGCTCAACAAACGTATAACAACCGTCAATAAATACATAGCAACCGTACAACACATGCATGGCAACGAAATTTGACAGCATTAACCTTCAAAATATCTATATAAAAGAATCACTAAATTAACATTAATTCCAAATCGGCAAAAAAAATTATGTTGCCTCAATTGCCTCAATGAAACGGCAGCCTCTGCTGAAAATCTCATATTTTGATGCCTAGAAATAACTATTTCTTTAATGGGTTGTAATTCGTAAATGGTGACAGTAAGAGGAAAATGTTTCAAACAATAATTGTAGATAATAATATTTGAATCATTATTCTACTAACAAAATTTACTGAGATATTTTAAAATAACTTGACAGGGCTTCAAGTAAACTACCACTTCCGGTTATTGGATTATCACTGAAAACTAATCAGCTCTTCCAAAAGATATACAATTGATATATACAAAATATAAAAATTTTCAGTAATAATATAAAAAGAGAGTGAGAATAAATTGAAAATAATGTGACAGATCTTTCTTTCCCTACGGGCTTTCGTGGCTATTGCCAAATGGCGACAAGTTTGAGAAAGATACTGGAGAATTATTTTCTAATTTATCGAACTCTCGAGTTATATTTAATTAGATTATTTTTTGATTTCATCATCAGGCACGCCACTAAATCTATCTTTTTTGCTCATTTTCACTTGTGTTGATGATAACTATCTGACATCTGACATCTGTCAACAAAAACAAAAAAGCTACAGAGAATATTGCCGGGAATAATCACAAGAGCTTTATTATCAGTATAATAATAAGAGGATTGGTTAAAATGCAGACACGTGACATACAATAAAGCATTTCGTTGGTTTAAATAAACGTCAAAAATAATCAGTTTAATAGTTTTTGACAAATCGCAACTCCAGAGACCCACACAGACTGACAGACAGACAGACACACACACAGACATCATCGGGAAACTATTAAAATCGTATACTAGTGACCCTAAAACGTGCTCATACACTGAAAACTCACTACCCATTTATTAGCATGATTCCTATACCTCCCTTACAGGATGTGGCGGGAGGTAAAAATGCTTTGAATATAAGTTACAGAGAAATATATCATCTACAACTTTTATTTTAAGTATTTTTTATAAAATAATTTTAGAACATTGTACAGCGCTAAAACCAAGGCTCAAACACTTCTCTTAAAACACCCAAAAACAGAGCTCGTGGTTCCAGCCAATGTATACAAATAAAACAGGAAAATAAACTAGTATATCTACATAACATGATGACATGTTACATAAACATCAGATCAAATACCGGAAGTACATAGAGCAGGAAAATGTTAAGTATTTCGTCCTTGAGTTGGTAGCAATGACTCGACAGCAAAAAGGCTTGTTTTATACAGATACTTTAACGGTACAAGAGAAAAACTCATATTGTATTGCATGCTCCTGAATAACTATTGAAACAGATGTTGTTCGATTTAGAAGAACTAGAAGAAACGATTGTCTGCAAACATAATCTTAGAATGACGTCTGGTTTTATTAATTAGTTTAAGGGGTGGAGGGGGGGGGTAACATGAGATATTTTAGGAGGCGGAACGCTGCAGCAACCCCGGGAGAAATCTATAATAATTTCTGGAACTTGTTGAAGTTTGAGGGGGCGTAATTCTGAAACTAGACTAGATACGGGCTTGGCAACGTCACCATTGGATTCAGGAGAGTTTCTAGTCTAATTGTGTGAAGTTGTATTAATTTTGGTTGAGGGATAAATTTGCTAGACCAAAAACTGTCAAGACTGTCTTTAAACATTTCAATCGAAGTAACAACTAAAAAATTGTTGATGTTTGGGAAGGTATTTCTTGGATACTAGACTAGGTACAGCCCTGGCGACCTCACCCTTGGATTCAGGGGAGTTTCTAGACTAATTTTGTGAAGTTGTATTAATTTTGGTTGAGGGATAAATTTGCTAGACCAAAAACTGTCAAGACTGTCTTTAAACATTTCAATCGAAGTAACAACTAAAAAATTGTTGATGTTTGGGAAGGTATTTCTTGGATACTAGACTAGGTACAGCCCTGGCGACCTCATCCTTGGATTCAGGGGAGTTTCTAGACTGAGTTTGTGAAGTTGTATAGGTTTTGGTTGAGGGATAAATTTGCTAGATCAAAAAATGTCAGACTGTCTTTAAACAGTTCAATTGGAGTAACACCTAAAAAATTGTTGATGTTTGGGAAAGCGTATTTCGAATACTAGACTAGATACGGCCCTATCGACCACACTCTTGGATTCAGGGGAGTTTCTAGTCTAATTGTGTGAGGTTGTATTGGTTTTGGTTGAGGAATAAATTTGCTAGATCAAAAAATGTCAGACTGTCTTTAAACAGTTCAATTGGAGTAACACCTAAAATATTGTTGATGTTTGGGAAGATATTTCTTGGATACTAGACTAGATACAGCCCTGGCGACCACACCCTCGGATTCAGGGGAGTTGCTAGTCTAATTGTGTGAGGTTGTATTGGTTTTAGTTGAGGAATAAATTTGCTAGACCAAAAACTGTCAAGACTGTCTTTAAACATTTCAATCGAAGTAACAACTAAAAAATTGTTGATGTTTGGGAAGGTATTTCTTGGATACTAGACTAGGTACAGCCCTGGCGACCTCATCCTTGGATTCAGGAGAGTTTCTAGACTAATTGTGTGAAGTTGTATAGGTTTTGGTGGAGGGATAAATTTGCTAGATCAAAAAATGTCAGACAGTGTTTAAACAGTTCAATCGAAGTAACACCTAAAATATTGTTGATGTTTGGGAAGGTATATCTAGGATACTAGACTAGGTACAGCCCTGGCGACCTCATCATTGGATTCAGGAGAGTTTCTAGACTAATTGTGTGAAGTTGTATTAATTTTGGTTGAGGGATAAATTTGCTAGACCAAAAACTGTCAAGACTGTCTTTAAACATTTCAATCGAAGTAACAACTAAAAAATTGTTGATGTTTGGGAAGGTATTTCTTGGATACTAGACTAGATACAGCCCTGGCGACCTCATCATTGGATTCAGGAGAGTTTCTAGACTAATTGTTTGAAGTTGTATTGGTTTTGGATGAGGGATAAATTTGCTAGATAAAAAAATGTCAGACTGTGTTTAAACAGTTCAATCGAAGTAACACCTAAAAAAAGTTGATGTTTGGGAAGGTATATCTCGGATACTAGACTAGATACGGCCCTGGCGACCACATCCTCAGATTCAGGGGAGTTTCTAGTCTAATTGTGTGAAGTTGTATTGGTTTTGGTTGAGGGATAAATTTGCTACACCAAAAAATGTCAGACTATCTTTAAACATTTCAATCAGAGTAACATCTAAAAAATTGTTGATGTTTGGGAAAGCGTATTTCGAATACTAGACTAGATACGGCCCTGGCGACAACACTCTTGGATTCAGGGGAGTTTCTAGTCTAATTGTGTGAAGTTGTATTGGTTTTGGTTGAGGAATAAATTTGCTAGACCAAAAAATGCCAAGACTGTCTTTAAACAATTCAATCGAAGTAACACCTATAATATTGTTGATGTTTGGGAAGGTATATCTCGGATACTAGACTAGATACGGCCCTGGCGACCTCACCCCAGGAATTAGGGAGGTTTTTACTATAAATGCTTAAAGTTTTATTAGTTTTGATCGGGGGATAAAATTGTTATAGGAAATAATGAGATACAAAAGCTTTAACTGTATTCTAAAAAAAGTCTAAAGACGTTTTTGAAGTTTCAAGGGCTCGAACTTAAAAAATAAACTAGATACGGACCTGGCGACCTCACCCTTGCATTCAGAAAGGTTTTTAGTATAACTATGTAAAGTTTTATTCATTTCAATTGAAGGGTACATTAATTATGTAGGTGGAAATCTAAAAGAGTACCGGAAGAAATCTACAATTATATCAAGGAAAATCGTTGCAGTTTGAGGGGGCGTAACTCGAAAACTAGACTAGATACGGACCTGGCGACCTCACCCCTGGATTCAGAATGGCTTTTAGTATAACTGTGTAAAGTTATGTTCGTTTAAAGTAAGGGATAAATTTGTTAGGGAATATAATGTAAAAATTCGTTTTTGATCCAGCATTGAAGTCGCTAAATATTTAGAGATAACTTTGAAGGGGTACAATTTAAAAACTAGACTAGGTACGGACCTGGCGACTTCATCACTGGATTCAGGGGGATTTGTAGTATAATTGTGTGAAGTTGTATTAGTTTTAATTGGGGAATAAATTTGCTAAACCAGAAAGTATTAGACTGTCTTTAAACAGTTCAATCGGAATAAACCTAAAAAATTGTTGATTTTTGATGGGGCATAACTCGGATACTGGAGTAGGTACAGAGCTGGCGACCTCACCATTAAATTCACATAATTTCGGATAACACCTCCCTCACCCCCGCTATACCCTTTGACCTCTCTGTATCTCTCTATCTCCGTAATTCTTAAGTAGGTATGTGAAAAAGCAGATTGTATATTGCCTGTATTGTACTGTGTGGTTATTTACATGAAATAGCAAGTATTTCTTGTAAAGAGTTTAAAGATCAAGAGACCATGAGAAAGGGGGCACCGGCGGCATTAGGTCGTTCCGGGATCCGCCCTAAAAGAATTCGGAACAGATGGAGGAAGTGGGGCCCACGGATATGGGGCGGAGCACTTTTATAAGGCTAGAAAAAGTCAAAATAATGACTTTGTACATTGATGCAAAAACTAACTTGTAAATTTGTTTGTACAGTTTATTTTTCTTGTGGTTGCGGTTCACGTTACTATCTTCTATCTCTATATCTTCTATATCAATAGTGGGAGAAAGTGACAAAGAAGTTAGTGACGTGAACCGCACAAGAAAAATAAAATGTATACCGGGTGTTCCCTTTAAATCAACCAGCGTTTTTTTGGGTGAACTAATGACTTTAAAGAAAAATGTTATATACAAAAAATGACCAGGAAAAAGGGCCCTATTAAATAGAAATAACAAACAGAAAATTAAACCAGTGCTTCTCAAACGATAAAATACAATTATATTTTTTTAAATAGTAACCTAAATACATTTTTATTCCATTAGATAGAGAATTTTTTTCTTATTTCAACGATGTAAACATGATATAAGGTTGTATAACAATTATTTTGAGAAAAATGGTATTAAACATCAGAAATAATTGTACAATATTGAAGTAGGCGATGCAATTGGGTAGTGAGTTTTCAATGAATAAGCACGTTTTGGTGTCCCTGCAATACGATTTTACTATTTTCGCCATGATGTCTGTATGTATGTGTGTGGTCTATGCCGATTTTTTCGTATCGTATAACTCAAGTACTATAATACTAAAATATACAATTTTGTGTATTTTTGCTTCTTATATTTATATGAAGATCAGATTAGATTTTGGATAAAATTGGTCAACCGGAAGTAGCAATTTACTTGAAGCCCTTAACAATTTTACGTGAAAAAATACGGTTAAATTTACTTTTCAATAATTTATGTTATATTGAAAATTGTAGAATATTTAATTTTACATCTGTTTTGTTTATACTAATTTTATTAATTTTCATTAGATTTTAAAGAAATTAGATTTCATAAATCTTGCATTCCTAGTACACCATGGAAACACTTAAAAATATTCAATGTTTTACGAAATGTGACACATGTCATTGTGATTGTGAAGTTGTTTTCTTAGCGAAATATATGTCAAAAAATTAAATAAATATACGAAATAAAACTAAATTTCTCAAATATAAATAGAAAATAAACAAATAAGAAAGGTATGTTTCTGTATCATCAAATACTATTTTGTACCGTTTAAGAGTAGTATTGGCCGGGAGGTTATGTGCTGGCCACATCAGATTTTTTTATTAAACAATTGACTGCAAGTCCATTTTATTTTTCTTCTCATTTTACAATCATGTTTAAAGAGAGTTCAGGCTAGCTTGAATCAAATTTTTTAAGAGGTTAGTTTAAGACCTGCAGCACCTAGCTTGAAGTGTTTAAAGACAACCAAAGTTTTCTGCTTCAGAACTAGGGGTAGGACATTATTCATCCACTTTAAAATAATATTCTTAGGTAGTTGAGGGTAGCTTAAGACTACCAGCATCTAGTTTGAAGTATGTAAACACACCCAAGTCTTCAGCAAAGCTTCTACCCCAAAACTAAAGGTAGAACATCACATATCCACCTAGTTCAACGTCAGACTCTTCTTGAACAACATCCAACATTAAATATGTCGACTTCTAGAGCCTCAGCCCAGAAACACGAATAACAGCGCGCTGCTTTGTAAATGCAAATGTCGTGTCAGCGAAGGTCATCAGTGTCAACTTTCCCGCGTGCGGTATTTCTATTTTATTAGTTTATTAATTGTTGTGTGTCTTTACACCGCCTTCACTACTGGTTTGTGGATCGCACCAGTGGATCAGTGGGTTAAAATAAGAATTGCTAATACTTGTTCACATTTTACATTTTACATATTGTCTTCTAACAAATTTATCTCCCAACCAAAATAAGCAAAACTTTAACATGTTGTAGTAAAAATCCTGCTGAATCGAGGGGTGAGGTCGCCAGGTCCGTATCTAGTCTAGTTTTTATTTTACAGCCCTTGGAATTTGAACAATTAAATTTGAATGAATGTTTTGGTTATTGAAAGTTCACATTTTATATTACGTTCTCTAGCAAATTTATCTCCCAACAAAAATATGTAAAACTTTAAAGGGTTGTAGTAAGAACCCTGCTGAATCTAGGGGTGAGGTCGTCAGGGCCGTATCTACTCTAGTTTTTATTTTACAGCCCTAGAAATTTGAACAATTAAATTTGAAAGAATGTTTTGGTAATTGAAAGTTCATATTTTATATTACGTTCTCTAGTAAGTTTATCTCTCTGTCAAAATAAATGAAACTTTACAAAGTTGTAGTAAAAATTTTGCTGAATCCAGGGGTGAATCGTCAGGGCCGTATCTAGTCTAGTTTTTATTTTACAGCCCTTGAAATTTGAACATTTAAATTTGAATGAATTTTCTGGTTATTGAAAGTTCCCATTTTATATTACGTTCTCTAGCAAATATATCTCTCGACCAAAATATGTAAAACATTATGTAGTTGTAGTAAGAACCCTGCTGAATTCAGGGGTGAGGTCAACAGGTCCGTATCTAGTCTAGTTTTTATTTTACAGCCCTTGAAATTTGAACAATTAAATTTGAATGAATTTTCTGGTTAATGAAAGTTTCCATTTTATATTACGTTCTCTAGCAAATGTATCTCTCGACCAAAATATGTAAAACATTATGTAGTTGTAGTAAGGACCCATGTGAATCTAGGGGTGAGGTCGCCAGGTCCGTATCTAGTCTAGTTTCTATTTTACAGCCCTTGAAATTTGAACAATTAAATTTGAAAGAATGTTTTGGTAATTTATATTATGCGCTCTAGCACATTTATCCTCCAATCCATACCAATACAACTTTACTCATTTATAGTAAAAACCCTCCTAAATCCGTTGCTGGGGTCGCCAGGTCCGTATCTAATTTACATTTTGAGTTACATCTCTTGAGACTTGAACAACTTCACCTCCTAGATCATTTTAAGATAGTTAAGCTCCCAGTTTACAATTTTTTGTCTAGCTAATTTATACCCTTAAAAAAATTGATACAACTTCATATAATTGTATTAAAAATTAACCTGAATATAGAGGTGACGTTGCCAGGTCCGTATCTAGTCTAGTTTTTATTTTACACACCTTGAAATTTGAACAATTAAATTTGAAAGAATGTTTTGGTAATTGAACGTTCATATTTTATATTACGTTCTCTAGCAAATTTATCTCTCTATCAAAATAAATGAAACTTTACAAAATTGTAGTAAAAATTTTGCTGAATCCAGGGGTGTAGTCGCCAGGTCCGTATCTAGTTTAGTTTTTATTTTACACTCCTTGAAATTTGAACAATTAAATTTTAAAGAATTTTTTGGTTAATGAAAGTTCACATTTTATATTCTGCTCTCTAGCAAAATTATCCAGCAATCAAAACCAACACAACTTTACTTAATTATAGTAAAAACTCTCCTGAATCCAGGGGTAAGATCGTCATATCTCTATCTAGTCTAGATTTCGAATTACATCTTTGAAACTTCAACAACTCGCGAAAATCATTTTAAAATAATTAAGCTCCCAATTTACATTTTTTTGTCTAGCTAATTATTACCATAAATAAAATTTATACAACTTTACTGAGTTGTAGTAAAAAGTATTCTGAATCCAAGGGTGAGGTCACCAAGTCTGTATCTATTCTAGTTTTTAAGTTACAGCCCTTCAAACTTAAACAATTTTTACTGAAAATTCGAATATCTTTGGACTCTTATAGTTTCCACCCTCATATTTAATGTACCCTCTAATTAAAATCAATACAATTTTAGAAAGTTGTACTAAAAACCCGTCTGAATCCAATGGTGAGATCGCCAGGTCCGTAATTAGTTTAGTTTTTAAATTACACCTCCTCAAACTTTTTTGTAATTATTTGGAGACTTCAATGCGTGATCAAAAACTAAGTTTCACATTATATCCCCTAACAAATTTATCCCTTAGTTCAAACAAACATAACTTTACACAGTTATACTAAAATCCCTTTTGAATCCAAAGATGAGATCGCCAGGATCGTAACTTGTATAGTTGTTAAGTTCCTATTTTACATTTTTTTATTTAACTTGTTTATTTTACAATTAAAATAAATATAACTTTATACAGTTGTACTAAAGGCTCTCCTGTATCCAGGGGTGAGGTCGCCAGGGCCGTATCTAGTCTAGTTTCCGCGCTAAACCTCCTCAAACTTCAACAATTTTTTATTTTAAAGCAGCCAAACTCCCATTTTACATTCTTATGTCAAACTATTAAACTATTTAATCAAAAATGATACAACTACACTAAATTGTACTAAAAAACATCCTGAATCCAGTGGTGAGGTCGCCAGGCCCGTATCTAGTCTAGTTTTTAAGTTACAGCCCTTGAAACTTAACAATTTCTAACAGGGTGTAATTATTCACTCAATCCAACTCCAAGTATTCGTATATACATACGCGCATGCGCTGTATTATAAGTCAAGTTCATGAAACAAGTGAATAACGTTCCGCCTCTACCCCCACGTACGTCTATTCCATATATCTTAACATTTACTGCTGTATTTACATGTTGCATGGCAAGTTTCTGAAGCCGAAAAAATTAAAATGTATTTTTATTGGGAAAGTAGCTCATATATTGAGATTCTTGCTACAGACAGTGGCGTACTAAGCTTCATTGTAGGAGGGGACAACGAAATAAAATATTAATTTTTATTTATTTACTTTACAAGTGGGTAATTCCACTTTGCTCACCTGTGAAGTATAATGTTTTAGCCAACATCTTTTAATAAAGGCAAAATTTATTAAAGAAATATTATATGACAGTAACATACTCGTATGCTTTAAATTTTCTAAATTAAAATGTCAATCAAAGTAGTTACCATAAGATGTGTGTTATAATTATTGTTATAAATAAAAATTACTCACTAGTGACTTTTCTCAAAATTATACTCACTAGTATTATTATGTTATTTTCCTTGTTTAAAATCGCCATAGTTATAGAGCATTGAGAGATGTTAGATAAACATAATTTATATGCATGGTAAATATAAAGAAAAATTTGGTATTTTGAGGAATTGTCGATGTTTGAGCGGGCGTATCTCAGAAACTAGACTAGATACGGACCTGGCGACCTCACTACTGGATTCAAGAGGGCTTCTAGTATATTTGTGTAAAGTTGTATTTGTTTTGATTTAGGGTTAAAATTGGTAGAATAAATAATATAAAACTTCGTTTTTGACTCACCATTGAAGTCTCCAATTATTAACAGAAACGTTTGAGTGGGCATAACTTAAAAACTAGACTAAGTACGGACCTGGCGACCTCACTACTGGGATCAGGAGGGCTTCTAGTATATTTGTGTAAAGCTGTATTTGTTTTGATTTAGGGTTAAAATTGATAGAAGAAATAATATAAAACTTCGTTTTTGACGCAGCATTGAAGTCTCCAAATATTGACAGAAAAGTTTTAGGGGGCGTAACTTAAAAACTAGACTAGATACGGACCTGGCGACCTCACTACTGGGTTCAGGAGGGCTTCTAGTATATTTGTGTAAAGTTGTATTTGTTTTGATTTAGGGTTAAATTTGGTAGAAGAAATAATATAAAACTTCGTTTTTGACGCAGCATTGAAGTCTCCAAATATGGACAGAAAAGTTTTAGGGGGCGTAACTTAAAAACTAGACTAGATACGGACCTGGCGACCTCACTACTGGGTTCAGGAGGGCTTCTAGTATATTTGTATAAAGTTGTATTTGTTTTGATTTAGGGTTAAATTTGGTAGAAGAAATAATATAAAACTTCGTTTTTGACGCAGCATTGAAGTCTCCAAATATTGACAGAAAAGTTTTAGGGGGCGTAACTTAAAAACTAGACTAGATACGGACCTGGCGACCTCACTACTGGGTTCAGGAGGGCTTCTAGTATATTTGTATAAAGTTGTATTTGTTTTGATTTAGGGTTAAATTTGGTAGAAGAAATAATATAAAACTTCGTTTTTGACGCAGCATTGAAGTCTCCAAATATTGACAGAAATTTTTAGGGGGCGTAACTTAAAAACTAGACTAGATACGGACCTGGCGACCTAACCATTGGATTCAGGAAGGTTTTTAGTATAATTGTCTAAAATTAAATTGATTTTCATTGGGGGGTTTCTTAATAACGGGGGTGGAAAACTAGAAATGTGCCGAACATTGTTTATAAAATATATCCATGTTTCAAGGGGTTTAAAATAAAAACCAGACTAGATACGGACCAGGCAACCTCACTATTGGATTTAGGGGTATTTTTTCTATAAGTGTATTAAGTTATATTAATTATGATTCGGGAATAAATTTGCTAAAGAAAAAATGTAAAATGGGATTTTGACTGTCATCAAACATGATTTAAGGGTGGATACATGACGTCCTACCCCTAGTTTTGAAAGAGGAACCCTTACTGAAAACTTATTTGCTCAAAAATATAGTTAATGAACACTCCCAGTGCTCAAATGATGTGTAAATACTTTCTAAACAATTTTGAAACACAATATTTAAAGTAAAATTCTTGCATATCTAATATTGATGTTAAACAAATATTTAATGTTTGAAAATATGTATTTAAATTTAAGTAATGCTATTTAAGTAATAAGTAACATAATACTACGCTACTTAAGTGTGTTCTTGACATACAAATAATGATTAATTTCTATTGAAAATTATGTTTGATAACAGTTGCTTCGTCTGAGACGAGCACAGCGAAAATTGTGTTAAGACGTTAAGCTACCTTTTTATATTATTTGCTCTAAATAATTTATCCTCTAATCAAAAACAATACAACTGTACAAAGTTATAGTAAAAACTTCCCTGAATCCAGGGGTGAGGTCGCCAGGTTCGTATCTAGTCTAGTTTCAGAGCTATGCTTTCTCAAACTTCAACAATTTCCTAAGAAATTATTGTAGATTTTTTTCGGGACACCTTTAATTTTCAACCCCCATAATTACTGTACCCTGCAATGAAAGTCAATACAATTTTAGACAGTTGTACTAAAAACCCTCTTGAATCTAGTGGTGAGGTCGTCAGGTTCGTATCTAGTCTAGTTTCAGAGCTATGCTTTCTCAAACTTCAACAATTTCCTAAGAAATTATTGTAGATTTTTTCGGGACATCTTTAATTTTCAACCCCCATAATTACTGTACCCTGCAATGAAAGTCAATACAATTTTAGACAGTTGTACTAAAAAGCCTCCTGAATCCAGTGGTGAGGTCGCCAGGTCCGTATCTAGTCTAGTTTCAGAGCTATGCTTTCTCAAACTTAAACAATTTCCTAAGAAATTATTGTAGATTTTTTCGGGACACCTTTAATTTTCAACCCCCATAATTACTGTATCCTGCAATGAAAGTCAATACAATTTTAGACAGTTGTACTAAAAACCCTCTTGAATCTAGGGGCGAGGTTGCCAGGTCCGTATCTAGTCTAGTTTCAGAGCTATGCTTTCTCAAACTTCAACAATTTCCTAAGAAATTATTGCAGATTTTTTCGGGACACCTTTAATTTTCAACCCACATAATTACTGTATCCTGCAATGAAAGTCAATACAATTTTAGACAGTTATACTAAAAACCCTCCTGAATCCAGTGGTGAGGTCGCCAGGTCCGTATCCAAATTTTGAGTTATTCTTGTTTAAACTTCAAAAATTTCTTTGCTAAATAAAATATTGTTTTTAAAGTGAAAATTATTTTAATAACCTGACACTAATTCAAATGTCAAATATGGAAAATAAAGATTATTTAGAATAAAGAAATTTTTAGAAGTGGTCAAATGTTAGTATTCATTATAAAATTTACATAATTTCTTTCTTTCTGAAATACCTTGAACCTGAATTTTTAATTATTTCTTATAAGCAATTAGAATCTCTTGAATGTTATTTCAACTTTTACTTAATTAATTCATTGGTTTTATTTTGATCTAATTCCAATTTACTTTATAAATATAAACGTAAATAGTTTAAATTCTAAAAAGACAATAAATTAATGGAGAAAGCATATATTTTTTCTCCAGATCAAGCAATGGTTATATATATCTTCGTCTTTACTTAGAGAAGCTGACGAACTTTCACAAAAATCTTATATTTGAATGAAGCGTCTCACTTATTTGCCGCTCTTGTGAAACAACGTCATGATCAAAACATATTTACGATTAATAAAATAAGCTATAACATTATTATTTATTCAGATATACATTAATAGTACTGTGTGAATATCTTTAAAAATATGTTTAATGCTGTATAATAATATATTTATTGCAATTCATATAACAAACATGATGGAAAATATTTAATAAGCGTTTTGTTATCAAATTTAATATTGTATTCCAGACAATTTATTGTTTAAAGTTTTATGGCGTAAAGAAATCTTAGTATATTGGCAAAAATAATAACGTGTTATTTTCTAAATATGTCATTTAATAATTTCTTTGTTTAAAATTATAAAGTGCAGAAAATATACCTGAAATAATTGGTTAATTGTTTGAAATCTAGTCTAGTCTAATTTTAAAATTACGTATTTCAAGAAAGTATTTTAATGTCTTCTTTCTCTGAATTATTTTAATTAGTATAACTGTCTTTAAACTGTAGAAAAATAATCGTAGGCCGAAGAAAATTATTCCTAAACAAAGATGTATTCTAAAAAATATGTTGAAGTTTGAGGGAGCGCAACTCAAAAACTAGACTAGATACGGACCTGGCGACCTCACCCCTGGATTCAGGGGGGTTTTTAGTATAATTGTGTAAAGCTATGTTGGTTTTGATTGAAGGATAAATTAGATAGACAAAATATTGTGAAAGTGACTATTTTAAAACTATTCAAATTGAACGGAAACTAAATTTGCAGCGCATGTGTCTCGAAAATTAGACTAGATACGGCTCTGACGACCTCACCACTAGATTCTGGAGGGTTTTTAGTATAACTGTCTAAAATTGTATCGATTTTCATTGAAGGTCACAGTAATTATGGGGGTTGAAAATTAAAGGTGTCCGGAAAAAATCTACAAAAACTTCTGAAGAAATTGATGCAGTTTGAGAAAGCATATCTCGGAAACTAGACTAGATACGGACCTGGCGACCTCACCTTTGGATTCAGGAGGATTTTTAATACAACTGCATAAAATTGTATTTGTTTTGATTGGGGGAAAAATTTGCTAGAGATTATAATATGAAACTTCGTTTCTGCTCTAGCATTTAAATCTCCAAATATGTTCAAAAAAGTTTGAGCGAGCCTAACTTAAAAACTAGACTAGATACGGGTCTGGCGATCTTACCCCTGGATTCAGGGAGGTTTTTACTATAAATAACTGACTTTTCAAGGGTAAACAGTACAGAATAGGGGTGGAAGTCTACAGAACTTTCTGGAGAAATCTTCAGATAAATGAATTAGTTTGAAGGACTGTAACTCGGAAACTGTAGTAGATACGGATCTGTCGAACACATAATTCAATTCAGGGAGGTTTTCAGTATAACTGTGTAAAATTATATAAATTTTTATTGTGGGATAAATTAACTAGACACAAAAATGTAAAAGTGGAGCTTGGCTGTATTAAAATTAAAAATTATTCAAGTTAGACAGGGTCTAACTAGGAAACTAGACTAGGCACGGACCTGGCGACCTCACCATTGGATTCAAGAAGGATTTTACTGTAAATGTGCAAAGTTTTATTGCTTTTGATTGGGGGATAATTTTGCTAGAGGAAATAATGTAAAATATGATTTCAACTGTGTTCTAGAAAAATTGTTGAAATTTGAGGAGGCGTAACTAAAAAACTGGACAAGATACGGACCTGGCGACCTCACCATTAGATTCAGGAGGCTTTTTACTGTAAAATTGTATAGTTTTATTGGTTTTGATTGGGGGATAAATTTGCTAGACAAAATAATGCGAAATGGGAGCATAACCATCTATGCATGACTTTAAAATGGAAATTATTGAAGTTTCAAGAGTTGTAACTCAAAATCTAGACTAGATACGGACCTGGCGACATCACCTTTGGATTCAGGGAGGGCTTAAATATAATTTGTTGAAGTTTTCAGGGCCGTATCTACTGTAGTTTTTTAGCTAGGGCCTTAATAAGAACTGTTAGAACTATTGATGGTTTTCAAAAGGTTAGTCTTGGATTAAATCAGAACTAAACCTGATTTAAATTTGGGACCATGTGCATTTGACGCAGAATTTAAAACTTGTCAAATTTTATTTGAAGCATTTTTTTTTATCAAAAAATCAGGAAAGCTATGTCAGTCGAAAGATTTTTGGGACACCTGGTATAACAATAATATGAGAGTATATGTCAGTGTGTGTGTTTGTCTAATTACCTAATGTAATTGACTTCCGCATAGTGCCAACCTAACGGAAGTTCGTACACATCCGGTTAGATTAACAGTCAAAGTCGAGGACAATTCATTTTAAAGTATTTGCGAATTTAAATTTTTTGATTGTACCATTTTTTATAAAAGTAGGTTTTCTGGAAAACTGAAGGTAGATACATGAAAATTTTATATAACATTTTTTGTTGCTATGGTTACGGGGTACAACTTTTATTTGAAACTTTTTTTTATACGGTTGGCCATATTGGAATAAATAACCTTGAAACTTATCAATTAACTCTAGTGTTTGTTTTGAGATGTACCATTATTCATATAAGTAGGTTTTTCTTCAAACTGAAGCTAGATACAAAACATATTGTAACAACCTTTTTTGTTGGCAACACTATGGGAAACATTTCTCATTTGAAACTTTTTTTTATACGGTCGGCCATATTGGAATAAATAACCTTGAAACTTATCTATTACCACTAGTGTTTGTTTTGCGATGTGCCATTATTTATAAAAGTAGGTTTTTATTAAAACTGAAGCTAGATACGAAACAAATTGTAGGAACCTTTTTTGTTGGTAACACTATGAGGCATATTTTTCATTTGAAACTTTTTTTTATACGGTTGGTCATATAGGAATAAATAACCTTGAAACTTATCTATTACCACTAGTGTTTGTTTTGCGATGTGCCTTTATTTATAAAAGTAGGTTTTTATTAAAACTGAAGCTAGATACGAAACAAATTGTAGAAACCTTTTTTGTTGGTAACACTATGGGGCATATTTTTCATTTGAAACTTTTTTTTATACGGTTGGTCATATAGGAATAAATAACCTTGAAACTTATCTATTACCACTAGTGTTTGTTTTGCGATGTGCCATTATTTATAAAAGTCGGTTTTTCTTAAAACTGAAGCTAGATACAAAACAAATTGTAGAAACCTTTTTTGTTGGTAACACTATGGGGCACATTTTTTATTCGAAACATTTTTTTATACGGTTGGCCATATAGGAATAATGGTGCAATTCTAAGCAATTTTTATATTTAATCGTAAAACCGTAAAACCGTAGTGTACGAGACAATCGTAACAAGTCAAGTTACAGATTTACGATAAATGCAATTCTATGCAGAAAACTGTATCAACGAACGTTACAGATTTAGCTTTACGATTGACGTCATATTTTACGGTCAGTGTCTAACTTCATTGCTAATACAGTGTCTGAATATTGAATATGACAGTTGTTTTTTTTATTTATTTACTTATCAAATACAACCATGTGATGAGTTTTCATTACAAATTTTAAGAAAAATAGTCTTGTCTGGGAATTATGAAACAAGATCTTCATTTACATCCCCATTGTCTACAATCATCCATGAACAATCGGTGACATGTGTCATTGTCAATTATGACATACGAAAAATTTGTCTTGGCAGTATTTGATGCCATTTTTATTTAATCACCCATATATTTAAATATAAATGGAATACTATAATATGCAATGGAATTCTTGAATTTGATGGATTATAAAATGGTTCTATATTACAAATAAAATTGATTGTCCATTACTGATCCAATCTAAATATTTGTTTGAAATTTGCAATAGTAATGTCAAATGGGTTTACCAAATCTTTTATAACTGTATCTGCGCAAGAGACGCAAGTAATTTCTAAAATATGTAATAAGGTAATTTTTCTTGACGTATAATTAACATATTTTTGTTATGCATTACCTGTTATATTCAACAAGAAGGAGAGCAATATTCCAAATATTTATATTTTCATTCATTTTATTGACAAAATTGAGCAATGATTAGAGAGAAAAATCAAAACCGTAATGTTACGTCCAGTTGCCCTCTCAACGTAAAATTTTCGAGAAATCGTAAGATATTTACGAGTGATCGTAAGCAATAGTTTTGCAGAGAATTGCTCTTTGATTCGTAAACTGTTACGAGTCTTACGAGAACACCTTACGAGCCTTACGATTATGCTTAGAATTGCACCATAAAATAACCTTGAAACTTATCAATTACCACAAGTGTTTGTTTTGAGATGCACCATTATTCATATAAGTAGGTTTTTCTTCAAACTGAAGCTAGATACAAAACATACTGTAAGAACCTTTTATATTGGCAACACTATGGGGCACATTTTTTATTCGAAACATTTTTCTGTACAGTTGGTCATACTGGAATAAATAACCTTGAAACTTATAACTTACCACTAGTACTTTGGCTATCCAATAAATAATTCCCTCCTTCTGATTCTGGACTTGGTGCATGGTCACTCCCGATTCCAGAGCTACCTCCAGAGGATTCCAGTCTTCTCTGGAGGCCTTGCTGTTGTGGGCCTACCACCGACGCGGTAAGACATCTTCTAGTGTCGATTCCTGATAGGTTTCCGCGTTGTCGATGGACTGTGTCGTAGTCTCTAGGAGGAAGAAGAATTGGGGAGTTCTTGCGTAGCTTCTGACGAAGTTCTGCTGCGAGGGAGTCGTAGAGGGAGGACATACGTTCACCACCTCCTCCATTGGGATAGCGTTCTTCACTTGATTCGGATTCGCGGGTTGATGTACCTGGAGGGTAAAATGTTTTAAAGAAATTAGTCTATGTAGATTAAAAGATTTCAGAATAATCTTGCTACCTTAACTAGAAATCTATTAAAATTTCTATAGATATACAAACGGATATAAAATCTACTTATTTTTGTTAAAGACTACAACAAATATTTAACTCTACTTTAAATATCGATCCTTTAAATCAATGAAATGTTTCATTGTATGTCACGTGATTGCGTTTTCACCAATCCTGTCATTATTATACTGAGAATAAAGCTCTTGTTATTATTCCCGGGAATAATCTATGTAGCTTTTTTGTTTTTAATGATAAATGTCAGTCAACACAAGTAAAAAATTAACAAAAAGATAGATTTAGTAGCGTGTTTGATGATGAAATAAAACAATAATCTAATTAAATATAACTCGAGAGTTCGATAAATTAGAAAATAATACTCCAGTATCTTTCTCAAACTTGTCGCCATTTGGCAATAGCCACTCAAGCCCTACGGGCTTTCGTGGCTATTGCCTAGCAACAAGTTTTCGAAAGATCTGTCAAATTATTTTCAATTTATTCTATCTTGTGATATTATTACTAATTATTATTTGATGTTTCGTAAAACCAATGAAATGCTACATTGTATGTCAGAACTGAGAATAAAGCTCTAGTGATTATTTCCGGAAATAATCTCTTGTAACTTATTTGTTTTTGTTGACAAATGTCAGATGTCAATTAGGTATCATCAATACAAGTAAAAAATGAGGAAAAAGATATATTTAGCGGCGTGCATGATGAAGAAATTAAAAAATAATCAAGGGTAGTACCACTAAAGGAGAATATTTTAAATTTTATTTTTGTTTTTGTTTTTGCAAATTATTACGTTAAAAGTTCGCGATTTAAAAAATTCGTTAAAAGTGAGAAATTTTTGATGATATATCATCTAACATTTCTAAATATTGCTCTCCAAAGAGAGATTGGCGCCTCTCCTGGCGATTGTAGCGACGCGTAGCGGATTAGTTTGTCAAGTCCAATTCCACGGCGCCCTTAAGGTCAAACATACGCGTCGAAAGAACGAACCTTTTATTTTTTAAAAAAACAGCAAATTCTGTATTCTTTATTTATTTTCATGTTCTTTATGGTCCAACAACCTCCATTCGTCAAAATATCATGGATTTTTTACAGTGACTTGTACATTGCAATGTCAGATGAAGAACATATTTTCGTTGGGTTCGTTCACTCCCATGAATTTTGTTTTGCAAATTCAAATTTCAATAAATTATTTCTTACAATTATTCTTATCGAAAAACAAAACAATTATTACTGTGAAGTCTTTGAACATTCTAGTATTTATATATGTGGATGAAAACGATAACTGAAACATTCAACTATAAAAAAATATTCGTTGAAGTCTAGTTGGTCAAAAATTCAGAATTTTGATACTGAATTTCTAATTCCCATGAACGACGACAGTAATGAAAATAATTCGTATATTTATAAATATAATCGTCTATAACATACTAAAATTATTTTACATTTGAATTTACAGTTTTTGAGAAACAAATAAAAATATACCAAAAAAACACTTTTTGGTATATTTTTATTTGTTTCTCAAAAACTGTAAATTCAAATGTAAATTAATTTTAGTATGTTATAGACGATTATATTTATAAATATACACATTATTTGCATTACTGAAGTCGTTCATGGGAATGTGTGGCATATATTTGACTACTTTGAAAATTATGTTCATATATAATATGTAAACATAATTAGCTTTTTAAAATTTATTACAAAACTTTGGACTTTTATCTACAAACGTAGGTATAAAACATTATATGTTTCATTTATTATAATAATGATATATTGTTTCAAAAAAGTCATGTTCATCTTGCGCTATCTTCAGCCCGTATGGTTCACCTTAATCTAAAGCCTGTTTTACATTATACTTTTTTCATCTATTTTCATACTTTTTTGGTCTAGATTTGGATCTGAGTATGATGCTAGAAGCATCTAGCCAAATTTAGTATAATGTAAATTAGCAGATTTCTCGGATGAAAATAGACGTTTCTAGTATAGAAATATGAGTTCGGCTCCATTTTTCTATTCGATTTTCATAGTAGATGCATTGTGCGCATGCGTTACATGAAATACCAACACACATTTATTTGTTTTTGGTTGAGGTTAGTTTTGTCAGCTCGTTCGTTGTTCGTGTTTATTGTTTTGTATACAATTACTTTAAACAAATATATAAATATGGCACAAAAAAAATGATGCTACGAACTGCAACGTATTTTGTATCAACTAAGTAGATTATTAAATTATTTTTTTCACGACATGGTACGAAACCCCACCATTCCTCACCCGAAATAGTGAGGAAAATGTGTTGTTCCTCTCTAGAGAGGAAAATATAGAAGTGCTACCAATATAAATGTTATTTACAAAAAAATATATTATAAAAATTATAAATAAATTCCTATTTTTATTGAAAATCCTTATTTTGGTGATATACATACTTTAAATTGTCTTACAATTATGTCTTATATTTTTCTTTTTCTTATTTAATCACAAATTTGACAACTTATTAAAGATATTTAAGATTAGTTCATTGGCAACACTGCTGCACCACCTTGTGTCTGCTAACCTAACTTTTAACTTGTCAGTCTGTCACTTGTGTTCTCAAAGTGTATTTTAGGTCCGAACAAATCGTTTTTAGAAACATGTCGTGAAAAAAATGTTGTGTCTAACACGAGAGGAAAGCTCTTCTTCCACTCTCGTTCGAAATGCCTCACTCGCTGCGCTCATGAGGCAAACTTTGAACTCGAGGGGGAAAAAGATACGCTTTCCTCTCTAGTTTGACAAATAACTATTATTTCAAATACATATCATTGTTGCCGATTGTACGATAATTATTGTTTGAAATTGAGACAAATATCATAATTTTCAGTGTTCTTTACGATAACAAGTCAAGAACTGTCACTTGCTTTTGAACTGTTGATTGACTTCAATTTATCTGTAGGTGGTAACATGAACTGATGTCGTATTATTTCGCAATAAAACAAAGTAATCCGATTACAACACAAAAAAGTATGAAAATAGAACAAACTCGAATGGATTTAGACAAAACAAAGTATAGACAAAAAAATCTGATGTGGCCAGCACATAACCTCCCGCCCAATACTACTCTTAAACGGTACAAAATAGTATTTGATGATACAGAAACATACCTTCTTATTTGTTTATTGTCTATTTATATTTGATTATTTTAATTTTCTTTCGTATATTTATTTAATTTTTTGACATATATTTCACGAAGAAAACAGCTTCACAATCACAATGACATGTGTCACATTTCGCAAAACATTGAAAATATTTAAATATTTCCATGGTGTACTAGGAATGCAAAATTTGTGAAATCTAATTTCTTTATAGTTTATTATCTCTAAATCTAATGAAAATTAATAAAATTAGTGTAATCAAAACACATGTAAAATTAAATATTCTTCAACTTTCAAAATAACATAAATTGTTGAATAAGGAAATTTAACCGTGTTTTTCACGAAAAACTGTTAAGGGCTTCAAGTAAACTGCTACTTCCGGTTGACCAATTTTATCCAAAATCTAATCAGCTCTTCATTTAAATATAAGAAGCAATAATTCACAAAATTGTATTTCTTTGTATTGTAGTATTTGAGTTATGCGAGACGAAAAAATTGCCACACACACACACACACACACACACACACACACACACACACACACACACACACACACACACACACACACTAACACACACACTAACACACACACACACACACACACACACACTCACACACACTAACACACACACACACACTAACACACACACTCACACACACTAACACACACACACACACACACACACTAACACACACACACACACACACACACACACACACACACACACGCGCGCGCACACACACACACACACACACATACACACACACACACACACACACACACACACACTAACACACACACACACACACACACACACACACACACACTAACACACACACACACACACACACACACACACACACACACACACACACACTAACACACACACACACTAACACACACACACACACACACACACACACACACACACACTAACACACACACACACACACACACACACACTAACACACACACACACTAACACACACACACACACACACACACACACACACACACACACACACACACACACACACTAACACACACACACACATACATACAGACATCATCGCGAAAATAGTAAAATCGTATTGTAGGGGCCCTAAAACGTGCTTATTCATTGAAAACTCACTACCCAATTTTTTGACCAAAAACTATACCTCCCTTACCTAGAGGTAGGCGGGAGGTAAAAAGTACGAAAATAGACGAAAAAAGTATAATGTAAAATAGGCTTAAGACCTCTAGCATTTAAATGAAAGTCAAGCCTTTAACAAGACGTCTTCCATTAAAATATGTATATCATCATGTATTCACCGTAAAATCTTGTGTAGACTATAGTTTCCTTTGAGTCTACCTTAAAACCTCTAGCATCTAGTTTGAAGTATTTACGTTTTCCTCCCCCAGAAATGGGAGTAGGACATCTTGTATCCACCCTAAAATCTCGCTTAACACCCTAAAAAAAATCAATTACCTGTATCACTCCCAACAGACGAATCAAACTTCTTCTTCGTCTCCGCCGGTTTCGTCAACCTATTCTCCAAATCCGCAAACTTCTTCTGATTCTCTGGTCTGTCTATAAGCACCTCAAGCTGTCCTTTCAGCAAAGAAGCCGTCTCTTTAGAATCACATCTATACACATGAACATGCAGAGGACATTTCGTCACTGGGTTATACAACAATAGTATACAAGAAACTATATCATTATCTTGAAAGACACAAGTTATCGTATTATGTGGAATAAAGTGCTTGATCGTCTCGTTCTTCGGCTTGGAGGTCTTCGGGTTGGTAGACAAAACGTTCTGGATGATCTTCAAACCTTTGTGGCTGACCTGAAGAGTGACCTTGAACGGTTCGATTTCTTTCTCGCGTTGGACTAAATGTTCTATGACTGGAAGGATGAAATCGTTTCCACGGATTCCTTTGGATTCTTTTGCTCCGAGGAACCAAACGTAGTATGAAGATTTTTTTATGTCTTTGCGGATACGAAGCGCCATTTTGGGCTTTGGTTGGTGTTACATCTCAGGAGCTAGAACAAGAAAGAATTTGGTGTTAGATGTTGGTCAAAAAAAATAAATAAAATAATGGGGTCATACACTTAAAAAAAAAGTCATGTTTTTTACAAATTATAAAAATTTAGATCATTTCAGTCACATATTATTCAATATTTCGTATAATTTTTCAATTTTTCATTCATAATTTCCTTTGTGAAGTTTCGCGGTTGCAAAATCGTGACGTCATCTTGTAATAGAATATACAGCATGGCAAGGCAAAAGAGGTGTTGATAACAAATAATAATTTGCTTTTCAGGCTTGTAATATTAACTTATTATTATTAAAATGAACACTCCGATAAATTAAATTACGTATTTGTTAATTATAACATTTTTAGTCAAAGAGTTTAGGACGTGTTAAAATAAAAATGCTTTGATGTACTATATGTTGTCGCTTGTCGGTAATGTCGATAGTCTCATTATCACACCTGTCATCTCAAGTCATATGTTGCAGTTAACGATTTTCAAATTAAACTTATGTTTATTATATCTGTTATATTATTTTGCCCAGGTAATGTGAATAAACTATATTTGTAAAAACCTCTCAGTAAATAACAATGACAGATAACAGTCAATTTGACAGTTGGTGTAGTTCCGCTCTCTCCGCAAGAGCGTGTTTCGTAGAATTACAAGATGACGTCACAAGCGAAAAATTTGAAATGGGTTGCCAATTTCAAAAAATCGTATCTTAATAACTAAATGCCTTTTAATATTAAAATTAGTATCTATATTTATAATTTTACTCAAACTTACTGAAAAAAAAAATGGAAAAAGGTGTATGACCCCATTGTTAGTTTAATTTTTCTTGTTTCGATGCTTGTATTTCTTTTGTAGGTAGCTACTAGCATTGTACCTTTTTGCTCATATTTAATAAATTAATTATTTAAATTTATTATTATTATTAATGTCCGGATGTTACGATATTGTTATCATAGCTAGCTGGGCAGTTATGTGCCAAATTACGCCCTAGGGCGTTTAAATTTGACGTTGCTATCGGACACAATACACAAACACTGACTTCTATTGGTAGATAGAAATTGTAAACATGTAAGAATATTGCGTTACCTAGTTACAGAATTTGCAAGCAAATAGATTAATCTCTCTAACAAAACTCAATGATAGGACAAAAATCGATAAAAATCTTTTATAAATTACCTATTATACCGGTCGGACATTAAACGTTGAACGCACCACGGTCGTTAATCGGACAATAATGCCTTTTATACGTTAATTACTATAAAAACACAGCCCACAAAAAAAAATTTAATTGCTATGGAGACAACTATACCCCTATGTAAAAAATATCGTACCCTCTTAAAAAACTCCCCCTCAACAGGGTGAAAATGATTTAATGTACCACGAATAGTCAAAAAGATACTGCAACTGTTTTTCTGGCCTTTACGTTTGCGGTAACTACGATTTTACAGTTTCCATGAATTTTGAAACACCGCGGTGCGGGAATACGCACCGATATTATTTAGCTTTTTGGGGCCATTAAAATAAAAAGTAACTTTGTAATAATAAAGAATGATTAAAAATACTCTAGTTACCGCCAAAATCGTTAAATAAAGTAACATAGAAATAAATAAAACTAAAAAATTTAATATGAAAATGACATTTGCCAGCAGCGCCATCTCTTAACACTTATCCTAACAAAGTACCGATATTTCAAAGTTGGTAATTGTCACATAACTAACAAAATGTCAAAAGATAAAACTGATTGATTAAATTGTTGAGAATTGGTGATTTATTTTATTTTAATTATATTAAATTAATTGTAATACAGAATATCGAGAAAGGTAGGTAACATTTGAATCGCTCATGTAGTATATGCGGGAATTATTAAATTGTTATATTTTGAGGTTATAATTGGTCTTTCTTTCTTTTCAAGTAGTTTTAGGTATTACGAAATATCTGTGTTTTTGCAAATCATAATTGAATAAATTGCCCACAAACATTTTTACTTTCTTATACAAAGTGTAATCACGAAAAAAATCGTTGACGAGATTTTTGCGGAAATACATATTTTGATTTCCTCTGAATCCGTTAAGAGCAATTTCTCAATGATGTCTGTGTGTGGATGGGTGGATGGATGGATGTCCGTGTGCGCAATATCTCATGAACGAGACAAGATATATAAACAAAACTTGAAATTTATAAGTTTCATGAAAAAATGAAGAGCTGAGTTGATTTTGAATGAATTTGAAAAACCGGAAGAGGAAGTTTACTGGACACACAAAACAATTAATTCCATTTATTTTAGAAAAAGAATTTCCTGTGATGAAATGTTTCAGATGAAAGATGTTAGTAAAAATATTTGGAATATAAAATGTCATTTGCACTTTTCTTGTACAAGCTTCAAATTTTGAGAAAGACTAAATTACGTATTCAAAAATATATTTCTATAATCTTAGTTACAATGGGAACAAAAACTAAAACATTTTTTCATCGGTATTCTTTAAAATTTAAATTTAGGGTTTCTGCTACTCAATGGAAGTAGTTTTGACCATCACATCAAAACGAAATAAATAAGTATACCGGGTGTCTGTCTTAAAGGTGTACATAGGAGATGAACATGGGAAATCAGTTTTTTGCGTGCTGTTGCTCGGTGTTCTATCGGACAACAATCATTGTAGTACCAATCGAAAGATATCATTTTTCTGAATCAAATGATGTAAAATACATTACAATTTAGTAGTAATTTGGTTCCGTAAATTAATTTTTAAATTTTGAAAATCCTCCGATTTATTCAGTTTTTATCGAAAATAAATGTAGTTACCTATGACTGTTTTGTTTTGATTTCTGTCAAGCTATTTATTTGACGTTTCTGTCAATTTGTAAAATATGGTTATATTCAGTAATGACAAGCGTACTTTTATAATTTTTGCGTAAAGATTTTATTAAATAAATTAAAGTCTAAAAACCAGTTTTCTTTAAACAATATTAATTTCATTTTTATTAGCTCTATTTGGTACATCTTCACAAAATACTCTTCCACTTTCTTCGTCAAATGGAAAAAGTTCTTGATTGCAGTTCATTTTGTAGGAATAATAAAAATTTTTTTTCAAAATATAACCGATGTACACCTAATTCATTTCAAAAAAATCTAGTGCTTTATGAAGGATCTACATGTATCATTCCTAAAACCCTTTCCTCCAATAAAGCACATTCTTCTGCTCTTGCTAAATTGCAATTACTAAGCTCACGTGTATTTTTCATGGAATCTGGCATTTGTGGTTGCACTTGGATTCGGTCGATTCATAAACTTAATAGAAAATAGATCTCGCACTCTGAGCTAACTGTTTCCTCCAAAAAATAGTTTTACTATAAAAATACGCTCTTCAGTAGTATAAATAGCCATATTTTTACAAATTGTCTTAAACAAGTCCAAAAGTCAGCAACGTCAAATAAATAGCTTGACAGAAATCAAAACAAAACAGTCATGGATGACTATATTTATTTACGATAAAAATTGAATAAACAGGAGAATTCTCAAAATTTAAAAATTAATTTACGGAACCAAATTACCACTAAATGGTAGTGTATTTTACATCGTTTGATTCAGAAAAATGATATCTTTCGATTGGTACCACAATGATTGTTGTGCGATAGAACACCGAGCAACAGCACTCAAAAAACTGATTTCCCATGTTAATCTCCTATGTACACCTTTAAGACAGACACCCGGTATATACAGCGCTCTAACCTAAAAGTGAAATATTTACCTTACAATTATATGCACAACATTATATTTGATATATTTAAATATGACATAAATAATTAACAAAATTATAAATTAGGGACAAAAGCTCGCACAAAAATCTATCAACACAGTATTTTATTCACATGTCAAACGCCAAACCAAGTTCTTGCCATCTTGCCACCCGTCACATGACACATGACTTTCTTCTCTCTATCTCTATTGCGCATTTGAATCACCAAGCAAAGGCCGTTTCACAGTTGACATGTACTTAGTTTTCATTGTGTATTTTTGTGTTGACAGTTTTTCATCGTTTGTATTTATTAGTATTAAAACACTATTATAAACTAAACATTAATAATTGCTATTTGTTTAACTAGGCACCAAAATACCAGATTTACAGCAGAGGCTGTGGTTTCATTCACGAGGCGAAATCGAGTTAAACACATTTTTAATTAATTTAAGTGATTATTTTGTTTACATATTTTGAAGGTTAGCTGTCAAAATACATTGTCATGTATTTGTTGAACGGTTGCTGTGCATTTGTTGACAGTTACTATGCGTTTGTAGAATGGTTACTATGTTAAACAATTTTACAGCCCAGGCATAAAAGTGACACTTTACAGATTGTTAGCAGTCCGTAAAGTGTCACTTTTAGTGACAATTGACAAAATATAATATTTTTTGCCGATTGACATTAAAGATGACACTTCACGGACTGCTAACAGTCTGAAAAGTGTCACTTTTATGTCTAGGTTGTAAAATTATTTTTTTTACGACATGCTAGGAAACCCCACCGTTCTTCTCCCGAAATAGTGAGGAAAATGTGTTGTTCCTCTCTAGAGAGGAAAGTATAAAAGTGTTACCAATATGAATATTATTTACAAAAAATATATTACAAAAATTATAAATAAATTCCTAATTTGATTGAAAATCCTTATTTTAGTTATATACATAATTTAAATTATATTACAATTATGTCTTATATTTTTCTTTTTCTTATTAAATCACAATTTGACAACTTATTAAAGATTTAAGATTGGTCCATTGGCAACACTGCTACACCGCCTTGTGTCTGATAACCTAACTTTTAACGTGTCAGTTTGTGATTTGTGTTCTCAAAGTGTATTTTAGGTCCGAGCAAATCGTTTTTAGAAACATGTCGTGAAACAAATGTTGTGTCTAACACGAGAGGAAAGCTCTTCTTCCACTCTCGTTCGAACTCGAGCGGGAAAAAGAAGCGCTTTCCTCTCTAGTTTGACAAATAACTATTACATAACAATAGCTCAACAAACGCATAGCAACCGTCAACAAATACATAGCAACCGTTCAACACATGCATTGCAATGTAATTTGACAGCGATAACCTTCAAAATATGTATACAAAATAATCACTAAATTAACATTAATTCCAAATCGGCAAAAAAATGTTGTGTTCAACTCGGCATCAAACACAGATTTATAGCTTCGGCAGCATTCATTTCCTCGGCTTCGCCTGGTCAATGAAACAGCAGCCTCTGCTATAAATCTGATATTTTGATGCCTAGTTAAACAAATAACTATTTTTGAATTCAGGCAAATCTGGGTTAAAGACAGTCAAGTCTTCACCAAAACTCCCTCTCCCAGAACTCAGGGTAGGAAGTCATGTTTAAAGACAGTCCCTTCCTCTGAGGCTAACTTAAGACCTCCAGCATCTAGTTTGAAGTGTTTAAAGACAGCCAAGTCTTCAGCAAGGCTTAGTATCTCAATACGAAGGATAGAACAATAAATATTCAACCTAAAATCATGTTTAAAGACAGTTGAGGCTAGCTTAATTCCTCCAGCATCTAGTTTCCAATCATTCCTAACACAAACTATAAAATAAACTGAGCAGTATATCATAAAGCCCACTCATAATTCTATTTTCACATTCCAATGCTTTTTTCATTCCATCGCATAATTATTATATTACAATATATTTTTTGCATTCTCCGTTGCGTTGCCAAGGTTATAAATAAATATAAAACATACGTATTATTTTTAAATATGCCATACACCAAATGGTATGCTATTTTGCGTTATTTTTATTATGTAAAGGTTGTTCAACATGGTTTTTGTTGTAAAATCATCACTTTCAATGTCGATGTAGTAAATAACACTTATTAACATTATCAAGTATTATTTGGAAAAGAAATACTAAGGTTTAATTAGTTAGTTAGCCTCAGAGGAAGCGACTGTCTTCAAACATTATTTTAGGGTGGATACATTAAATATAAAAGCTTATTTGACTATGAACTGTCTTAAAATTATGATTCTTGTAGAAACCCAGGAAGAAATCTACAATAATTTCTGGTGACATTTTTAAAGTTTGAAGAAACATAACTCAAAAACTAGACTAGATACGGACCTGGCGACCTCACCCCTGAATTCATAATGGTTTCTAGTACAACTATGTAAAGTAGTATTCATTTTTATTGGGAGGTAAAATTGTTACAAGAAATAATGTAAAATAGGATTTCAACTGTGTTTAAAAAAAAATTGTTAAAGTTTTAAGGGGCGTATCTCAAAAACTAGACTAGATACGGACCTGGCGACCTCACCCCTGAATTCATAATGGTTTCTAGTACAACTATGTAAAGATGTATTAATTTTTATCGGGAGATAAAATTGTTACAAGAAATAAAGTAAAATAGGATTTCAACTGTGTTTTAAAAAAATTGTTACAGTTTTAAGGGGCGTATCTCAAAAACTAGACTAGATACGGACCTGGCAATCTCACCCCTGGATTCAGAATGGTTTTTAGTACAACTTTGTAAAGGTGTATTCATTTTAATTGAGGAATAAAATTGTTACAAGCAATAAGGTAAAATAAGATTTCAACTGTGTTTTAGAAAAAATTGTTAAAGTTTCAAGGGGCATATCTCAAAAACTAGAGTAGGTACGGGCCTGGCGACATCACCACTGCATTCATGGTAGTTTTTACTATAAATTAGTACAGTTGTATCAATTTTGATTCGAAGATAAATCATACTAGACAATAAAATATATAATGAGAACTTGACTATCTTAAAATAATTTCATTGATGAAATTGTAGACGTTTTAGGGGGCGTAACTTAAAATCTAGACTAGATACGGACCTGGCGACCTCACCCCTGGATTCAGAAAGGTTTTTAGTATAACTTTGTAAAGTTCTATTATTTTTGTATGGGGGATAAAATTATTAGAAGAAATAATGTAAAATAGGGTTTCAACTGTGTTCTAGAAAAATTGTTGAAGTTTGAGGGGGCGTAACTTAATAACTAGACTAGATACGGATCTGGCAACCTCATTCCTGGTTTCAGGATAGTGTTAACTAGAACTTAGTAAAGTTTAATTAATTTTTTTTTGGAGTAGGTAGGTACTAGATAAGAAAATGTAAAATAGGAACTTGACCACTTTAAAATAATTTCAGTGAGGAAATTATTGAAATTTAAGAGGGCCTAACTTAAAATCTAGACTAGATACGGACCTGGCAACCTAACCCTTGGATTCAGGATGGTTTTTAGTACAACTGTATAAAGTTGTATTAGTTTTGATTGAGGAATAAAATTATGGCAAGAAATAATGTAAAATAGAAATTTAACTATGTTCTTGAAAAATTGTTGAAATATGAGGGTGCGTAACTTAAAAACTATACTAGATACGTGTCTGGCGACCTCACCACTGCATTCAGGGTAGTTTTTACTGCAACTTAGTACAGTTGTATCAATTTTGATTGGGAGATAAATTATACAAGGCAATAATATGTATAATGAGAACTTGACTATCTGAAATTAATTTTTGTATTGAAATTCTTAAAGTTTGAGAGGGTGTAACTCAAAAACTAGACTAGATACGGACCTGGCGACCTCACCCCTGAATTCAGGGTAGTTTTTACTACAATTGAGTGAAGTTGTATTAATTTTGTATAGGTTATAAAAGAGCTAGACAAGAGAATGTAAAATGGAAACTTGACTACTTAAAATAATTTTTGTATTGAAATTGTTGAAGTTTGAGGGGGCGTAACACAAAAACTAGAATAGATACGGCCCTGGCGACCTCACTCCTGTATTCAGCAAGGATTTAAGTACAACCCTGTAAAATTGTATTAGTTTTGGGTAAGGGATACAATTTTTATACACAATAAAGTAAAATGGGAACATATATTTGTCGATATTTGTTTGTATAGGTCACAGGTTTCTATAGCAACCTGTCAGGCTCTACGAGAGAGTACAGTCGAGTCGAGAGTTATCTTATTAAGCAATATGTACCGTTAGGAATTCATTATAAACATATACAACTCAGGTGTCTGCATATATACTTCTACCAAGCTAAATGCTAAATGACATTTGTGTAGGTTCTAAAACATGATTGTAAAATGTAAAATCACATTTGGATATAATAAAAGGGGTATTAATACCTTCCTGAATCCAGGGGTGAGGTCGCCAGGGCCGTATCTAGTCTAGTTTTTGAGTTACGCCCCTTCAAACTTCAACAATTTTACCACTAAAATTATTTTAAAATAGTCAAATAACCATTTTACATTTTTTTGTCTAGCTCATTTATAATACCCTATAAAAAATTGATACATCTTTACAAAATGGCAGTAAAAATTACCCCGAATCCAGGGGTGAGGTCGCCAGGTCGGTAACTAGTCTAAATTTTGAGTTAAATCCCCTCAAATATCAACAATTCTTACCTCCCGCCACATCTTGTAAGGGAGGTATAGGAATCATGCTAAAAATTGTGTTGTAAGTTTTCAGTGGATGAGCACGTTTTAGGGTCACTAGAATACGATTTTAATAGTTTCGCGGTGATGTCTGTGTGTGTGTCTGTCTGTTTGTCTGTCTGGCAATCTGTGTAGATCTCTGGAGTTACGGTTTCTCAAAAACTATTAAACTGAAAATTTTGATATTTTGTATATATCAATTGTATCCCATTTGGAAGAGCTGATTAGTTTTTGGTGATAATCTAATGACCGGAAGTGGTAGTTTACTTGAAGCCCTATCAAGTTATTTTAAAATATCTCAGAAAATTATAGTTTAATGAAAATTTTATTACTAGAATAATGTTTGAAATATTATTATCTACAATTATTGTTTGAAACATTTGCCTCTTACTGTCGCCATTTACGAATTACAACACGTTAAAGAAAAATTATATTTTGTTATTTTCGTTTAAATCTGCTAAACTGTTTTTTTTTAAAAACAGGACAACGCTTGAAAAATGTCATTTTTTGAGGTGTCATAATTTGTTGAAGGGATGAGTGTTTTTTGATAGAGGTGATCCATGTTCCTGCATTGTTCGGGAGGTATTGTGCTGGCCACAACAGATTTTTCTTTTAGTATAACGTCATTTAATCGCTGTAAAATAGTGTTGAAAGACAGTAGCTTTCTCTGAGGTTAATTTGGGACCTTCAGCAGTTTGAAGTTTTTGAAGACAGTCAAGTTTTCAGTAATTAATAGAGCACTAGAAGAATGTAGGTAATCTCGTCCGCCATTTTGGGTCCAGATGTCATAAATAAAACAAGTTATTGGAATCCAGTTACTTAAAAAAAAAACATTTAAAATTTGTATCTGTCAAATTTGAAAACATATTTCTTGAAATTCTGTAAAATCCAACTACACAAATCATACGGTAATATATTAGAAAGTATTCTGTACACTTACCTGTTAGATATGAAATATAATAATTAAGAGAATGATATATCACAATTATTAATCAATATCAACTTGAAATTTGACAGAAAAGAATTAAAGTAACTGGATTCCAATAATTTATTTTATTTATGACACTTGGACCCAAAATGGCGGATGAGAATACTCATATATTCTAGTGCCTTAGTAATTAATGCCGAATTCATGCAGCCATTTTCATTTCCATTTAATTTAAATTTATTTTAATTTAAAAAATAAATACATATTATCAAATGTAAACATTCATGCAATCATTTAATTTATGTTCTCATTTTCATTTTCATTTAATTTAATTTATAAGATAACCAACTTTTATCTTTTAAATGAAAATGAAAAATTTTGACGTTTGTGATTGAATAGGTTATATTTTAAATCATTGAAAATTGAAATTCTTGGCTAAAATATGAATAATTTTGATGGTTTGACTTAAGTAGAACTGATAAGAGATGAGAAAATACAATTTTCAGTTCGATAAATAAGAAATTTTATTCAAAAATAAAGAAGCTCTTATGATCATGATGTAGAAACATAGATTTCAGAAGATCATTGAAGAAATATTTTCCCTGCGGAATCTGTTTGTTGTACAAACGACTTAACTGGGTTTTCGTTTCTTCATTTTTAAATAATAAAATGATGTGATGAATATATAATCACTAGTCACAAACCATGATCACTATTTAAAAAAATCCATGCTTGCAAAACATGAGTCGCTCAACTATATGTGTATTTACTATTCCAATATTTGAAATAACAGCCTTAAATGTAACACATGACATGCTTTGGTGCATGCATTCATTCTCATTTAATTTAATATTGTAGTGTTCCATGAATGATACATTTAAAAAAGATATATTTAAATTAAATTAAAATTTTAAATTAAATTAAATGAAAATGAAAATGGCTGCATGAATTCGGCATCACAAGAGAGTGAGAATAAATTAGAAATAATTTGACAGATCTTTCGAAAACTGGTTGCCAGGCAATAGCCACGAAAGCCCGTAGGGCTTGAGTGGCTATTGCCAAATGGCGACAAGTTTGAGAAAGATACTGGAGAATTATTTTCTAATTTATCGAACTCTCAAGTTATATTTAATCAGATTATTTTTTGATTTCATCATCAGGCACGTCACTAAATCTATCTTTTTTGCTCATTTTTACTTGTGTTGATGATAACTATCTGACATTTGACATCTGTCAACAAAAACAAAAAAGCTACAGAGAAAATTGCCGGGAATAATCACAAGAGCATTATTCTCAGTATAATAATGACAGGATTGGTTAAAATTCAGACGCGTGACATACAATAAAGCATTTCATTGGCTTTAAGAAACGTCAAAAAGTAATCAAGAAGACTTCTTCCACCTAAAGTAGGGGTAGGACGTCATTACTTCACTCTGAAGTTAGGTTTAAAGACAGTGGCTTTCTCTGAGGTTAGTTTAGGAGCTTCAGTATTTAGTTTTAAATGTTTAAAAACATCCAAGATATTTATCCATTCTAAAATCATGTTTAAAGACAGTTTGAATCCAGCTTAAGACCTCCAGCATTTAGTTTGGAGCGTTTGAAGACAGCCAAGTCTTCAGCAAGGCTTCCTATCCCAATAAAATCATGTTTACAGACAATATCTTCATTTGAGGCTACACAACAGAAGTTTAAAATATTCCCCAAATAGAGTAAGATGAAAATATTTCAGTCTTCATTTGAGTACTTATATTATACTCAATTGAAGTTTTAAATAATTTGACTAAAATGAACTCAAACTTGACTAAAATATACTCAAACTTGACTAAAAATTGTTTTTCGCGCCGCCGTCCGACATTAACACAATTACATATCTCTAAAGTGGTCGGAAATCATGTTTTTGTCGTACTAGTTCGACAAAAATTGGTAACTTTTTATGGTTATATGTTGGCATCAATTCACTAATTTTAGCTAACTTCTGACGCTAGAAATGTCCAAGTATTACGTTGACGTAAAAATATTATGGCAATATTGAGTATTTGCAATACAAGAAAACATAATATTTATGGATTTTAAACATATTTGTAAGTAATTATAATTGAATTTGCAGTGTAAAATCCATATAAAAATATGTAGATATTTTTGGTTATAATATTGGAAAATAAATATAATTGACGTTTAAATATTGTGAAGTTAGCAACATAAAAAAATTCCCTGTCATTAAGAAAATGAGTAATAAATTAAATTTATTTATTAAATTTACATAAATGTTGGCGCGAAAAATCTTGTGTATCGCTCGGTTGGAAACTATTTTACGAGTGCTCGTATTTGTAGGACTCGTCTACGGCTCGTCCTATTTTGAGAGTGCGAGTTAATTTTGATAGGACGAGCCGTAGGCGAGTTCTACAAATACGAGCACTCGCAAAATAGTTTCCAACCGAGGGATACACAAGATTTTTCGCGCCAACATTTATGTAAATTTAATAAATAAATTTAATTTATTACTCATTTTCTTAATGACAGGGAATTTTTTATGTTGCTAACTTCACAATATTTGAATGCCAATTATTTTTGTTTTCCAGTATCATAACCAAAAATATCTACATATTTTTATTTTTATTTTACACTGCAAATTCAATTATAATTACTTACAAATATGTTTAAAATCCATAAATATTCTATTTTCTTGTATTGCAAATACTCATTTGTAGATATATTGCCATAATATTTTTATGTCAATGTAATACTTTGACATTTCTAGCGTTAGAAGTTAGCTAAAATTAGTGAAGTGATGCCAACATATAACAATAAAAAGTTAGCAATTTTTGTCGCACTAGTACGACAAAAACATGATTTCCGACCGATTTAGAGATATGTAATTGTATCAATGACGGACGGCGGCGCGAAAATAACTATTACTTCATAGAAGACGAAAAATTACGCTCTTCTGTTTTGAGAGTGTAGTTTAGTACCTCCTACATCTAGTTTAAAGTGTTTCCTCCCCCCCTCCCCCCAACCAAGGGTAGGACATCATTTTTCCGCCCTAAAATCATGTTTCAAGACAGTCGCTTCCTCTCAAATCAAGTTTCCAAAACAAGTATTTAAATTCGCGTTTATGTTTATGACGACTACATGTGTTCCAAATTCAGGGCAGACAAGTGAAATTAAGGTCTTTGGGTCGAAGCGTCCGGAATGCGGGCATCTAGAAATTCGTCTGCCTCTCTGGGAGCCCCTGAGGATACATGCAGAGCCCTCAGAAAACACTTATTGCAATATTTCAAATGTTTTAGCGACTACACAATGGGCCCATAAACCAATTTTTCAAAATTTGTTTTTATGAAACTTTATTAGATAATATGACGATCAGTGAAAACCCGATGTGAAAATTTCTTGTATTACCCGAGATATGATTTTTCAAAGTTTCTGTGATGTTGTGTGACGTCACTGGTATTACTCCAGTGGCACTAAAACTACGATTTTCCATGATAGTAGATATTATATATTTTTTGATATAAAAATAATATTTTTATATTATAAGTCTTAATTTATAACAATTAAACTTAATATAAACTAAGACAAAATTCCTTTGACAACTTTAAGAGTATTTTACTTGATATTCGAGTAAATAACAACAAAAGTTTGAGGACAGTGGCGCTAGTAGTGATGTAACCTAACCTCAACACACAATTTTAATCAATAGATTTTCAACACAGCTCAATCAAACAGTGAAATTATAAAGCAAGTAATAGAAGCCCAACAAATATAATCTTAATTACCAACAAACAAAAATATGAAATGACATTTCGTAGTTCTATTTTAGCCTACAATAGGCGCTGGGCGCAACGGCAGACGCGCGATTTGCAATTTTCATATTTCTGGCCAATGCAAGTACCTGTGACGTCACAATATGTTCAAGTCGTTATATCGCTTTACTGCAAAATATTTAAAAGAAAAAAATACTTGACTACTAATTATTCCATAAGTGTTACACGATTTTGATATAAATTGCTCATATTTCGTTTATGGTTTATGCGCCCATTCGCGAATTTGACTCCGTTCACATTTTGCTGGGAGATCGTATAGGCCATGGCCAGACAGAAGACTATCACCTACCAGCAGAGATTACGTCACGGAAACACGACAGTTGACTGTCGACATTCTTAAAGAGAAGCTAAGTGAACTCATCTCTGAATAATGGCAAGAGATGATGCCTTTCTCTTCTGGTGATTTGATGAGAGCTGAGATTGATTTTTTGTACAAGCAGGATGTCTTAAACACTTCATACTAGATGCTGGAGGTCTTAAGGTCAAACATACGCGTCGAAAGAACGAACCCTTTATTTTTTAAAAAAACAGCAAATTCTGTATTCTTTATTTATTTTCATGTTCTTTATGGCCCAACAACCTCCATTCGTCAAAATATCATGGATTTTTTACAGTGGCTTGTACATTGCAATGTCAGATGAAGGACATATTTTCATTGGGTTCGTTCACTCCCATGAATTTTGTTTTGCAAATTCAATTTTCAATAAATTATTTCTTACAATTATTCTTATCGAAAAACAAAACAATTATTACTGTGAAGTCTTTGAACATTCTAGTATTTATATATGTGGATGAAAAGGTTAACTGAAACATTCAACTATAAAAAAATATTCGTTGAAGTCTAGTTGGTCAAAAATTTAGAATTTTGATACTGAATTTCTAATTCCCATGAACGACGACAGTAATGAAAATAATTCGTATATTTATAAATATAATCGTCTATAACATACTAAAATTATTTTACATTTGAATTTACAGTTTTTGAGAAACAAATAAGAATATACCAAAAAACACACTTTTTCGTATATTTTTATTTGTTTCTCAAAAACTGTAAATTCAAATGTAAAATAATTTTAGTATGTTATAGACGATCATATTTATAAATATACACATTATTTGTATTACTGTAGTCGTTCATGGGAATGTGTGACATATATTTGACTACTTTGAAAATTATGTTCATGTATAATATGTAAACAAAATTGGCATTTTAAAATTTATTACAAAACTTTGGACTTTTATCTACAAACGTAGGTATAAAACATTATATGTTTCATTTATTATAATAATGATATATTGTTTCAAAAAAGTCATGTTCATCTTGCGCTATCTTCAGCCCGTATGGTTCACCTTAAGCTAGCCTCGGAATGTCTTCGAATAATGTTTTAGGGTTGTTTGGCCTTGTTCACGACTTGGATGTTTTTAAATATTTCAAACTAGATGCTGAAAGTCTTAAGCTAGTCTCAGAAGTAGCGAGTGTCTTTAAACATGATTTAAAGTGGATTATTTCATTCATTACAAATTTGACTATTTAGAATGTCTCATTTTCCATTGTTGTACATTTTAGATAAGTGAATAAACAGCAGCATGCTGTTTAATCGCGATTAAATTGAAGCTCGCTTTTATATGCAAATTTTGGACATTTTGAAGGCATATTTAGCCGGATAATTAGTTGCAGAAGCAAGATACTTATAAGTTCTTTACCTTTACTGGTATTCTATATCTTTAAACATGCTGAATTATTCATTTCAAGCTATTTTTATTTATTAATTTTTGACATTTATTTGACAAGTAAAAAAAAAATTGATATAGTTACAATATAACAACAAAATTTTATGATGCCTTTTGCTTAAGTGTGTACCGATTTATTTACGTAAAAATGTTTCAAAATCAACGTTTTAGTACAATTTCATCAGCAAAAATTAAAGTTTATGCTATGAATTCATGAAATAATCTTGACATATACCCCTCGTGCTTAAAAAAATTGGATAGATTAAATTTGATGTCTAGCTTATTTATAAAATTTTGCTTTTAAAAAAGTGTTATCGTACATAATAATTTAAGATAAAATCCGTCGAAGTGCGGTCTCGGGATTTTTTCAAATTATTATGTACTCAAACACTTTTTAAGCAAAATTTTATGCATAAGCTACACATGTCAAATTTAATCGATTAAATTCTTAGCACTCGTGATATAACTATTGATAAATAATGTCCTACTCTTATTAAAAATATAAAGACAATAAAAATTGCCAATGGAGGGTTTAACTAAGGCACTAGAATATATGAGTATTCTCATCCGCCATTTTGGGTCCAAGTGTCATAAATAAAACAAATTATTGGAATCCAGTTACTTTAATTCTTTTCTGTCAAATTTGAAGTTGATATTGATTAATAATTGTGATATATCATTCTCTTAATTATTATATTTCATATCTAACAGGTAAGTGTACAGAATACTTTCTAATATATTACCGTATGATTTGTGTAGTTGGATTTTACAGAATTTCAAGAAATATGTTTTCAAATTTGACAGATACAAATTTTAAATGTTTTTTTTTTAAGTAACTGGATTCCAATAACTTGTTTTATTTATGACATCTGGACCCAAAATGGCGGACGAGAATACCTACATTCTTCTAGAGCTCTAGTTTTACAGAAGCAAATTTTCGTGCTGCCATCTATTGATGTTTTCATTGAACTACGATGAAATTCACTTGAGCGAAATACAAATAAAACGCTGTCAAAATGACAGTTCTTGAAATGATGCTAAAATATGAAAAATAAAGTGTGTGTATGGTTTATGCAATAGTGATTCCCGTTATTATTATAAAGAATATATGGTCAGTGTTTAATTTATTAAGTTTCCTAAATAATAAACTTCAAAAATAAAATCATAACCTTGTTAAAACACCACCAGAAACGTCAAAACATGGATGTTTGTATTATGAACTTCCATCTCAACTTTTACCTCATCTTTCTCTTTCTTGCCTGTGACGTCAAAATCATAACCCTCCATTATTTCATAAAGTACAGGCTCAGAATAATAAAAATAGTTATTTACTTTACAAGTGGGCAAAGTAAGAAATTACCCACGAGAGAAATTTTAGCTCACAAAGCCGAAGGCTGAGTGTGATAATTTTATCGAGTGGATAATTCCACTAGATACGGACCTGGCAAACACATTACAGGATTCAGGAGGGCTTCTAGTATAACAAAGCAAAATTTTAAATACTTTGAAAAATAAATTTGTTAGAAGAAAAAAAGTAAAACTTCGTTTCTGCTCCAACATTGAAGTCTCAAAATATTGACCGACAAATAACTTAAAAACTAGACTAGATACGGACCTGGCGAACTAACCCTTAGATTCAGGGGTGTTTTTACTATAATTGAGTAAAGTTATATTACTTTTGATTGAGAAATAAATTTGCTAGAGTAATAAAAGTAAAATGTGATCTTGGCTGTTTTAAAATAATTTTATAGGCGAAATTGTTGAAATTTCAAAGTGTGTAGCTTAAAAACTAGACTAGATACGGCCCTGGCGACCTCACCATTGGATTCAGGGAGGCTTCTAGTATAATTGTGTAAAGTTGTATTTGTTTTATTTTGGGGATAAAATTGTTACAGGAAATAATATAAAAAACGATATTTTATTCCGGAAAATTTCAAAGAAATTATTGAAGTTTACAGGGGTGTATTTAAAAAACTAGACTAGATACGGCCCTGGCGACCTCACCATTGGATTCAGGGAGGCTTCTAGTATAATTGTGTAAAGTTGTATTTGTTTTATTTTGGGGATAAAATTGTTACAGGAAATAATATAAAAAACGATATTTTATTCCGGAAAATTTCAAAGAAATTATTGAAGTTTACAGGGGTGTATTTAAAAAACTAGACTAGATACGGCCCTGGCGACCTCACCATTGGATTCAGGGAGGCTTCTAGTATAATTGTGTAAAGTTGTATTTGTTTTATTTTGGGGATAAAATTGTTACAGGAAATAATATAAAAAACGATATTTTATTCCGGAAAATTTCAAAAAAATTATTGAAGTTTACAGGGATGTATTTAAAAAACTAGACTAGATACGGACCTGTAGACCTCACCTCTAGATTCAGAGGGCTTTTAATAACCCTAGTAGTATTTATCAACACTTCAATTGTCGTAAAAATCAATAGTTTATAGAATAATTGGAGACAACATTATTAATTCATTTCCGCTATCGTACTAAAAAATATTCAGTGAAATTTCAAACGTATAAATTAAAATAAATTTGCAATTAAATTTTGGTAATTTCATGTCAAAACTTTTAATATATGTAATCACGTCGAATATTAGCCAATAGAAATTAAATTTCTCCTTCGAAATTATTTTTTATTTCTTTCTATCTTTTGCTTGGCCAAAACTTTTAACTAATTTCACTTTATAACCATCACATTTTTCTATATACAGTGTGGTACAAAAATTATCAAAATTTCATCCCTATACATCAGCTAAAAATTATTCTTATCTCTCTTGAACTTTCTGCGAAGTAACATTAACGTCACAAAAAACTGGACAGTTGACCAGTATAATTTCCTGTTTCTTTCTTACTTCGAGTATCATGTATCCTAATTACTGGCGAAGAGAAAATTTCGGAAGAGAGTTCAATGATTTCAGCGTCTGATGTAAAATGTTATTTGTAGAGAGCGAATTATATGCACGAAAAACTGAATTATATGCGTATATAATATATACATTGATTTTTTGGGAAATATGCACTATATACAGGGTGTTGACCGCGACCCCGGAGCATAGGACTTTAAGATGTAAAATCATACTTTCGTAATTTCCTGCTTAACAAATTATATTAGACAAAAAAGTTTCAAATAAAGTTGAGAGATCATAAAATTCTACATCAGAATCAATAAACAGAATTACATTTACATGCCCTATAACGCCAGAAATTAAATATGAAAATATTAAAAATTAGCTCAAAAATCGGGTTAGCCTTGGAAATTAAACAAAATTGTAAACAGTTGTAAATGAAAATTGTATTTTTTATTAATTATTATTATAAATTGCATAATTGTCTATTTTTTTTTTAGGAATTTTGTTTCATTTCCAACCTAACGATTTTTGAGCTAATTTTTAATATTTTCATATTTAATTTCTGGCGTTATAGGGCATGTAAATGTAATTCTGTTTATTGATTCTGATGTAGAATTTTATGATCTCTCAACTTTATTTGAACCTTTTTTGTCTAATATAATTTGTTAAGCAGGAAATTACGAAATTATGATTTTACATGTTAAAGTCCTATGTTCCGGGGTCGCGGTCAACACCCGGTATGCATAAATATGACAATATATGCAGCAAAATATGTAAAAAAAATCTGATATGCTAGCACATAACCTCCCGCCCAATACAACTCATAAACGATAAAACGATACAAAATAGTATTTGATGATACAGAAACATTCCTTCTTATTTGTTTATTTTCTATTTATATTTAAGAATTTTAATTTTCTTTTGTATATTTATTTAATTTTTGACATATATTTCCCTAAGAAAACAGCTTCACAATCAATATGACATGTGTTACATTTCGTAAAAAATTGAAAAATTTTAAGTGTTTCCATGGTGAACTAGGAATGTAAGATTTGTGAAATCTAATTTCTTTATATTTTATTATCTCTAAATCCAATGAAAATTAATAAAATTAGTGTAATCAAAACAGATGTAAAATTAAATATTCTACAACTTTCAAAATAACATAAATTGTTGAAAAAGGAAATTTAACCGTGTTTTTCACGAAAAACTGTTAAGGGCTTCAAGTAAACTGCTACTTCCGGTTGACCAATTTTATCCAAAATCTAATCAGCTCTTCATTTAAATATAAGAATCAAAAATTCACAAAATTGTATTTTTTGGTATTATGGTATTTGAGTTATGCGAGACGAAAAAATTGCCACAGACTAAACACACACACACACACACACACACACACACACACACACACACACACACACACACACACACATACATACATACATACATACATACAGACATCATGGCGAAAATAGTAAAGTCGTATTGTAGGGACCCTAAAACAATACCTCCCTTACCTAGAGGTAGGCGGGAGGTAAAAACTTAAATTATTAGATAAAAAGTTCAAATGAATTTTATCCAACACCTTTCAATAAATGCTCTATAACTATGGCGATTTTAAACAAAGAAAATAACTGATTAACCACTAGTGGGTATAATTTTGGGGAAAATCACTAGTGAGCATTTTTTTATTTCTAACAATAATAATAACACACAACACCTTGCTAACTACTTCGATTGACATTTTAATTTAGAAAATTTAAAGCATATGTCACTGTCAAATAGTATTTCTATAATAAATTTTTCATTTATTAAGAGGTGTTGGATAAAATGTTTACTTCACACGTGGGCAAAGTGGAATTTAACC
Organism: Poecilus cupreus; assembly: GCA_963942605.1. NCBI lineage: Eukaryota > Metazoa > Arthropoda > Insecta > Coleoptera > Carabidae > Poecilus > Poecilus cupreus. Next base: position 5,232,543 of record OZ012713.1, read on the forward strand.
ACTTGTAAAGTAAATAACTATTATTATTTATTTCACAATACAGTCTCTTATTAGTTATTATTGAGCTGTCAGATTGTCCAAGCCAAATAGTTTGCAACTAATTTCAAGGTTTTTTGTTTCACTTTGAATTCGTAACAGTGTAATATATAATTTATTTTTAACTAATAAATATTACTTTAGGTCGACTCAACGAAATTAAAGACTTGTTGAATGACAGGTTAGCGAAATGTATCAGTGGTAATCAAACATTTGACTAAAATAATCTTACAGTTTATTCATGTTCCTTTCAGAAATAAATGGAATTCATGTATATTTTAATTATTTACCATGCAAAGTTATTTTAATTCCATTTTAATGGGGTAAATAGCTCCGTGGTAACGTGTCGGACTGTGGATCGTGAGATCCTCAGTTCGAATCCCACTGCCGACAGTTACAAATTTAAATTTACCCCTGTGGTTCCCCCTCCACTAACATCCTTGGGGGCTATGATTTAACGGCTGGTAACCGCACTTCATACGAACAAATATATCACCTACCGAGATCTGCGTAAGCAGAGTGCCACACCCGTAATGGGTAAAAGGCGTGATGATATATTTATTTATTTAAATAATTTTCTGATCAATAAATTAGAACGAGCAACATTTTAAAAAATCATTGTGATTTCATGAATCACAAATAAGATTTTTTTAAAGTGCAGATAGTCTTTAATTTAGACATATCGTTTCATTAAAAAAAAATTTTAATGGTGAAAGACCCCATTAAGGTCAAACATACGCGTCGAAAGAACGAACCCTTTATTTTTTTAAAAAACAGCAAATTCTGTATTCTTTATTTATTTTCATGTTCTTTATGGTCCAACAACCTCCATTCGTCAAAATATCGTGGATTTTTTACAGTGACTTATACATTACAATGTCAGATGAAGAACATATTTTCGTTGGGTTCGTTCACTCCCATGAATTATGTTTTGCAAATTCAAATTTCAATAAATTATTTCTTACAATTATTCTTATCGAAAAACAAAACAATTATTACTGTGAAGTCTTTGAACATTCTAGTATTTATATATGTGGATGAAAAGGATAACTGAAACATTCAACTATAAAAAAATATTCGTTGAAGTCTAGTTGGTCAAAAATTCAGAATTTTGATACTGAATTTCTAATTCCCATGAACGACGACAGTAATGAAAATAATTCGTATATTTATAAATATAATCGTCTATAACATACTAAAATTATTTTACATTTGAATTTACAGTTTTTGAGAAACAAATAAGAATATACCAAAAACCACACTTTTTGGTATATTTTTATTTGTTTCTCAAAAACTGTAAATTCAAATGTAAAATAATTTTAGTATGTTATAGACGATCATATTTATAAATATACACATTATTTGCATTACTGTAGTCGTTCATGGGAATGTGTGACATATATTTGACTACTTTGAAAATTATGTTCATGTATAATATGTAAACAAAATTGGCATTTTAAAATTTATTACAAAACTTTGGACTTTTATCTACAAACGTAGGTATAAAACATTATATGTTTCATTTATTATAATAATGATATATTGTTTCAAAAAAGTCATGTTCATCTAGCGCTATCTTCAGCCCGTATGGTTCACCTTAATATTATTACTAACAAAACCGTTTTATACAAATAACTCCGGAGCGGATTATATGCAAAGTGCACATATTTAATTTTTGCATATCTTTAAATAAAATTAATTTTCTGGACGAATTACATTGATTAGAGTTAATTAAAGCTAATTACTAAATGCATATGTTGCATATTTGGGCATTCTTATACATATTTTTACAAAAGTTGCATGTAATTGCATATTTCAATATTTTTAAGACCTTGTCTAGTGATAAACATTCTGAAATTTCTGGTAATGCACATTGATAATTCCCAAATATTGGAGGAGGCCGCAATAAATAGAAGAATGCAACGGAAAAAGCAATAAACAAAACAATAATCAAATACACAAACCAATAAACTGTAATATTTCTAGGGAAGTCCCTGTAACGGTAACGGTAGCTATTCATTGTATACACGAATGCTGGTAAAAGTGGGTACAATGAATATAAGACCGAGAATTCTTAGCTGGATATATCTTTTACTAATGTTTCACTTTTTTTTTTAGAAAATTTTCAATAATTTGCTATTGTAATTATGTAAATATGTCATAATCTTATATTATCAAGTTTCTAGACTTAGTTTATATGTATATTAGTAGTATATTTGTTAATTGTGAATCAGGATTAAGACTGTATTGTACAATAAAATTCATAATGCATTCATTTATACTCTTTATCTAATAATTTAAGAAACTATCTGACAATTGACATTTGTCAACAAAAACAAAAAATCTGATGTGGCCAGCACATAACCTCCCGCCCAATACTACTCTTAAACCGTACAAAATAGTATTTGATGATACAGAAACATACATTTTTATTTGTTTATTTTCAATTTATATTTGAGAAATTTCATTTTCTTTCGTATATTTATTTAATTTTTTGACATATATTTCCCTAAGAAAACAGCTACAAAATCACAATGACATGTGTCACATTTCGTAAAAAATTGAAAATTTTTAAATGTTTCCATGGTGTACTAGGAATGCAAGATTTGTGAAATCTAATTTCTTTATATTTTATTATCCAACACCTCTCAATAAATGCTCTATAACTATGGCGATTTTAAACAAGCAAAGTAACAGATTATCCACTAGTGGGTATAATTTTGAGGAAAGCCACTAGTGAGTATTTTTTTATTTATAACAATAATAATAACAAACAACACCTTGGTAACTACTTCGATTGACATTTTAATTTAAAAATTTAAAGCATATGTCACTGTCAAATAATATTTCTTTAATGAATTTTTCATTTATTAAGAAGTGTTGGATAAAACGTTATACTTCACACGTGGGCAAAGTGGAATTACCTACTCGATAAAATTATCTCACTCAGCCTTCGGCTTCGTGAGCTAAGATTTCTCTCGTGGGTAATTCCTTACTTTGCCCACTTGTAAAGTAAATAACTATTATCTCTAAACCTAAAGAAAATTAATAAAATTAGTGTAATCAAAAAACATGTAAAATTAAATATTCTTTCAAAATAACATAAATTGTTAAAAAAGGAAATTTAACCGTGTTTTTCAAGAAAAACTGTTAAGGGCTTCAAGTAAACTGCTACTTCTGGTTGACCAATTTTATCCAAAATCTAATCAGCTCTTCATTTAAATATAAGAAGCAATAATTCACAAAATTGTATTTTTTGGTATTATAGTATTTGAGTTATGCGAGACGAAAAAATTGCCACAGACTACACACACACACACACACACACATATATACATACATACAGACATCATCGCGAAAAAAGTAAAACCGTATTGTAGGGACCCTAAAACGTGCTTATTCATTGAAAACTCACTACCCAATTATTTAACCAAAAACAATACCTCCCTTACCTAGAGGTAGGCGGGAGGTAAAAAGCTACAGAGATTATTCCCGGGAATTGTCACTAGAGCTTTATTCTCAGTATAATAACGACAGGATTAGTTAAAACACAGATACGTGACTTGTGACATACAATGAAGCATTTCATTGGTTTTAAGAAACGACAAAAAATATTCAGTATAATTCTTTTCACTTGGTGCTAAATTTTAAATCCTGAAAATCTGTTAGACCAATTTTGACAGATGACCTAAGAGTTGAATAGTCCGTGAAATATGTGTACGTTTCTCAGCGTTTTAAAATATCAGAAAAATGAGAATAAATGATAAAACCCATATTGTGTTTAATATGTGAACGTAGTTACATCCAACATTTCCACAATTTCTACTTCCGGTAACCTGCATAAAAACAACATTTGATGGCATATTAACGATTCCCAACTGTTTTCTTTCACGAACATTTTGTGGGCGCGATCCGAAGGATTCAAGAACTTGACAAACACCAATTTCATCATTCCGCGTTAAGATTTAATTTCATATTACAATATTACAACACGAATTCATGAATGAGTAATATTTCAATGTAATAAGCTACAGATGCATTGTCTCTGGCTTCATTAGCAAAAGAAGTCTTTGTTTCTAAACATTCAAGTTATGTTAATTAATTTTAAGTGAGTAAATTGTTTTGAATTTTTTTCGTGGGACTCTAGATTTAAAAATAATTGTGTTGAGTCATCTGCAGTAACTGTTTAGAGGCTGACAAGTCTTCAGCAAGCTAAGAGAAGGATGTTTATCTACCAAAAATCAATATTCGAAGACAGTTGAGGTTAGCTTAAAATCTGTTGCATTTAGTCTTCAACCAGGTTAGTACTAGTAGTATGTATGTATGTATTTGTGTGTGTGTGTGTGTGTGTGTGTGTGTGTGTGTGTGTGTGTGTGTGTGTGTGTGTGTGTGTGTGTTTGTGAAGCTGTGGCAATTTTTCGTCTCGCATAACTCTAAATAAATAAATAAATATATCATCACGCCTTTTACCCATTACGGGTGTGGCACTCTGCTTACGCAGATCTCGGTAAGTGATATATTTTATCGTATGAAGTGCGGTTACCAGCCGTCAAATCATAGCCCCCAAGGATGTTAGTGGAGGGGGAACCACAGGGGTAAATTTAAATTTGAAACTGTCGGCAGTGGGATTCGAACTGAGGATCTCACGATCCACAGTCCGACACGTTACCGCGGAGCTATTTACCCCACATAACTCAAATACTACAATACCAAAAACATAAAATTTTGTGAAATTTTACTTCTTATATTTAAATGAAGAGCTGATTAGATTTTGGATAAAATTGGTCAACCGGAAGTAGCAGTTTACTTGAAGCCCTTAACAGTTTTTCGTGAAAAACACGGTTAAATTTCCTTTTTCAACAATTTGTTATTTTGAAAGTTTCAGAATATTTAATTTTAAATGTGTTATGATTACAGTAATTTTATTAATTTTCATTAGGTTTAGAGATAATAAAATATAAAGAAATTAGATTTCACAAATCTTGCATTCCTTGTAAACCATGGAAACACTTAAAAATTTTAAATTTTTTACTAAATGTGACACATGTCATTGTGATTGTGAAGCTGTTTTCTTAGGGCCAGTTGCACCAATAACACTTAAACTTGAATTAATTGGACAAAAGCAAATCGAATATTTTACAGAAATGTCAATTATTCAATAGTTATATCACGAGTGTTAAGAATTTAATCGATTAAATTTGACATGTGTAGCTTATGCATAAAATTTTGCTTAAAAAGTGTTTGAGTACAAAATAATTTGAAAAAATCCCGAGACCGCAGTTCGAGGGATTTTATCTTAAATTATTATGTACGATAACACTTTTTTAAAAGCAAAATATTTTAAATAAGCTAGACATCAAATTTAATCGATTAAATTTTTTAGCACGAGGGGTATATGTCAAGATTATTTCACGAATTCATAGCATAAACTTTAATATTTGCCGAAGAAATTATACTAAAACGTCGATTTTGACACATTTTTACATAAATAAATCGGTACACACATAAACAAAAAGGACCATAAAATTTTATTGTTATAGTGTAACTATAGCAAATTGATTGTTTTTCTTTTTACTTGTCAAATAAGTCAAAAATTTGTAAATAAAAATAGCTTGAATTGAATAATTCAGCATGTTTAAAGACATAGAATACCAGTAAAGGTAAAGAACATGTAAGTATCTTGCTTCTGCAACTAATTATCCGGCTAAATATGCCTTCAAAATGTTCAAAATTTGCATATAAAAGCTAGCTTCAATTTAATCGCGAATAAACAGCATGCTGCTGTTGATTCACTTATCTAAAATGCACAACAATGAAAAATGAGACATTCTGATTGGTCAAATTTGTAAAGAGTGAAATAATCAATATAATATGTAACTTCGATTTGCTTTTATTTATTTAAACCAAGTTTAATATTTAAGCTTCCTTGGTGTAACTGGCCATTAGTAAAATATATATTAAAAAATTAAATAAAAATACGAAATAAAATTAAATTTCTCAAATACAAATAGAAAATAAACAAATAAGAATATATTGTTGTATTATCAAATTCTATTTTGTATCGTTTAAGAGTTGTATTGGGCGGGAGCAGGAATAGAACTATCCAAAAACTTGTTGCGATCTTTCGATTGCGACATTCACCGAAGATCATTCGTGTTTATTGATATACAGGATGTTCAATTTAAGTGTGCCCCCATTGCTATCTCGAGAACTATAAGAGCTACAAGGTCGGTTAAATTAGCAAACAATTTTTATTTTACTAGACTATTTTAAAGAGCTTAAAAAATTTTTTTAACCAGTGGTTCTCAAAATATGGGGTGCAACTTTCTTATTTTAAATGGCAACCTATTTTTTTATTTGCATATTCGATTCAGTATTTTTGAATTCAACGATATGCACATGTAATGACCAAATAATACAAAATATTTGAGAAAAATGAATATTAAAAATGTATCTTTTGATTTAATTAGGCATATACAAAGTTTGCCATGGAAGAAAACCAATAAATCAAATGCAGAAATAATTGGAAAAACTGTAATTATGAAAATAATTATTCATTTTGTTGTTACAATACAGAAATACAGAGGTACACTTCAAAAAACTAATATTAACAATTGTTTGATTTATTTGTTTTCTTCCATGGCAAACTTTGTATGAGCATATTTAAATAAAAATGATACATTTGTAATTTTTCATTTTTATCAAATATTTTGTATTATTTGCTCATTATATGTGAATATCATTGAATTCAGAAAAATATACTGATTCGAATAAGCAAATAAAATAAATAGGTTGCCATTTAAAATAAGAAAGTTGCACCCCGCATTTTGAGTACCGCTGAACTAAAAAAAATTTTGTTTCTCTCATTTTAATTCTCTTATAATATAGAAATTGTTTACTAATTTAACCAACCTTGTAGCTCTTATAGTTCTCGAGATAGCAATGGTGGCACACTTAAATTGAACACGCTGTATACTAGTAAAAGTCAGAATATATAATACAATTTTTTAAATGTTCAGTCTTTCACCAATTTGGTTTTTGTTGACATCCACCGGCGAATGTTGACTTTCACTACTTTGGGCCTCTCACAGTAACATATGTGTTCCTCTAATTTGGTTAAAATATAGTTTGGTTAACTTAAAACCTTGTAGAGGTTAGCTAAAGTCCTGTGGCATCCAATTTAAGGTGAATCATCCGGGCAAATACGGGCTGAAGATAGCGCAAGATGAACATGACTTTTTTGAAACAATATATCATTATTATAATAAATGAAACATATAATGTTTTATACCTACGTTTGTACATAAAGGTCCAAAGTTTTGTAATAAATTTTAAAATGCCAATTTTGTTTACATATTATCCATGAACATAATTTTCAAAGTAGTCAAATATATGTCACACATTCCCATGAACGACTACAGTAATGCAAATAATGTGTATATTTATAAATATAATCGTCTATAACATACTAAAATTAATTTACATTTGAATTTACAGTTTTTGAGAAACAAATAAAAATATACCAAAAAGTGTGTTTTTTGGTATATTTTTATTTGTTTCTCAAAAACTGTAAATTCAAATTGAAAATAAACTTAGTATGTTATAAATGATCATATTTACAAATATACGAATTATTTTCATTACTGTAGTCGTTCATGGGAATGAGAGACACAGTATCAAAATTCTGAATTTTTGACCAACTAGACTTCAACGAATATTTTTTTATAGTTCAACGTTTTAGCTATCCTTTTCATCCACATATATAAATACTAGAATGTTCAAAGACCTCACAGTAATAATTGTTTTGTTTTTCGATAAGAATAATTGTAAGAAAATATTTATTTAAATTTGAATTTGCAAAACAAAATTCATGGGAATGAACGAACCCACATAAATTTGTACTTCATCTGACTTTGCAATGTACAAGTCACTGTAAAAAAATCCATGAAATTTTGATGGATGGAGGGTATTGGACCATAAAGAACATGAAAATAAATAAAGAATACAGATTTTGCAGTTTTTTTTAAATAAAGGATTCATTCTTTCGACGCGTATTTTTGACCTTAATGTGTTTTAAAATAACCAAATCTTCCTCGCAAAGAACTAGGGGTAGAAAGTCATATTTGAAGATATTTATGGCTAGCTTAAGCCTTCTAGCATATAGTCGGAAGCGTTTAAAGACAGTGAAGTCTTCAGCAAGGCTTCCTACTTCAGAAGTAGTAGTAGGATATCATATATCCACCATAAATCGTTTTTGAAGACAGCTAAGCTCCCTTTTTATATTATTTCCTGTGGTTAATTTCTCCCGCAATCAAAACCAACACAACTTTACACAATTATACTTAAAACCCCCCTGAATCTAGAGGTGAGGTCGCCAGGTCCGTATCTAGTCTAGTTTCCGAGTTACATCCGTTGAAATTTTAACAAATTTTATTTCATTTCAGCTCTTTTAAAATGCCTCAAGAATTATTGACAAACTTTTTTAAACGTACTTTTTAATATTATGCGTGTGAAATTATAGTTTTAAAATAATAAGGAATTACAATATATGTGTTACAGTTACTTTTTGTTGCAATACTTGCAACAATTGATGGTAAAATATAATTGTTTCATAATGTTTTATAATGAAGCTAATTCTTGGGAACGAAAAATTTTGTCGAAATGTTCAAAATTTCCCAGGAAATTATTAACGACCATAGACTTTCAAATATAATAACTACACCTGTATTAGGATAAATATAGAATGCTGCTCATTTTATATCTAGAACTTTTAACAATAGAAACACTGCTATAAACGTTCCGATAATCCCTTTTGGGCCGTAACATACACGTATGTACATTTTCATTATACACTCGAGGAAAAAAAAAAACGCAGTACTTGAAAATGCACCAAAAATGTCTAAATTTGCGAGTGCCATAACTCGGTTGCATTTAGTTGGAATTGGATGATTCTTTGAGTTTTAGAAACTTTGAAATGTTCTCTTCAATGTGATCCTAGTCAATATGATATCAAATCCATTACACCCCCTCCCACCCCCATATAAAAAAAATGTTCCTGATGTCAAAAATGTTCAACTTTGACAGCTCGTACGCAGTGCCAAAAAAATCGTAGACTCAATTGGCAAACAGGGCAATAAAGTTCAAACATTTTTCTTTAAGTTTCTCAAGTTTCGAGTACCTACGACAATTTAGGGCGAAATTGTGAATTTTTCAAAATATTTTCAGTCTCGTCGTGAAAACGAAGACGTTTTAGAAAACTTTTGTAAACGCGATAAATGGACATTCAATACGCAAAAAGTGTTGTTCTTTCATTTAAAAGGTTATTGCAGACAAATTAAATGATTTGGTACGAAACAATTCAAGTTACAGCAAAAAAAAAAAAAACGCAAATTGCCCTTTTTTCAAAAAAATGCATAACTTCTGGCCAAATCATTGTAGGTCCTTGAAAATTGCATAAACTTGAAGGAAAATGATTGAAGTTTAATTCTCTGTTGGTCAATTAAATCAACGATTTTTTTATTCACACTATGTATAGCTAAATTTGAACATTTTTAAGTTAAAAACATGTTTCTTTTCATCCGTAGGTAGCGGGGGGTGGAACGGGTTTGGTTGTACATTAACTTAAAGCACCGCAAAGAGATATTTATAAACTTCTCAAAATTCCAAAGCTCATCGGTTTTGGTGCAAAATCGGCGAAGTTATAGCCAAAAAAGCGCAAAAAGCGATTTTTTTTTTGAAAAATTCACAAATTCGCGCCAAATTGTCGTAGGTACTCGAAACTTGAGAAACTTAAAGGAAAATGTTTGAACTATATTGCCCTCTTTGCCAATTGAGTCTAGGATTTTTTTGGCACTGCGTACGAGCTGTCAAAGTTGAACATTTTTTGACATCAGGAACATTTTTTTTTATATGGGGGCGGGAGGGGGTGTAATGGATTTGATATCATATTGACTAGCATCACATTGAAAAAAACATTCCAAAGTTTCTGAAACTCAAAGAATCATCCAATTTCAACTAAATGCTACCGAGTTATGGCACTCGGAAATTATATGATTAACATGTTTATGTAGATCTCTATCTAATTAAGCCTTTCTTACTCTCGCGCATTCCCATATAAAATATAATTGCTATCATCAAATTAATACAATAATAAAAAATAGTGCTCTTTATCGAGAATAGTAATAATATGATTTATAGCGATTAATTAATTAGTATTTAATACGTTTTCATTTAGAAATTTCTGTTAACAATAAAAATAATATTGAAACTTTTACCTATTTTCTTTGAATCAAATCTAATAAATGTTTTACTTTGTGGTTAATATTCGAAAGGAATTGAATGTCTGCATCATAGCTATTGTTGAATATTTTGGTATGTAGTTGACCTCGACTATTTAGATAGTAATTTCGATGAGAGAATGCAGAAATACAAAAAATAATTGGTTGGTTTTTTCCAATAAAAATATTCATGCTAGCTTTATATTTCCCCAAATTTGAGGGTGTTCTAATGATTTTACATAAAAACCCTTCAAATAAAACTTGAAGACAATTAAATTCTACGTCGATTGCAACCACTCCCACCTCTATATCTAACTTAGTTCTCATTTAAACCAGGGTGAAAATCACCAGAAGCAGTGTTAATAACTTTCATTGACAACTTCACCCATTTTAGAGTGTTCTGATTATTTTACAGGAAAACTCTTCAAATAAAAATTGTAGGCAATTAAATTCTACGTCAACTGCAACCACCCCCACCCCTTTATCAAACTTAGTTCTCATTTAAACTCGGCTTAAAATCATAAAACAGTTTTAAGGAGTTTCATTAAAACTTCACCCTTTTTAGGGTGTTCTGATTATTTTACAGGAAAACCCTTCAAATAAAAATTATAGACAATTAAATTCTACGTCGACTACAACCACCCACACCTCTTTATCTAATTTAGTTCTCATTTAAACTAGGGTGAAAATCACATAAAGCAGTTTCAAAGCCTTTCATTGAAAACTGCACCCATTTTAGGGTGTTAAGATTATTTCACAGGAAAACTCTTCAAAAAAAAATTGTAGACAATTAAATTCTACATCCACTAAAACTACCCCCACCCCTTTATCTAACTTAGATCTGAATTTGAATCAGATTTAAAATCACAAAGCAGTTTTAATGACTTTCATTGACAACTTCAGCCATTTTAGGGTGTTCTGATTATTTTCTAGGAAAACCCTTCTAATAAAAATTGTAGACAATTAAATTCTGCGTCTATTACTCCAACTCCCACACTTTTATCTTATTTAGTTCTCATTTAAACCAGGTATAAAGTCACTTGAGGCAGTTTTAATAGTTTAAACCTAGTTTAAACCTGAACCAAACAAGATACAAACCTGGGGGTGGTTTCATTCGATGCAGAATTTAATTCTTTACAAATTATATTTGAAGGTTTTCTTTGTAAAATAATTAGGGGGGGGGGGCTGGTACTCGAAAAACTATTTTAACCCTCAAAATACGCTTTTTGTAGTTTGAAATAAAACAATAATAAAACCGAGTTATCAATTGTTTATACGTTAAAAACAAAACACAATCAGTGTAGTTTGAACTAAGAAACATTTAAGCATCGCGCTCGCGGTTAAAAACAAAATAGAATCAACTCCATGCTGATGAACTTAAATAACCTTTACTTCAGTATAAATTCTTGAATTTAACGAGAAAATTTGTTCATTATTTTGTTCCATTACCTTTTGAATATATCTATTGATCCTCTTCTATATAAATATGTATCCAAAAACTTGAGAATAAGTCACTTTTAATTAAAAAAACACATTTATTTATCAAATAATCAACAGTTCACTTGTTTCCAACAATACTGTCACTAACAACTGAACTAAACTGTCATATAATTGTCAAAAAAAGTCAAAACTTCACAAACATTTGTTTTAAATCAGAGCCAACTACACCTGATCTGTATTTCAAGAGATATCAACTTCTACTGACTTCTTTAGCTGTTCAACATTGGTAACACGACTGGAGAGGGGAAAGGTGTACAGAGATGAAAGGGGGGGCCTTGCTACCTTGCTACAGGTAGGTGTGCCAGCGGTAGGACCAGTGGTTTTCAAACGGTGGACTTGGATGACTGGCAAAAAGTGTGGGAATGTTTGGGATTTATTCAAAAGGGTTTTAGGATACAGAAATAGAAGATAAGGGTGTGTATCCACCCTGAATGGCTGGATTAAGACAGACAAAAAGAAAGTATTTGAGAACAAGGGGTAGGATGTTATATGTCCATCTAGAATTATCTATGTAGACAGTCTGAGGCTAGCATAAAATATATAGTATCTAGTTTGAAGTGTTTGAATTGATTGAAGACAGCCAAGTCTTCAACAAGGCTTCCTCCTTAAGCGTGCTCATAAATCAATTTTATTTTATTTTTTTTATGAAACTGTATTAGAATATATGACGATCAGTGAAAACCCGATGTGAAAATTCCATCGTATTACCCGAGATATGATTTTTCAAAGTTTGTGTGACGTCACTGGTACTCCTCCAGTGGCACTCAAACAACGATTTTTCATGATAGTAGATATGATATATTTTTTAATGTAAAAATAATATTTACATATTATAAGTCTTAATTTATAATAAAATTAATTTGGCAACTTTAGAGTATTTTACTTGATATTCGAGAAAACATCATACGAAAGTTTGAGAACAGTGGCGCTAGTAGTGATGTAACCTAACCTCAACACACAATTTTATTCAATAGATTTTCAACACAGCATAAGAAAACAGTGAAATTATGAAACAAGTAATAGAAGCTTAAAAAATATAATCTTAAATAGCAGCAAACAAAATAAATGAAATGACATTTCGTAGTTGTATTTTAGCCCACAATAGGCGTTGGGCGCAGCGGCAGACGCGCGACTTGCACGTTTCAATTTTCTGGCCAATAGAATCAATGCGAGTACCCGTGACGTCAAAATATGTTCAATTCGTTATATCGCTTTACTGCAGAATATTTAAAACAAAAAAATACTTGACTACTAATTATTTCCCAAGTGTTACACGATTTTTATATAAATTTGTCATATATCGTTTATGGTTTATGCGCCCATTGTCTTTATAAGTGAACTTATCAGTCTATTTACATAATCAAGTTTTTAGTATGGGGTAAATAGCTCCGTGGTAACGTGTCGGACTGTGGATCGTGAGATCCTCAGTTCGAATCCCACTGCCGACAGTTACAAATTTAAATTTACCCCTGTGGTTCTCCCTCCACTAACATCCTTGGGGGCTATGATTTGACGGCTGGTAACCGCACTTCATACGAAAAAATATATCACCTACCGAGATCTGCGTAAGCAGAGTGCCACACCCGTAATGGGTAAAAGGCGTGATGATATATTTATTATTTATTTTTTTAAGTTTTTAGTGAATTAAAGCAACCAAGAGTCAAAAGTTCAGTTATACCAACATAATTGTACATATATACATAACATCACGCTATATTCCACTCCCCACTCCAGTGGGGTAGCAGGAACTCAGAAACATAGTCAACCAACAATCAAACATTCCTATCCTGACACACCACTTTCGCCTCGTCCACATTCATACATGCTCGTTTATTCTTCACACTCGGAATCATTCCACCATCAATCATACCCAACCATTTATTCCTCGGTCGCCCACGCAATCGGTCAACATTATTTAAAATTAATTGATTATATTAATGTGGACTATCTAAAAAATAGTTATTTATGTATCAAGGCACTGAAGTTCAAATTTTTATCACGATTATGGAATTTATTTGCCGAGGAAAATAAACCATGTGAGTGATAAAAAGGAACTTCAGTGCCGAGGTACATATTAAGTTTTATTTGAAATCTAAAATACGAAAAAACTAAAAAAATTACAATATAGGTTAAGTTTATACATCTGTCAGTTGTCAATTGAAACTGACAGTCAGTGTTGCCAACCTCGAGAAGTGAAGTTATCGTAAATAACACCTAAAATTATGTGTTTTGTCCTTAATTTCGTCATCGGAATTAATTAGTTAATTCTTCTCGCAAATTTTGTTTCATGTTATGTCCAAATTTACTATAGTACGTCAATATATCTGCCAAAATTATCCTAATTGTACAATAATTATTTAACGGTTGCCAACACTGCGTTGCTCAAAATCGTCGTATAATGGATTACTTTAGTGACGATTTCTGAGCTTTTAATGACGATTTTTGAGCACTTTAGTGCCGATTTCAAATAAAATTAACTTAATATACATTCCTTTAAAAAAAAAAAAATTGAAACTGCTTTTTCGCCATTTTAAAACAAAAGAAGCATAAAACTTTTGAACCTGTTTTGAAGAACTTTTCATCCGCTACAATTTTGTCTCCTTGGCATTTCTTCAAATTTTCAATAATAAAGAACGTAATCGAGTGAGAAGAATTCAAGAAACATCCTGTATTCCGAGAAAAATGTTGAAATATTTTCAAGTGTAAACGGAACACAAATTATTTTACAAGAAAATGCTTCAAATAAAAGTTACAGAGCACTAAATTACCTACAAATTTTATCTAAAACTTTTTTTTTATAATTGTTCAAATTTAGAACAAATTTCAAAAAATGTTTGATCCTAAAATTGGGGTTAAAGACAATCGTTTCATCTATGTGTGTGGCCTTTTATATATTGTGAAATTTCTAAAAACAATATACATTTTAATATTACTGTGACATCATAACAATAAACAAATGAAGGTGTATAAATAAATTTGTATTATTTGTTTAACTTTATAATTCTTATCGCTTATATACAGTAAACAAACTTAATGTTTCATGTTTACAATTATAATGTTTAGGAAATATTTAATAATAATCACAGTTTAGCACGTTCAAAATAAAATAAAACATATTATTTTAAACTTTGTAAGCGTCCTGGGTTCGAACCTTTGCTTTTGCAAATTACATCATAAAATAACAAGTTCACCAACTGCCATGCAAGACATGTAACTATTAAATTAACAATTTTGTGTAAACATTTTGACAAGCACTGGAAACGTACTGCTTTCCACAATACCAATAGAGCGGCGAATAAATATTTAAATTTGCCGCCTTTTTGAAAAAACACTGTAGCTAAGGCTGTATTACGAACCAGAATTGGAAATTTTTAATACTTACTTTAATTCAATACATACTTACATGTAGTATAGCAGAAACCAATGGTACATATACAGGGAGATCGGAAACAGAATTTAGTTCATAATGTAGTTTTGGAGCCACCATGGCTACCTAGATTTTTTTAGAAGAAAATGTTTCAAATAAAAGTTGTAGGGGATTAAATTCTACATCGAATAGACTAGTCCCCATGTTTCTACTGTGTATAGTTTCGGTTTAAACTAGCTTTAAAGTTGCAAGTACCAATTGCAGTTTTTGAGGGGCTGTATTTTGGTAACTAGACTAGATACGGACCTGGCAACCGCACCATTGGATTCAGAAAGGTTTGTAGTATATCTGTGTAAAGTTGTATTGAGTTGGCTTAAGGGGTGAAATTTTTATAGATAAATTTCTGAAATGTAACAAAATTATACCAAAATTTTTTGTTGTATTTATTTTTTATTCACACATAGACTATTAAAACTTTACCAAATTAATAATTAAACTATGGGGGGCCCACTTATAAAGTGCAATTTAACTTATTTTTGTTAGTTTTTAAAAAAAAAAATTTTCAAAATCAAAAAGAAACTCATGTGATACTGGTTGCCTATACAATGGCGTATTTATTAGTTAAAAAGTTTGAAGGGGCGTAACTCTGAAACTAGACTAGATACGGCCCTGGCGACCTCATCCCTGGATTCAGAACAGTCTGAACCCTACCCTGAAGATGTTAGTTAAGGTTCCAGGTCCGTATTTTGTCTAGTTTTTACCTCCCGCCACAGCCTGTAAGTGAGGTATAGGAATCATTCTAAAAATTCGGTAGTGAGTTTTTAGTGGATGAGCACGATTTAGGGTCCCTAGAATACGATTTTAATAGTTTCACGATGATGTCTGTGTGTGTGTCTGTCTGTCAGTCTGTGTGGATCTCTGGAGTTACGGTTTCTCAAAAACTACTAAACTGAAAATTTTGATATTTTGTATATATCAATTGTATACTCTTTGGAAGAGCTGATTAGTTTTTGGTGATAATCCAATAACCGGAAGTGGTAGTTTACTTGAAGCCCTATCAAGTTATTTTAAAATATCTCAGTAAATTATGGTTTAATGAAAATTTTGTTATTAGAATAATGTTTCAAATATTATTATCTACAATTATTATTTGAAACATTTTTCTCTTACTGTCACCATTTACGAATTACAACACGTTAAAGAAAAAATTTATTTTGATATTTTCATTTAAATCTGCTAACCTGTGTTTTTTTAAAAAAACAAAACAACGGTGGGAAAATGTCATTTTTTGAAATGCATCCTAATTTTTTCACGGGATGAGCGTTTCTTGATAGTGATTTTTTTAATCAAATCCTCAAAAATTTCAAGTTTTACATTATTTTCTCTAGAAAATATATCCCCCAATCAAAACCAATACTACACTAGATAATTATAGTAAAAATCTTCCTGAATCTAGGGGAAAGGTCGCCAGGTCCGTATCTAGTCTAATTTTTGAATTATAACTTCAACAATTTCTCTAGAAATTATGGTAGGTTTCTTCCGGGGCTGACATAAAAAACTAGTCAAATATTTAATGTTATTATCCCCTACCCCCTTTTAAAGTCATTAATAATATCAAACAAAAGCAAAGCAATTATTTCAAGACAATTATTTCATTTAAAATCCTGTAGAAATACAGTGGTTTTCGGATTTCTCAGAGGCTAGCTTAAAACATTCAGCATCTGGTTTTAAATACACTCAAAAAAAAAAGCGCAGTACTTGAAAATGCACCAAAAATGTCTAAATTTCCGAGTGCCATAACTCGGTAGCATTTAGTTGAAATTGGATGATTCTTTGAGTTTTAGAAACTTTGAAATGTTCTCTTCAATTGTAGAAAAAAATATGATTTCCGACCGCTTTAGAGATATGTAATTGTGTTAATGTCGGACGGCGGCGCGAAATAGTATATTCTACAACAAGTAATGGAATGGCACATATTCCACGCGAGCAAAAAGTTTGTAGCCCGAGCCAAAGGCGAGGGCTACGGTTTGCGAGCGTGAGATAGGCCATTCCGTTGCATGTTGTAGACTATACTTTCTATAAAAAGGTTTTGGAAATTATACAAAAATACAAATATAAAACTGTTGAAAACGTCAAACTCAAATAAATCAAATTAAAACAAACAGACGTAACCATAGTAACTGAATCAAGATACTTCATATGTCGCGCTAATAAGCGGTTCTGATTCGTCGAAAATATTCCATACGCCGCGTATGGAATGTTAGTGATTCCATAACAGTTTTTAGTAGTGGAATGCCCAGTTTCCAAAACAGTGTTATAGAAAATATATCACCTACCGAGATCTGCGTAAACAGAGTGCCACACCCATAATGGGTAAAAGGCGTGATGATATATTTATTTATTTTATTTGAAAAAAAAAATAGATTTTGCGTTAAATCCTTTTGTGTCTCTAAAATCATTTTTAAATAATTAAAACCCTAAAATTTGTGAGAAAAATATTTATTCATCTGAAAAATACATACTGTCAGTTCTAACAATATTTCTTTAATATTATATATTATTTTTTAAAGTTATATTTCTACATTTGTGTTAAAACGAAATATAAATTTCTATTTTATATACAACTATAGGCATATATACATAGTCCATCCAAAATATCATAGTGACGTCACAAATTTAACAGCTAAAAAGCTGCCTGTATATTTTGAACAGACTATATAAAGTTTAATTAATTATTAATAAATAGATGAATCGTATTTTTATTTATATTAAATTGTTGATTAATTTGTTTTTTTAATCGAAATTCTACAATTTTTTGACATTTGTACATTTTACTACGTTTATTTCGACTTTCCAATCGGCTGAAAACAATTTTATAAATTATAACCTAAAAATTATACAAGTGACATTTCATAAAAAAATACAACAAATAATTTATCCTAATCTATCTAAATTTTGGTGCATTTTTTAGTAACTTTTCTCGCTTTCCTTTTGGCCCTACTGTCAAGCGGAACATCATCTTCCGACTCATCGTCTTCGGAAAACTCATTTTCATCATCAGAATCATCTGAAATTGGTTCTTCTTTAATTTGAATGTTCGCGCCACTGGCCGCCATCTTGGCTTTCTTGCCTGGCTGCGCAGTGGCGTTCTGCGCAGCTACGAACTCTTGAAATTTGGACACATCGATGTTGAGAATGTTTTTGTCGTTGATAAAATCTGTCATTTTTACTTTCATTTGCGAAGCGGTTGGTAGATTTAGACCTGCTTCTTCGGGTGTTAGTTGGTACATGTGTTTGTAAATATCTTCGGATTTACGGATATTGTGGTGTTCTTGAAGATGTCGTTTGACAGTTTTTTTTGTGTTGTATTCTTTGTTGCATAGAAGACACTAGAATTACCAGAAAGAATCGCAATGAGTGAAAGTCAAGTAAGTTTTTAATAATCTTGACGTTTGTGCAACGATTTTTCGTGTTAATTTTCAACTACACAGCTAAAGAAACGCAGTTAATCATTAAATTAAAATAAGGTGTTCTCAGATCGTACTCTTCGATAAGAATGATCTTAAAAAAAATTGTATTCAACTGTTCCTAAGCAATAATTAGCTAAATTCATTATAAATAAAAATATATCTGACAACATTGCATTATTACATTGTTTTATAAGTCAAAAGTTAAGGTCAAACATACGCATCGAAAGAACGAACCCTTTATTTTTAAAAAAAACAGCAAATTCTGTATTCTTTATTTATTTTCATGTTCTTTATGGTCCAACAACCTCCATCCGTCAAAATATCATGGATTTTTTACAGTGACTTGTACATTGCAATGTCAGATGAAGAACATATTTTCGTTGGGTTCGTTCACTCCCATGAATTTTGTTTTGCAAATTCAAATTTCAATAAATTATTTCTTACAATTATTCTTATCGAAAAACAAAACAATTATTACTGTGAAGTCTTTGAACATTCTAGTATTTATATATGTGGATGAAAACGATAACTGAAACATTCAACTATAAACAAATATTCGTTGAAGTCTAGTTGGTCAAAAATCAGAACTTTGATACTGAATTTCTAATTCCCATGAACGACGACAGTAATGAAAATAATTCGTATATTTGTAAATATTTTCGTCTATAACATACTAAAATTATTTTCAATTTGAATTTACAGTTTTTGAGAAGCAAATAAATATATACCAAAAAACACACTTTTTGGTATATTTTTATTTGTTTCTCAAAAACTGTAAATTCAAATGTAAATTAATTTTAGTATGTTATAGACGATCATATTTATAAATATACACATTATTTGCATTACTGTAGTCGTTCATGGGAATGTGTGGCATATATTTTACTACTTTGAAAATTATGTTCATGTATAATATGTAAACAAAATTGGCATTTTAAAATTTATTACAAAACTTTGGACTTTTATCTACAAACGTAGCTATAAAACATTATATGTTTCATTTATTATAATAATGATATATTGTTTCAAAAAAGTCATGTTCATCTTGCGCTGTCTTCAGCCCGTATTGGCCCGGATGGTTCACCTTAAATTTGTCAGTTGTATTATTTTGTGTTATTATTTAAGTTCATGCAGTTTGTTATTAATTTGTCAATCTTTTAACTTTATTTCTAAAATAAACTTGGGTTTTTCTTTATATTGATAAATAACAATAATGATTTAAGGTTAAGCAAATGGGCTGAAGATAGCGCAACATGAACATGACTTTTTTGAAATAATACAGGGTGTTCATTTTAAGTGGTACACTATTGCTATTTCGAGAACTATAAGAGCTACGAGGTCGGTTAAATTAGCAAACAATTTCTATATTATAAGACAATTCAAATGAGCGAAACAAGAATTTTTTTAGACCAGTAATTCTCAAAATGCGGGGTGCAACTTTCTTATTTTAAATGGTAACCTACTTTTTTTTATTTGCTTATTCGATTCAGTATTTTTTTCTGAATTCAATGATGTTCACATGTAATGACCAAATAATAAAAAATATTTGAGAAAAATGCAAAATTAAAAATGTAACATTTTTATTTAAATATGCTCATACAAAGTTTGCCATGGAAGAAAACAAATAAATCAAATAATTGTTAATATTAGTTTTTTGAGTGTACCTCTGTATTTCTATATTGTAACAACAAAATTAATAATTATTTTTATAATTACAGTTTTTTCAATTATTTCTACATTTGATTTATTTGTTTTCTTCCATGGCAAACTTTGTATGAGCATATTCAAATAAAAATGTTACATTTTTAATTTTGCATTTTTCTCAAATATTTTGTATTATTTGCTCATTATATGTGAACATCATTGAATTCAGAAAAAAATACTGAATCGAATAGCAAATAAAAAAAGTAGGTTGCCATTTAAAATAAGAAAGTTGCACCCCGCATTTTGAGAACCACTGGTTTAAAAAATTTCTTGTTTCGCTCATTTTAATTGTCTTATAATATAGAAATTGTTTGCTGATTTAACCGACCTCGTAGCTCTTATAGTTCTCGAAATAGCAATAGTGTACCACTTAAAATGAACAACCTATATATCATTATTATAATAAATGAAACATATAATGTTTTATACCTACGTTTGTACATAAAAGTCCAAAGTTTTGTAATAAATTTTAAAAAGCTAATTTTGTTTACAAATTATACATGAACATAATTTTCAAATTAATAAAATATATGTCACACATTCCCATGAACGACTACAGTAATACAAATAATTTGTATATTTATAAATATGATCGTCTATACTCAAAATGATTTTGGAGAAGACGCACGTCATCAACCTGAAAAAAAACTTTATAAAGTGAAAAGCAACTTGTAAAGTTTATTGAGGTATGCTAATGTTTAAAACAAACGACATAGAAAATACTGGCATTAAGAAAAGTACATATTAATGTAATTTACAGTGATTTTATAATCAATTTTATTCCTTTAATGGAATTTTAAATTATTAAAAATAATTCTAGTTCATTTTTTGTTCGCTATGTTGTTGCTATTGGTAAATGATCACGTTTACATACAAAATTCATATCGAACTGTCACTTTACAGTCGGACTTTACTGTGTTGTTAAAATTCGTGCTCCTCGTGATTCAATGTTTTATAATTTGTATGTATAAATATATTGTGTTTATTGCAACAAATCACGTCAAAAAATGGCGGCACGTGTGATGCAACTTGCATTGCATTTTCATTTCAACAAAAATTAATATCCCATATAAACGTTTTTGCATAGTGACATCATTATCTAGTAATATTTTTGATGACGTGCGTCTTCTCCAAAATCATTTTGAGTATATAAGTTTATTTTTCATTTGAATTTACAGTTTTTGAGAAACAAATAAAAATTTACCAAAAAGTGTGTTTTTTGGTATATTCTTATTTGTTTCTCAAAAACTGTAAATTCAAATGTAAAATAATTTTAGTATGTTATAGACGATTATATTTATAAATATACGAATTATTTTCATTACTGTCGTCGTTCATGGGAATTAGAAATTCAGTATCAAAATTCTGAATTTTTGACCAACTAGACTTCAACGAATATTTTTTTATAGTTGAATGTTTCAGTTATCCTTTTCATCCACATATATAAATACTAGAATGTTCAAAGACTTCACTGTGATAATTGTTTTGTTTTTCGATAAGAATAATTGTAAGAAATAATCGATTGAAATTTGAATTTGCAAAACAAAATTCCTGGGAGTGAACGAAGCCAACGACAATCTGACATTGCAATGTACAAGTCACTGGAACAAATCCATGAAATTTTGACGGACGGAGGTTGTTGGACCATCAACAACATGAACATAAATGAAGAATACAGAATTTGCTGTTTAAAAAAAAAATTAGGATTCGTTCTTCGACGCGTATGTTAATAAATATAAAAAAAATGCGTCCGAATTTTGAAATGCAATTTTATATTTAGGTTAAGTATTAGCTAATATAAATTGAGTTTCATAATGAACTGTATTCATCCACACAATTTGTATTTATTTTTAAAGAAAATTAACCTCCATGTTATGTGTTATTGTAATAAAACAATATTATTAAAATAAAATAAGACTGAGGACAACATTTATTCACCCTAAAATCATGTTTAAAGACAGTCGCTTCCTCTGAGGTTCGCTTAAGACCTCCAGCATCAAGTTTGAAGTGTATAAAAACATCCAAATATAAAACAAAAATTAGTTTCTCACCCGAACATGTTTGACAGACGAATGTGTCATAATATGGTCATTGTATGACGATTTATGATACAAGGGCTTAAAACAAACTGGACAAATATATTTTGTAGACGCTGTTTGATTGTGAACGTTTTGCATGTGTCTCTGCAGATATTTTTCGCTGGAAAACCCTCGCCCGCAGTTACACATAACTAAAGTTTGCTGGTTGTGTATTTTCCGGTGCTCATTTAGTGAATAGGTATTTGAAAATTGTTTTCCGCAAGTTTCACAATCGACTAGGCCTGAAAAAATATTATAAGTGTTATATTTTTAAGTAGAAATAAAATTGAAAACAGTTTTTTCGAGATAATTTAATAATTACCTTCTCCGGTGTGGAACTTAATGTGATACTTCAATTTTTGCTTCTTTGTGAATTTTTTTCCGCAGTAGGAACATTGGCAATGTTCTTCTTTCGTGTGAACCCTTTCATGTGATCTGAAAATAGATTATTTGATCTAGAGAAATTTTCTGTCAACCAAAATCAATACAACTATATACAGTTGTACTAAAAACTCTGCTGAATCCAGGGGTGAGGTCGCCAAGGCTCTATCTAGTCTGGTTTTAGTGTTACGCTCCCTCAAACTTTAACTTTTTTTTTTAAGACAGTCAAGCTATCGTTTTATTCAGGCTTATTCACGTGTACATTGTTATGAAGTTTGTCTTGTTACATTACAAGAAATTGTTATTTTAAAGATAATTGTTCAGATTCATATTCACGTGTCAACAAAATCTTGTTGACTCAACAATTATTGTTAGAAATCTGGCAAGAGCTGCGCGGCACTTGCCTGGACGTCAACAAGATTGTTATGCTAGGTTAAAATGGCGAACGGCTTTGTGCTTCTAGTGGATGCTCTTGCAAATCACACAGAAAACAATGAAAATACTTCATTAATAAGTTAATAAATAATAATAAATGAAAAGTACTCGTTTTGATTAATTATGGTCTGTAGAGAATTTGGTTATTACATACTTTTGAATGTGTTCTAGACAAGAATTAATTCGAGTCAGCTTTGAAATGTCAGTGATCAGTGATTTCTTATCCAGAAAACATAATTGGGTAGTTTTTAGAAAATAGTGACAGACAAAGATTGATTTATTTTGATGAAATAACTAAATATATTAAAGAATTTTACCACGTTTTGGTGGTATTTCCTATATCAATTAAAGGTTATATAAATCACAATTCAAGCAAGCGTAAGAAAGTATTAAATATATTTATTTATAGGTTTTAACAAATCTTTTATTTTAATTTCCATGTCCGAAAACTCACTCAACCACATAAGAGAAGATTATATATTTAATAAATTGTGATAATTATTAAAACTACATTCCTCTGTTTTGTAATTAATTTTTTTCCAAAAATTAAACGTTGATTTTGTATTGATTCGTTGATACTTTTGGGGCTTGTTTGGTTTTTTTTTAACAATTTATAAAAAGTTTTGAGAAATGAACATGCACATAACCTATAAGTACTTTCATCAACTGTGACAACTAATGCCTATGGCACACTGGTCGATGAGCGTCGATGAGCATCGATGCTCATTGATGAAACAACAGAACGAACCCGTCATCGACGAAAAATAGAGGCTCCTCTATTTTTCATCGATGAGCATCGAGGAAACAAACGGGTCTCATTTCAGACGTATCTTTGTGTCTCATTTCATTTTAACATTTTTTGTCTAAGAGAAATTCCCTGTATTCGTCATTGAAGACATTAAGGTCAAACATACGCGTCGAAAGAACGAACCCTTTATTTTTTAAAAAAACAGCAAATTCTGTATTCTTAATTTATTTTCATGTTGTTTATGGTCCAACAACCTCCATTCGTCAAAATATCGTGGATTTTTTACAGTGACTTGTACATTGCAATGTCAGATGAAGAACATATTTTCGATGGGTTCGTTCACTCCCATGAATTTTGTTTTGCAAATTCTAATTTCAATAAATTATTTCTTACAATTATTCTTATCGAAAAACAAAACAATTATCACAGTGAAGTCTTTGAACATTCTAGTATTTATATATGTGGATGAAAAGGATAACTGAAACATTCAACTATAAACAAATATTCGTTGAAGTCTAGTTGGTCAAAAATTCAGAATTTTGATACTGAATTTCTAATTCCCATGAACGACGACAGTAATGAAAATAATTCGTATATTTATAAATATAATCGTCTATAACATACTAAAATTATTTTACATTTGAATTTACAGTTTTTGAGAAACAAATAAAAATATACCAAAAAACACACTTTTTGGTATATTTTTATTTGTTTCTCAAAAACTGTAAATTCAAATGTAAAATAATTTTAGTATGTTATAGACGATTATATTTATAAATATACACATTATTTGTATTACTGTAGTCGTTCATGGGAATGTGTGACATATATTTGACTACTTTGAAAATTATGTTCATGTATAATATGTAAACAAAATTGGCATTTAAAAATTTATTACAAAACTTTGGACTTTTATCTACAAACGTAGGTATAAAACATTATATGTTTCATTTATTATAATAATGATATATTGTTTCAAAAAAGTCATGTTCATCTTGCGCTATCTTCAGCCCGTATTGGCCCGGATGGTTCACCTTAAAAATTTTGAAAGGTGGGTTCGTTCTGGTGTTTCATCAATGAGCTCATTGATGCTCATCGTCGCTCATCGACCAGTGTGCCATAGGCATAAGAACACGTGTTTATACAGAGCATGCTTGCCACCAGTTGAAATTTAATATTGCAATTGTAACCTTTAATTATATTTTTAGGTTACTTTTATCTTATATATGTATACAGTACACAAATTCATAGTAATTATACCTACAAATTTATTATTTTATACTGAAATTGTTATTAGTTCATTTCTGTCATGTTGGGAACACTTGGACTTTTAAAAATAACAAGCGTCTTGTAGATAACTTCATGCAATATGATAACAAGAATCTTTACGTAACAATTTTTGTTACAGTTCAATAACAATTTGACAGCTGAATACAAAATACGAACAAGATTGTTATTGAATATTGTTACTTAACAATTTCTTGTTTAGTAACAATTGACACGTGAATAAGCCTGATTGTCTGAGTTCTAGCAATTTTGTTGCTCGATCAAAGTTAAAACAATTTTAGATAGTAGTACTAAACGTTTTACTAAATCTAGGGGTCCCCAGGGCCCCATCTAGTCTAGTTTCAGAGCTACGCCACCTCAAACTTCAACAATTTTTTGTTGGCGAAGACAGACAAGCTCCCGTTTTATTCTCTTGTGATAATAGTTATTTCACCCCCCCCCCCTCCCAATCAAAATTAATACAATTCTATTAAGTTGTTTTGAAAACCCTTTTGAATCCAGGGGTGAAGTCGACAGGTCCGTATTTTCTCTAATTTTTAAGTTACAGCCCTTGAAACTTAAACTTTTTTTTTAGAAAATTTTATGATATCTCTCAGGACTGTTCTATCTTTCCACCCCCATAATTACTGTACCCCTCAATGAAAATCAACATAATTTTACTCTACTATAGTAGAAACCCTCCTGAATTAAATGGTGTGGTCGCCAGGGCCCCATCTAGTCTAGTTCCAGAACTACGCCCCCTCAAACTTCAACAACCCCAAAAAATCACCACAGATTTCTTCCGTGTCTTCAGCAGGGCTCCACCCTCAACCCCCTTAAGTCACCTTCCTTAAACTCATTAGCAACTCATCCAAGACCCTCACTCCACATTTTTAAGACAGTCATTTTGTTTTCGTTTAAAATCAAGTGTACGTCAATATTTATTTTATATTAACTCACCTGCACGCTCCTCTGTCGCTAAACCTCTTGTCACAGAAACAGCATTGGTAGGGCTTCGCCCCAGTGTGTATTCTAACATGTCTGGTTAGATTTGAACGTTGGGTGAACGATTTTGGGCAGTGTGGACATTGATGTCTTGGACCGATGTGGATTAGCAGGTGTTCGTTGTAGGAATCTCGCCGCTGAAATAATTGATTTGTTATGAAGGTAAGATTGCTTCAACAAGGCTTCCTCCCCTAGAATTAGGGGTGGGGTGTTGTGTATCAACCCAAAGTTGGGTTCAAAGATAATTGAGGCTAGCTTAAGATCTGCAGCATCTAGTTTGAAGTGTTTAAGAACCAAGATCTCTTAGAATTTTCAACTGTAATTACACAATAATTTTTTATTTTGTCGGATAAATTTCTGTATGTTACAACAAAACCTTGTTACCTAGTAATTTGACAAGAAAAGTATTTTTTCTTCAAACGTCATAAAAGTACGTTGTTATGTATTTGTATTCAACAAGCAGAAGTTCAATATTGTCGCCGCCGGCGTAAAAGTGTTTCCTTGGCAACACATTTACGCCGGCGGCGGACAAAGTAAAATATTATGAAAAATAGTTAGGTTGCAATTCAATAATTTGACAGTTAAAAATGAAATAAATAAACAAAAATAACAAAACAGCATATTCTACGGCAACTTGAAATGCTAGATAAGACAGAATATTTTTTGAAGTTTTGAGCATTTTATAATATTGATAATTTTATTTTCTATGTTTGAAGAAAAAATAGCATGTGTTATTCGGAGTAAATGTGTCTTTGGGTGCTTCGCATGTAATTGTTCGACTCGCTTCGCTCGTCGTTCAAACTTACATGCTCAGCACACAAAGTATCACATTTACTCCTAATGACACAATATACTATTAATAAATTCACAACGCCGCAGGTTGAGTGATTTTATTTTTTAAACAGTTTTCGAGTCAAATTAATGTCAAGTGACAAGGTAGAGTTGTCAAACTGTAATTTATTCAATAGTTATATCACGAGTGCTAAGAATTTAATCGATTAAATTTGACATGTGTAGCTTATGCAAAAAATTTTGCTTAAAAAGTGTTTGAGTACAGAATAATTTGAAAAATTCCCGAGACCGCAGGTCGAGGGGTTTTATCTTAAATTATGATGTACGATAACACTTTTTTAAAAGCAAAATATTTTAAATAAGCTACACATCAAATTTAATCGATTCAATTGTTTAACACGAGGGGTATATGTCAAGATTATTTCACGAATTCATAGCATAAACTTCAATATTTGCCGAAGAAATTGAACTAAAACATTGATTTTGACACATTTTCACATAAATAAATCGGTACACTCATAAACAAAAAGCACCATAAAATTATGTTGTTGTAGTGTAACTATAGCAAATTGATTGTTTTTCTTTTTATTTGTCAAATAAATGTCAAAAATTAATAAATAAAAATAGCTTGAATTGAATAATTCAGCATGTTTAAAGATATAGAATACCAGTAAAGGTAACGAACATGTAAGTATCTTGCTTCTGCAACTAATTATCCGGCTAAATATGCCTTCAAAATGTTCAAGATTTGCATATAAAAGCTAGCTTCAATTTAATCGCGAATAAACAGCATGCTGCTGTTTATTCACTTATCTAAAATGCACAACAATTGAAAATGAGACATTCTGATTGGTCAAATTTGTAATGAGTGAAATAATCAAAGTAAATAAAATGCTCGAGTGTAATTCGGCGAGATAATTTAACGACATTATTTATGAAAAGGTTTATTTAAAAGTGCAATTGGTGAAAATACAATTATTAATAGTTATTTGTCAAACTAGAGAGGAAAGCGATTCTTTTTCCCACTCGAGTTGAGGCGAGAGTGGAAGAAGAGCTTTCCTCTCGTGTTAGACACAACATTTTTTTCACGGCATGTTTCTAAAAACGATTTGCTCAGACCTAAAATACACTTTGAGAACACAACTGACAGACTGACACGTTAAAAGTTAGGTTATCAGACACAAGGCGGTGTAGCAGTGTTGACAATGAACCAATCTTAAATATCTTTAATTAGTTGTCAAATTGTGATTTAATAAGAAAAAGAAAAATATAAGACATAATTGTAAGATAATTTAAATTATGTATATCACTAAAATAAGGATTTTCAATCAAATTAGGAATTTATTTATAATTTTTGTAATATATTTTTTGTAAATAATATTCATATTGGTAACACTTTTATACTTTCCTCTCTAGAGAGGAACAAGACATTTTCCTCACTATTTCGGGAGAAGAACGGTGGGGTTTCCTACCATGTCGTGAAAAAAATATATTTTTCTACGAGCACTTAGAAATCTGCTCATTGTATGTTTGTTGTTGCTAGAGATATGAGGTACATTGCAAGCATCGTGCGAAATGAATTTGTTTTGTGAGTATTTCAATACAGGTCACCTCATTTCAGTACAGGTGCCATTGTTAAGATACTTATTTAGAATTGTCAAATATTGGAATGGTGAAAGCAGAACAAATTAATTATTAAAATTAAATGAATTAGGGAATAATATCGTGGTCGTAGAAAAAGTATATTGTACAACTCGCATGGAATGTCCATTTCATACTCGTATGAAATGAGTACCATTCCATGCTCGTTGTACAATATACTATTTTGACATGTAATACAATAGTATATGGAACAACTAGTGTTACAATGACCTTTTTTGTAATCCGAGTACAGTTGGCGTAAACGAGCCGTAGGCGAGTTACGCAAAATACGAGGCTCCCTCCCTCAAAATTAGGGTTAGGAGATTGTGTATCAACTCTAAATCATGCTGAAAGACAGTCTGAGGGTAGCTTAAGACCTCCAGCATCTAGACAGTGTCAAATATTTTCAACTTACCGAAAATTCTTTGCTGCAGTATGGACATATCAAATTACTATTTTGCTGATGAATTTTTCTATGTCCATATAACCCAGATTTACTTATGAATCCCTTGCCACATTCCAGACAGTTATAAGCCAGCTGTCCAGGATGTGCTGTACTGTAATGCAGCTTCCTAAATTGTACAGAAAAATATAAACACTCTGTAAAGTAGAGGGGTATTACTTACTCCATTTGGTAATGAGAGAGAGCAATAAATCAAAATTTGCAAAAAACTGGATTGGAAATAAATCCACCAGATTATTTTTTGACGTTTCTTAAAACCAACGAAATGCTAAATGGGGTCTTTCACCATTTTTTTTTTTAATTTATTTTTATGAAACTTTATCTAACTTGAAGACTATCTACACTTTTAAAAAGTCTTAATTGTTATTCATGAAGCCACAATGATTTTTACCTCCCGCCTACCTCTAGTTTTTGGTCAAAAAATTGGGTAGTGAGTTTTCAATGAATAAGCACGTTTTAGGGTCCCTACAATACGATTTTAATATTTTCGCAATGATGTCTGTCTGTATGTATGTATGTATGTATGTATGTGTGTATGTATGTATGTGTGTGTGTGTATGTGTCTGTGTGTTAGTATGTGTTTGTGTGTATGTCTGTGTGTGTATGTGTGTGTGTGTGTGTGTAGTCTGTGGCAATTTTTTCGTCTCGCATAACTTAAATACTGCAATACCAAAAAATACAATTTGGTGAATTATTGCTTCTTATATTTAAATGAAGAGCTGATTAGATTTTGGATACAATTGGTCAACCGGAAGTAGCAGTTTACTTGAAGCCCTTAACAGTTTTTCGTGAAAAACACGGTTAAATTTCCTTTTTCAACAATTTGTTATTTTGAAAGTTGAAGAATATTTAATTTTACATGTGTTTTGATTACACTAATTTTATTAATTTTCATTACATTTAGAGATAATTAAATATAAAAAATTTCACAAATCTTGCATTCCTTGTACACCATGGAAACATTTAAAAATTTTCAATTTTTTACGAAATGTGACACATGTCATTGTGATTGTGAAGCTGTTTTCTTAGTGAAATATATGTCAAAAAAATAAATAAATATACAAAAGGAAATAAAAATTCTCAAATATAAATAGAAAATACACAAATAAGAAGGAATGTTTCTGTATCATCAAATACTATTTTGTACCGTTTAAGAGTAGTATTGGGCGGGAGGTTATGTGCTGGCAACATCAGATTTTTTAAATTTATTTTTATGAAACTTTATCTATATTGAAGACTATCTACACTTTTAAAAAGTCTTAATTGTTATTCATTGAGCCACAATGATTTTTTTTTAAATGTTGTGACGTCATAGTAGAGGTGTTGCTGGATCTAAAACAGTGCAGATTGTAAATAATTGTAGTCATATATTTTATTAACTTATTTTATTATTATTATTACAATAAAATAGAACATTTATATGACAAAAATTATTTAAATCTGTACTGTTTTAGATCCAGCAACACCTCTACTATGACGTCACAACATTTTAAAAAATCATTGTGGCTTCATGAATAACAATTAAGACTTTTTAAAAGTGTAGATAGTCTTCAGTATAGATAAAGTTTCATAAAAAAAAAAAAATAAAATAAAAATGTTAAAAGACTCCATTGTTTTACGCTACTTCACCCTTCGCTTGAGCCTACACTAATTTAGATTGAGTTCGCAGTGACAGGGCGGTGAACCCAGTACCGTATTATCCCAATTCGTAGCTGTATCATTTATAACATTATGAACATATTTATGTTTAAATAATTTACTAATTCCCGGTTGCACCAACGTTAGTTAAATTTTAAACTTGGTTTAAATAAATAAAAGCGTATCTAATTTCTAACATCAATGTCAATTACTCCATAAGATATATAATTTCGATTTGCTTTTATTTATTTAAACCAAGTTTAAAATTTAACTAACGTTGGTGCAACCGAGCATAAATGTACTAAAAGATTTCCTGAATCCAGGGATGAGGTCTGCAGGGCCCCATCTAGTCTAGTATCGGAGCTGCGCCCCCTCAAACTTCAATAATATTTTGTTGAAGACAGTCAAGCTCCCATTTTACTATCTTGGTTCTAGCAATGGAGTCATACACTTTTAAAAAAAGTTTTTTTACAAATTATAAAAATTTAAATCATTTCAGTCACATATTATTCAATATTTCTTATAATTTTTCAACTTTTCATTCTTTTTTTCTTTGTGAAGTTTCGCGGTTGCAAAATCGTGACGTCATCTTGTAATAGAATGTACAGCATGGCAAGGCGAAAGAGAGGTTGATATAAATAATAATTTGCTTTTCAGTGTTGTAATAATTACTTATTATTATTAAAATGAACACTCCGATAAATTAAATTAGGTATTCGTTAATTATAACATTTTTAGTCAAAGAGTTTGGGACGTGTTCAAACAAAATGCTTTGATGTACTATATGTTGTCGCTTGTCGGTAATGTCGGTAGTCTCATTATCACACCTGTCATCTCAAGTCATATGTTGCAGTTAACAACGATTTTCAAATTAAACTTATGTTTATTATATTTGTTATATTATTTTGCGCAGCTAATATATTTGTAAAAACCTCTCAGTAAATAACAATAAGAGAAAACAGTCAATTTGACAGTTGTTGTAGTTCCTCGCTCTCCGCAAGAGCGTGTTTCGTACAATTACAAGATGACGTCACGAGCGAAACATTTGAATCGTATCTTAATAACTAAATGCCTTTTAATATTAAAATTAGTATGTATATTTATAATGGGGTCTTTCACCATTTTTTTTTTTTACACTTTTAAAAAGTCTTAATTGTTATTCATGAAGCCACAATGATTTTTAAAAATGTTGTGACGTCATAGTAGAGATCTAAAACAGTAGAAATTTAAATAATTTTTGTTACATAAATGTTCTATTTTATTGTAATAATAATAATAAAATAAGTAAAAAAATATATGACAACAATTACTTACAATCTGTACTGTCTTAGATCCAACAACATCTCTACTATGACGTCACAACATTTTTTTAAAAAATCATTGTGGCTTCATGAATAACAATTAAGACTTTTTAAAAGTGTAGATAGTCTTCAGTATAGATAAAGTTTCATAAAAAAAAATAAAAAAAAAATGGTGAAAGACCCCATTTTACTCAACTTACAGAAAAAAAATAAAATGAAAAAAGGTTTATGACCCCATTACACCACCTAATCAAAATTAATACAATTTTAGACAGTTATATTAGGAACCACTCTGAATTCAAGCGTGAGGTCCACAGGGCCCCATTTAGTCTAGTTCTAGAGCTGCGCCCCCTCGGAACTTCAATAATAAACATAAGCTACACGAATTCACTTAGATTGGGCTTTCAAACTATCAAGAGATGGCGCTGATCACAAATCTCTAGCGGTACAAGTCAGATTCATTTTGTATGGTCTTCTATGGCGAATGCGTGCTCTAGTTGTGGTAATTTGTGTTTTATTAGTGTATTTGGTAGATTTGTTTAGATTTTCTTATTATTAATTATTGACTATAGTTATATTTACATTAGCCATTAGTTGTTTTGTAGTTTTTTATTGTAGGTAAGTAGTTATTAACTGTAGCATTATTTTGTTTTAGATAGGTTATCATTTTTCTTTGTTGATATTAGTTTGTAGTTGTATATATTTTCTAGTAGTATTTAATATTAATATTTTTGTAGTTATTTGTTGTTGTTTTCAGTAGTTTTATTTTAGTTTTAGTTCAAATAGTAGTATGGATTCATTTATTTAGATAGTATATGTAAGTTCGCACGTTGCTCTTTATCTTCTAGAAGCATGGTAGAAGGCCAGCAAATAATAAATAGGGGCCACATAATATTATGTGGAAGTACATCAACAATATCATCGCAATTTTCAATGCTGTTTCCCATGCCTTTAATTTGTCACACTGTCACACATCATTTATTCTTCACACAAACTAGTCTTTCACCTTTTTTGAGAATGAATGAAATCGAACTGTTCGACTTTTATTAGCAGAAGAACTGCAGCCATAAACAATGCAAATTTTTCTGTTTCAACAGGTTTTTTTTAGAGAAAACTCCATCTTAACCTCTTATCTACAAATTAAATGTAGTACTTATTTAAATAATACGTCATAGATAAATGTAATACTTCCATTGAAATTCTTCTATAGTCTCTACTGTTGATATAAATTTAGAAAAAATAACAAATAAATTCAAATTCTTTAAATAAATAAAAACTCAGAATAAACGTCAAAAACACAATGTACCGCGAGTCGTAGTTCCGAATTCTGCCGCTAGTTAGCGTATTTTAATATTGGAAGCCCAATAGAGCTCGCAGTGTATCGTCTATAACTTGATGAACATGTTTATGTTTAAGTAATTTAACGGTAGATCTCTATCTAATTAAGACTAATTTATGACTCTCTCTCATTCCCACACAAAAATACCAAACCTTTGTTCACTGGTAGCAAATCTCTCATTGCATATTCTGCACTGAAACCCAGCTCTATCCCTTTGGTGTTTCATAAGTTTATGAATTGTTGCTGCTCGAAAACTTTTGAATCTCTTCCCACAAACATCGCAATTCGCTTCTTGTTCTTTCTCTTTTTCGTGAGGTCGCTTCAAGTGGGCCAACATGTATTTCTCTCTTTTGCAAACTTTATGACATTGGGGAACGGGGCAACGAAAGATTTTAGCGGTGGGGTGTTCTGAACGGAAATGCTCGCGCATTAGGGTTAGGGTAGGATAAACTGTCGAACAGTTTAGACATTTGTAGATGAGGTTTGAGTAGGTTGGGAAGTCGCCATGTGTGGTTTGCGAATGAATTGTGAGGCATTTCTAAAAACAAAATAATTAACTATTGACAGTTGTATTTAACCCTTGGAAAATACAAAGGGTCAACCTGACAATTTTTTTTATACTATACAGGGTGTTTCATAACTTCAGGTACATACGTTAAGGTGAACCATCCGGGCCAATACGGGCTGAAGATAGCGCAAGATGAACATGAATTTTTTGAAACAATATATCATTATTATAATAAATGAAACATATAATGTTTTATACCTACGTTTGTAGATAAAAGTCCAAAGTTTTGTAATAAATTTTAAAAAGCTAATTTTGTTTACATATTATACATGAACATAATTTTCAAAGTAGTCAAATATATGTCACACATTCCCATGAACGACTACAGTAATACAAATAATGTGTATATTTATAAATATGATCGTCTATAACATACTAAAATTATTTTACATTTGAATTTACAGTTTTTGAGAAATAAATAAAAATATACCAAAAAGTGTGTTTTTTGGTATATTTTTATTTGTTTCTCAAAAACTGTAAATTCAAATTGAAAATAAACTTAGTATGTTATAAATGATCATATTTACAAATATACGAATTATTTTCATTACTGTCGTCGTTCATGGGAATGAGAGACACAGTATCAAAGTTCTGAATTTTTGACCAACTAGACTTCAACGAATATTTTTTTATAGTTGAATGTTTTAGCTATCCTTTTCATCCACATATATAAATACTAGAATGTTCAAAGACCTTACTGTGATAATTGTTTTGTTTTTCGATAAGAATAATTGTAAGAAAATATTTATTTAAATTTGAATTTGCAAAACAAAATTCATGGGAATGAACGAACCCACATAAATTTGTACTTCATCTGACTTTGCAATGTACAAGTCACTGTAAAAAAATCCATGAAATTTTGACGGATGGAGGGTGTTGGACCATAAAGAACATGAAAATAAATAAAGAATACAGATTTTGCTGTTTTTTAAAAAATAAAGGATTCGTTCTTTCGACGCGTATGTTTGACCTTAATGGGATCTTTCACCATTAAAAATTTGATTTGCTGATTACGAATCAAAAAGAATTTTATTTTTAAATCGCAAAATTATTTTTTGTACTCATACATTGAAATGTGTTGTTTAGCGTTGCCTAAGCAACGTCCAAAATGTCCATTTCCCAGGTCTCCACCAGATAGACAACCGGGAAATTTCAACGAAAACATCCCTATTTCTAAACCGTTTATTAGTAAATTATATTTATAATAAAATAATATAGTATTTCAAACATTCCTTTACATAATATTAATATAAACAATGATGGAATAAGAATGAAATTGAATTTAAAAATAACAAATTTAGTGCATTTGGTTACCAATGTTGGCAATAAAATCTGCCCGATATGACAGCTGTAAAATACATAACCTACAAATGTAATGTTAGTTATCTCAATATAAAGAAGAAATATAATAAATTTACAAGGGAATACGGTAAATATTATAAATATTTTAATTGTTTTCTAATATATTAGACAAATTAATTTTGTTCCTTGAAGAACTTCATTTCTTTGTATGGACTGTTATTAGTTTTATACTTTTCGTACAAAAAATATTGTACAAACCTCTTGCGTGAACTCGGTTCCCGGATTCGTTCTATGGCAAACACTCATCCGGGAACCAAGCGTTCCCGCATTTGATATGTACATAACTATTCCATGTTTCCCTGGGTCTATGATTATGTTAATAATTATCGTTTCAATAAAAATAAATAACTTTGTTTATTTTACTAGTATTATGTAATTTAAATTGTTGATTACCTACTTGATTGTTTGTGTTTAATAGGAAAGCGAATCCAGTGCAGTACTACAATAGTTATTTGTATCACAAGGTTGGAAAATGCTATTTTGAGAGTGCGAGTTTATTTTGATTGGACGAGCCGTAGGCGAGTCCTACAAATACGAGCACACGCAAAATAGTTTTCAACCGAGGGATACACAAGATTTTTCGCACAACATTTGTGTAAATTTAATAAATTTAATTTATTACTCATTTTCTTAATGACAGAGAATATTTTTATGTTGCTAACTTCACAATATTTGAATGTCAATTATGTTTATTTTACAGTATCATAACCAAAAATATCTACATATTTTTATTTTTATTTTACACTGCAAATACAATTATAATTACTTAGAAATATGTTTAAAATCCATAAATATTCTGTTTTCTTGTATTGTAAATACTCAATTGTAGATATATTACCATAATATTTTTATGTCAATGTAATACTTTGACATTTCTAGCGTCAGAAGTTAGCTAAAATTAGTGAAGTGATGCCAACATATAACCATAAAAAGTTAGCAATTTTTGTCGAACTAGTACGACAAAATCATGATTTCCGACCGCTTTAGAGATATGTAATTGTGCCAGTGTCGGACGGCGGCGCGAAAAAAATGTTTTAGATAAACAACTCTTAGTATTTCGAATTAAAAAAAATTCTTTTAGATTCGTCATCAGCATATCAAACAACATATACCATTAACGTATGTACCTGAAGTTACGAAACACACTGTATAAAAAATAAATAAGGTACAATATTTTTTGTAACGATTAATTTTTTAATAATAGTTATTTTTTTAACTAGGCATCAAAATACCTGGCAGAGGCTACCGTTTTATTGACGAGGCAATGAATGTTACCAAAGCTATAAATCTGTGTTTGATGCCGAATTGAACACTTAATTTTTTTGCCGTAAATACTTAAATCCCATTTGCTACACACATCCTACGTCATCAAAAACAAAATATACCATATTTATTAAAGAGAGTAATTTATAATAGGCCCATAAACCATTAAAAATAATTTTTTTTATGATACTTTTTTAGAATATATGACAATCAGTGAAAACCCGATGTGAAAATTTCATATATTACCCGAGATATGATTTTTCAAAGTTTGTGTGACGTCACTGGTACTGCTCCAGTGGCACTAAAACAACGATTTTGCATGATAGTAGATATTATATATTTTTTAATTTAAAAATAATATTTACATATTATAAGTCTTCATTTACAACAATTAAACTTAATATAAATAAAGATAAAATTTATTTGGCAACTTTGGAGTATTTTACTTGATATTCGAGAAAACATCATACGAAAGTTTGAGAACAGTGGCGCTAGTAGTGATGTAACCTAACCTCAACACACAATTTTATTCAATAGATTTTCAACACAGCGCAATCAAACAGTAAAATTATGAAACAAGTAATAGAAGCCCAACAAATATAATCTTAAATACCAACAAACAAAACAAATGAAATGACATTTCGTAGTTGTATTTTAGCCCGCAATAGGCGCTGGGCGCAGCGGCAGACGCGCGACTTGCACGTTTCATATTTCTGGCCAATAGAATCAATGCGAGTACCAGTGACGTCAAAATATGTTCAATTCGTTATATCGCTTTACTGCAAAATATTTAAAAGAAAAAAAATACTTTATTAATGATTCCGTAAGTGTTACACAATTTTGATATAAATTTGTCATATTTCGTTTATGGTTTATGCGCCCATTATAAACATGAAATTTTCCGCATCTTTGAAGGTCAAGCATACGGGCTGAAGATAGCGCAACATGAACATGACTTTTGAAACAATATCATATTATTATAATAAATGAAACATATAATGTTTTATACCTACGTTTGTCGATAAAAGTCCAAAGTTTTGTAATCAATTTTAAAAAGCTAATTTTGTTTACAAATTACACATGAACATAATTTTCACAGTAGTAAAATATATGTCACACATTCCCATGAACGACTACAGTAATGCAAATAATTTGTATATTTATAAATATGATCGTCTATAACATACTAAGATTATTTTTCATTTGAATTTACAGTTTTTGAGAAACAAATAAGAATATACCAAAAAACACACTTTTTGGTATATTTTTATTTGTTTCTCAAAAACTGTAAATTCAAATGTAAAATAATCTTAGTATGTTATAGACGATCATATTTATAAATATACACATTATTTGCATTACTGTAGTCGTTCATGGGAATGTGTGACATATATTTGACTACTTTGAAAATTATGTTCATGTATAATATGTAAACAAAATTGGCATTTTAAAATTTATTACAAAACTTTGGACTTTTATCTACAAACGTAGGTATAAAACATTATATGTTTCATTTATTATAATAATGATATATTGTTTCAAAAAAGTCATGTTCATCTAGCGCTATCTTCAGCCCGTATGGTTCACCTTAAATATACATATACATACCTGGCTACTAAAGACGTCGAAGCACTGAAAACATTTTTGAAAATCTCCAGGATTTTCTTGAAAATGTTCTTGAACTTCATGTAGATTCGATTCAGTTCGTTCCCAAAATTTTTCATCACAAAATCTACATTTTAACCCTAAATCTTCTTTATCATAATCATTTAAATTATCTTTGTGAATTTTCAATACATGATTTCTCGCCAAACTATGAACAACTTGATAATTTTTACAGGAACACTTAAATAATTCTTTTGTAAAGTCGAAATTCGCATTGGAATGATGAGTTAGTAAATGGTCAGCGTGTGTTTTTGAACTTAAAAGCGTTTCCTGGCAATATTTACAATTTAATTTACGAAATTTCGATCGTAGTTTATGTTTATCATGAATATGTTTGATTAAATCTATTAATTTTGAGTGTTTTTCGTCACAAAAGTCACAAATATACTCGGTGTTTTCATCGTCGAGTTCTGAGTCACTGTTCACTAGAATTTCAGACACTTCAACATCAAAATCACTTTCAATTTCTGGTTGTAAATACGAATAATCAGTGAAACTTCGCGGTTTAACCACTGGTTGTTCATTTTCCGATGAAGATTCTGACAAATCGTCATCTTCAAGATGATTTATCTCGTTTGGTTCTTCATGAATTTGCACTGTTGGTTCAAGACAATCGACATCAATTGGTTCCGCTTTTATTTGAACCGTTGTTGATGATTGGTTATCGTCTGTTTCTGTTTTAATACTTTCATTTATTTCTCGATAAAAATCGTCATAATCTTCTAGCATCGGTCGACTGCCAATCATTTGTAATATTTTAACCAAACTAACTGAATGAATCAAATTGTAATGTTGAAAAATATCTTTAATTTTTTCTGCTAATAAAGTAATATTTTCGTCACATAAACAACAAATAACAATGTGTTTGTTTTGTTTGTCCGTAACCTCAAATAATGTGTCAGTGAAGTTTTTCATGATGACAGCTTTGTATTTGTGGCTAACTTCAAGATGGTTCTCAAAAGTTTTAGCCGGGATAAAATCGCTACAATATCTGCACGGAATATTATCATGGAATTTTAAATAATGTTTATACAAATTTTCTTCTGTGTTATATGCTAATTTATCGCAATTTTGTTGACACAAAAATTTTATGTGAACACGACTCAAATGTTTTTCTAAATATCCCTGATTACTAAACTGTTTTTCGCAGTATTTACACTGTACTCGAGATTGGCAATAGATATAGTGAAATTCTAGGGGAATTTTTTTGGTAAACCGTAGTAAACAAACTTGACAACTATTTTTGTATACTTTCTCTTCATCTCGATCACCTTCAACATCATCCTTTCTCGCGCCTGTTACACTAATTTTAACGTCTAATTTAACCATTAAATTCATCAAACTCGACACGCTCAATTTATGATGTGAATTCATGTGTCCGAAAAATATTTCTCGTTCACGATTTTTATTACAAAGTGCGCAAAAAAACTCGTTACTGTTCTCAATGTTTTCAACTATATTACTGTTACTTTCAAAATATTTTTGATACACGCAATGTTTTCTTATTATATGGTTGTGAGCCATGCTTTGTGGTTGAAGAAGAATGCCACAAAATTGACAAGTTGTACTGTCGTGTTCGCTCTTGTAATGATCATAAAGTGAGGTTAAGTTTTCAAAGTATTTTTGACAGATTTCGCAGAAAATCGGCGAGTGGTACTTGGATAAATGTAAGTTTTTTTGCTCTAAATTGTCAAATAGATTACTACAAATTTCACAGTGGAATAAATTATGGTTTAATATATAATGTAGCTTCAATTTTGACCCCATGTAAAACCAGTTACTACAAATTTTGCAAATATACGGCGGTCCTTCTGTAACTGAAACATTTAGAGGACTTTTTTGGGTTTCCAAATCGTTTTCTGCGTTAAAATAACCAATGGCTCTTTCGATTAAAGTAATTTTTTCATGTGGCTCTTTTAATATAGGAATGTTTTCATCTACTGATTGTGAACTATCTGTATTTAAATAATCGAAATCTAAATTTTTGGTGGTTTTTCGAACGCGAATATTTTTTTTATCAGGGTTAAATAATCGATTATGAAGTGGAACTTTAGTTAAAGTTAATTCTTGGATGTTTTGAGATGAATCCATCGCTTTTGCTGTAAAAAAATACATTAATTATTAGTTAAATTCTAATCAGAATGGGGTATTCCTCTATTAAAAAAATATATACATATTGAATAAGAACTTATTTAAAGAGAAACATAAGATCTTTAACATTTTATAAAAATATATAGGTGTTCCATTTAAAAATACTAAGTTGCATACTATTGCGCGAAAATGGAGCATCCGATAGAAAAACTAATAATGCAGATACATGGACATTTTTATGTAAAATAAATTTTTTCTTCAAACGTCATAAAAGTACGTTGTTATGTATTTGTATTCAACAAGCAGAAGTTCAATATTGTCGCCGCCGGCGTAAAAGTGTTTCCTTGGCAACACATTTACGCCGGCGGCGGACAAAGTAAAATATTATGAAAAATAGTTAGGTTGTAATTCAATAATTTGACAGTTAAAAATGAAACAAATAAACAAAATTAACAAAACAGCATATTCTACGGCAACTTGAAATGCTAGATAAGACAGAATATTTTTTGAAGTTTTTAGCATTTTATAATATTTTAATGTCTATTTTCTATGTTTGAAGAAAAAATAGCATGTGTTATTCGGAGTAAATGTGTCTTTGGGTGCTTCGCATGTAATTGTTCGACTCGCTTCGCTCGTCGTTCAAACTTACATGCTCCGCATGTAATTGTTCGACTCGCTTCGCTCGTCGTTCAAACTTACATGCTCAGCACCCAAAGTATCACATTTACTCCTAATGACACAATATACTATTGTCCGAATAAATTTTCGGTAATATTTATAATAATCGCATAAAATAAAAAATCTGATGTGGCCAGCACATAACCTCCCGCCCAATACTACTCTTAAACGATACAAAATAGTACTTGATGATACAGAAACATACCTTCTTATTTGTTAATCTTCTATTTATATTTGAGAATTTTAATTTTCTTTCGTATATTTATTTAATATATTGACATATAAATAACTAAGAAAACAGCTGCACAATCACAATGAAATGTTTCCATGGTGTACTAGGAATGCAAGATTTGTGAAATCTAATATCTTTATATTTTATTATCTCTAAATCTAATGAAAATTAATAAAATTAGTGTAGTGTCAAAACACATGTAAAATTAAATATTCTTCAACTTTCAAAATAACATAAATTGTTGAAAAAGAAAATTTAACCGTGTTTTTCACGAAAAACTGTTTAGGGCTTCAAGTAAACTGCTACTTCCGGTTGACCAATATCATCCAAAATCTAATCAGCTCTTCATTTTAATATAAGAATTAATAATTCACAAAATTGTATTTTTTGGTATTGCAGTATTTGAGTTATGCGAGACGAAAAAATTGCCACAGACTACACACACACGCACACACACACACACACACACACACATACATACATACATACATACATGCATACATACATACATAATCGCGAAAATAGTAAAATCGTATTGTAGGGACCCTAAAACGTGCTTATTCATTGAAAACTAACTAACCAATTTTATGACCAAAAACAATACCTCCCTTACCTAGAGGTAGGCGGAAGGTAAAAATACAGACCGATGGACCACCCTGTATATGGCTATGTCACAGTAGGGTCCTTCATTAGAATCACAAAATAAGTCAATTACATTATGTCTAGACCCAAAAACATCGTACTAGATATAATAGAAGTTATAAAAATATTATTAGTTATTAAGAAATTTGAGTTTTAAAACAGCAATGGGATCCTACAAAATTAAACAATTTTTTTTATGGAACTTTATTTAAATTAAAAATTATCTACACTTTTTAATAGTCTTAATTGTTATTCACTAATCTAAAATTGTTTTGTTTTTTAAATGTTGTGACGTCACAGTTGTGAGTTGTCTCAAACAGTAGGCATTGTAAAAAATTGTATCCACATAAATATTCTATTTTATTGTGTAGAAAATTATTTAAATGGAATTAATAGATATTTACGATACAAGTGGGATAAGAGCATTATTAAGATACGCTTGTAATAACATAAGTATGTTAATAATGCATTATCACACGTACATTTACAATATTTTATCTACGTTCGCCCAAAAGTAAAAAATCTGTTGTGGGCAGCACAATACCTCCCGCCATAGATTTCTTATCGAACAATGCAGAAACACGAAATATTACTATCAAGAAACGCTCATCCCTTCAAAACTTATTTTACATGTCAAAAGATGACATTTTTCCACCGTTGTTTTGTTTTTTCAAAAAACACAGGTTAGCAGATTTAAACGAAAATATCAATAGTTATTTGTCAAACTAGATAGGAAAGCGCTTCTTTTTCCCGCTCGAGTTCGAAGTTTGCCTCATGAGCGCAGCGAGTGAGGCATTTCGAACGAGAGTGGAAGAAGAGCTTTCCTCTCGTGTTAGACACAACATTTGTTTCACGACATGTTTCTGAAAACGATTTGCTCGGACCTAACACACACTTTATGAACACAACTGACAGATTGGCACGTTAAAAGTTAGGTTATCAGACACAAGGCGGTATAGCAGTGTTGCCAATGAACCAATCTTAAATATATTTAATAAGTTGTCAAATTGTGATTTAATAACAAAAAGAAATATATAAGACATAATTGTAAGATTATATAAAGTATGTATATCACTAAAATAAGGATTTTCAATAAAATTAGGCATTTATTTATAATTTTTATAATATATTTTTTATAAATAACTTTCATATTGGCAGCACTTCCATATTTTCCTCTCTAGAGAGGAATAATACATTTTCCTCACTATTTCGGGAGAAGAACGGTGGGGTTTCCTACCATGTCGTGAAAAAAATTAATTTTTTCTTTAACGTGTTGTATTTCGTAAATGGTGACAGTAAGAGGAAAATGTTTAAAACAATAATTGTAGATAATAATATTTGAAACATTATTCTAATAACAAAATTTTTATTAAACTATAATTTACTGAGATAATTTAAAATAACTTGACAGGGCTTCAAGTAAACTACCACTTCCGGTTATTGGATTATCACCAAAAACTAATCAGCTCTTCCAAAGGGGATACAATGGGGTCATACACTTTTTAAAAAAAGTTGTGTTTTTCTATAAATTATAAAAATTTAGATCATTTCAGTCACATATTATTCAA
This sequence comes from Poecilus cupreus, assembly GCA_963942605.1. NCBI lineage: Eukaryota > Metazoa > Arthropoda > Insecta > Coleoptera > Carabidae > Poecilus > Poecilus cupreus. The sequence continues at coordinate 5,276,053 of OZ012713.1, forward strand.
TATTTCTTATAATTTTTCAACTTTTCATTCATAATTTCCTTTGTGAAGTTTCGCGGTTGCAAAATCGTGACGTCATCATGTAATAGAATGTACAGCTTGGCAAGGCGAAAGAAGTGTTGATAACAAATACAAACTTGCTTTTTAGGGTTGTAATAATTACTTATTATTATTAAAATTAACACTCTAATAAATTAAATTAGATATTCGTTAATTATAACATTTTAGTCAAAGAGTTTGGGACGTGTTAAAACAAAATGCTTTGTTGTACTATATCTTGTCGCTTGTCGGTAATGTCGGTAGTCTCATTATCACACCTGTCATCTCAAGTCATATGTTGCAGTTAACAACGATTTTCAAATTAAACGTATGTTTAGTATATTTGTTATATTATTTTGGCCAGCTAATATATTTGAAAGAATCTCTCAGTAAATAACAATAACAGATAACAGTCAATTTGACAGTTGGTGTAGTTCCTCGCTCTCCGCTAGAGCGTGTTTCATAGAATAACAAGATGACGCCAATTTCAAAAAATCGTAATGCCTTTTAATATTAAAATTAGTTTCTATATTTATAATTTTACTCAAACTTACAGAAAAAAATAATAAAATAAAAAAGGTTTATGACCCCATTAATATATTTACAAAATATAAAAATTTTCGGGTTACTATTTTTTTAGAAACCGTAACTCCAGAGATCCACACAGACACACACACACACACACACACACCAGAGCTGGGAGTATCTTACATAAAAAGATATTCGACAGTATCTAAGATACTAAAAGTATCTAAGATACTTTATCTTAGATACTTTCTATTTTATGTAAAATGTATCTTTTATTTAAATACTTTTTAAAAGTATCTGTATCTTTTATCTTAAAAAGTATCTTTCATCTTATAAAGTATCTTTTATCTTAAAAAAAGTATCTTTTGTCTTAAAAAGTATCTTTTATCTTAAAAAGTATCTTTTATTTAAAAAAAAAAGTATCTTATTTGCAAATGTTTAAGATATGTGCCAGTGAAATATTTTGAAATATCTGATATATTTTTTAATGTTTAAGCTTACAGTTAGTATAAATAATTAAAATTTACTCAGATATTTCTTAAAAGTACCTAACTAAGATATTTTAAAGTATTTAAGATATCTAAAAGTATCTAAAACATCTAAAAGTATCTAAGATATTAAAAAGTATCTTATGTATTTATATTAGATACTTTTAAGAAATATTTGTATCTTAAGATACTTAGAATAAAAAGTATTTAGATACTTAAGTATCTTTAACAAATTTATGTAAGTATCTTAGAAAAGTATCTAGATATTTATTAAAAGTATCTTTCCCAGCTCTGACACACACACACACACACACACACACACACACACACACACACACACACACACACACACACACACACACACACACACACACACACACACACACACACACACACACACACACACACACACACACACACACACACACACACACACACACACACACACACACACACACACACACACACACACACACACACACACACACACACACACACACACACACACACACACACACACACACACACACACACACACACACACACACACACACACACACACACACACACACACACACACACACACACACACACACACACACACACACACACACACACACACACACACACACACACACACACACACACACACACACACACACACACACACACACACACACACACACACACACACACACACACACACACACACACACACACACACACACACACACACACACACACACACACACACACACACACACACACACACACACACACACACACACACACACACACACACACACACACACACACACACACACACACACACACACACACACACACACACACACACACACACACACACACACACACACACACACACACACACACACACACACACACACACACACACACACACACACACACACACACACACACACACACACACACACACACACACACACACACACACACACACACACACACACACACACACACACACACACACACACACACACACACACACACACACACACACACACACACACACACACACACACACACACACACACACACACACACACACACACACACACACACACACACACACACACACACACACACACACACACACACACACACACACACACACACACACACACACACACACACACACACACACACACACACACACACACACACACACACACACACACACACACACACACACACACACACACACACACACACACACACACACACACACACACACACACACACACACACACACACACACACACACACACACACACACACACACACACACACACACACACACACACACACACACACACACACACACACACACACACACACACACACACACACACACACACACACACACACACACACACACACACACACACACACACACACACACACACACACACACACACACACACACACACACACACACACACACACACACACACACACACACACACACACACACACACACACACACACACACACACACACACACACACACACACACACACACACACACACACACACACACACACACACACACACACACACACACACACACACACACACACACACACACACACACACACACACACACACACACACACACACACACACACACACACACACACACACACACACACACACACACACACACACACACACACACACACACACACACACACACACACACACACACACACACACACACACACACACACACACACACACACACACACACACACACACACACACACACACACACACACACACACACACACACACACACACACACACACACACACACACACACACACACACACACACACACACACACACACACACACACACACACACACACACACACACACACACACACACACACACACACACACACACACACACACACACACACACACACACACACACACACACACACACACACACACACACACACACACACACACACACACACACACACACACACACACACACACACACACACACACACACACACACACACACACACACACACACACACACACACACACACACACACACACACACACACACACACACACACACACACACACACACACACACACACACACACACACACACACACACACACACACACACACACACACACACACACACACACACACACACACACACACACACACACACACACACACACACACACACACACACACACACACACACACACACACACACACACACACACACACACACACACACACACACACACACACACACACACACACACACACACACACACACACACACACACACACACACACACACACACACACACACACACACACACACACACACACACACACACACACACACACACACACACACACACACACACACACACACACACACACACACACACACACACACACACACACACACACACACACACACACACACACACACACACACACACACACACACACACACACACACACACACACACACACACACACACACACACACACACACACACACACACACACACACACACACACACACACACACACACACACACACACACACACACACACACACACACACACACACACACACACACACACACACACACACACACACACACACACACACACACACACACACACACACACACACACACACACACACACACACACACACACACACACACACACACACACACACACACACACACACACACACACACACACACACACACACACACACACACACACACACACACACACACACACACACACACACACACACACACACACACACACACACACACACACACACACACACACACACACACACACACACACACACACACACACACACACACACACACACACACACACACACACACACACACACACACACACACACACACACACACACACACACACACACACACACACACACACACACACACACACACACACACACACACACACACACACACACACACACACACACACACACACACACACACACACACACACACACACACACACACACACACACACACACACACACACACACACACACACACACACACACAGAGAGAGATCATCGCGAAACTATTAAATTTTAGCATGATTCCTATACCTTCCTTATATGATGTGGCGGGAGGTAAAAATCTGCAATGGCCAGCACACTACTTTCTTATACAAATAAAACCAACTGAACACGTATGACTTGTTCCTTGCGTATGACTATTTTGGCATTTATTTGATATACAGGATGTTTCATAACTTCGGGTACATATGTTAATGGTATATGTTGTTTGATATGCTGATTACGAATCTAAAAGAATTTTTTTTAATTCGAAAAATTAAGGGTTGTTTACCTAAAACATTTTTTGTAGTACTGCACTGGATTCGTTTTCCTATTAAACACAAACAGTGAAGTAGGTAATCAACAATTTAAATTACATAATGCTAGTAAAATAAACAAACAAAATTTAATTATTTTTAATGAAACGATAATTATTAACATAATCATCCACCCAGTGGCAGTGGCAATGAAAAATTTTGGACTGGGAAACATGGAAAATAATTTTGCGATTAAAAAAAATAAATTATTTTTGATTCGTAATCAGCATATCAAATAACATATACCATTAACGTATGTACCTGAAGTTATGAAACACCCTGTATAGTCTTCAAAACTTTCTAACTAATAATACAAATATTACTTTTATAATTTATTATTATTTATTTATTATTTTATATTTATGGGGTAAATAGCTCCGTGGTAACGCATCGGACTGTGGATCGTGAGATCCTCAGTTCGAATCCCACTACCGATAGTTGCCAATTTAAATTTACCCCTGTGGTTCCCCCTCCAATAACAACCTTGGGGGTTATGACTTGACGGCTGGTAACCGCACTTCATACGCAAAAATATATCACCTACCGAGATCTGCGTTAGCAGAGTGCCACACCCATAGTGGGTAAAAGGCGTGATGATATATTTATTTATTTACTTTTATAATATTTCACACGACACATATTTTTGACACTTCACAATTATTTGACGCGTTTGACACATAATATTAGAAATGTTTTAGTTTTTGTTCCCATTGCAACTAAAATTATACAAATATATTCTTAAATATATAATTTAGTTTTTCTCAAAATTAGAAGCATGTACAAGAAAAGTGCAAATAATATTTTATATTCCAAATACTTTTACTAACATCTTTCATTTGAAACTTTTCCCACAGCTGATTCTATTTTTGAAATAAATGGAAATTATTATTTCTTCATTTTTTCATGAAACTTATAAATTTCAAGTTTCGTTTACATATCTTGTCTCGTTCATGAGACAGTGCGCATACGGACATCCATCCACACACACACACAGACATCATTGAGAAATTGGTCTTAACGGATTCAATGGACGTCAAAATATGTATTTTCGCAAAAATCTCGTCAGTGATTTTTTTTTTCATGATTCCAATACTTCCTTATACTTTGTAGGTATTAGGAAAGTAAAAAAATATTTAAAAATATTGAAGGATCCCATTTTCTAATAAATATTAGTTTAAAATTGATTGATATATCGTGAAATACAAAAATTCAGGTAACCAAATGGGCCTTATTGCATGCATTTTTAAATTCTGAACATTTTTTGTATTTACACTTTTACTGTAAAGTGAATAGGAAAAAATATACAGCAATATAAAAAAATAGCATTGAAATCCATATTTTTATTAATTCAAATATTATTTTTGAACATTTTGAGGATCAATTATGAAACAAGTTTTAACTAATCATTGAGGCACTGACAGGTTGACACTGACAACCATAAACACTTGTTAGTTTATTCTGAAGTTAGTTGTAGGCGTTATGACGTCATGACAATTATTTAAAATTTGATGAAACTTCACTTATTTAATATTTATTTAATTTATGACTACTGCCTTAAACTAATAAAAAAAATACAGAATATATCGGAATACCCCATTTCAAGTTAAACAATTTAATAGTAACAAAAAATACTTACAATTTTATTAAAACACTTCAAAATTAATTAAACTTTCCCTTGAGTGTACTTGGAATTCTTGAAGGACACATTTTTTCCAAAAATCAATTTTAAATCACTATAAAATATTTAAATTTGCCGCCCTGTCAATTTGACATATATTTTAAACAAAACAGAAAACGATGAAATTGTCTTTAGCCATTTTGTTCTACCGTTGATTACGTCATATTTTTAAGAATTTATTAACTAGGAGAGCAGAGTTCGACGCCATGTTATTCCCACATCGAACTCAGGACTTTCAAGTCAATAAATTTGTGGATATCATTAGAATTGCACTGTTTTTTAGCACTAGAACTGTTGTTTTAGGTCTTGGGACACTATTAACACTGTTTAGGTTGTGTAAAAACTTTAATTTTTATATTAAAATATTAAAATCATCTTGAACTGATATTGTAGGCTCTTTACAAACACTACAGCTGTGCGGTATAAGTTCAGACGTACGTTCTGTTTTTAAGAAGCTGAGTTCTTTTTCTTTTTATTGTCAAACAAATAAACAATTTGGAACCATTTTGAAACAAAGTTGTTGTCATAGTATTTTCCTATTGTTGTTTTAATAATATTTGTAGATATAAATATATATTTTAATTTAAAATGCGCTAGAAATCATTTGAAATATTATGAATTGAATATTCCAGTAATATATAAATATATTTTTAAAATATAAATGTATACATTTTCGATAACGACTGACTATTATTCTACGATTTGAAATGTAAATAAAACAAACATTTTTGCTGCCATCTATCTCTTCTTCATCTTTTCCACTTTAAAATGATTTTGTAGCCACGCCTTACGATAACTGAGTAAACAAACTGTCAAAAATATTTTTATTTACCTCGCTTATCAATTTTAACGATTATAAATATATAAAATACAACAAATACTTAAAATTGTAATCAGTTTAAAGCAAAATGTCCAGCGATTCATTGAAAAACGTAAGTATTTGATATTTTTGTGTTTTTCTGTCAAGTTTGACTAGTGATTCATTTGTTTTAAACATTTCTTTGTTGAACACAAATTGTTTTGTGTGTGTTTAAAGTATATAAGTGGACTAATTCAGGTGATTTTTGCAGTTTTCGAGTCTCGAGACTCCAGGGTATGTAGGGTTTGCAAATTTGCCGAATCAAGTGCATCGAAAATCGGTTAAAAAGGGGTTCGAATTTACTTTAATGGTTGTTGGGGAGTCTGGGCTGGGCAAATCTACATTAGTTAACTCTTTATTCTTAACTGACTTGTATCCGGAGCGTGTTATTCCGGATGTGACAGAAAAAGCCACACAAACTGTCAAACTAGACGCGTCTACAGTTGAAATAGAAGAAAGGGGAGTGAAATTGAGACTTACTGTAGTAGATACTCCCGGATATGGGGATGCAATTGATAACTCTGACAGTTTTACTGCAATTTTAAAATACATTGACGATCAGTTTGAAAGGTTTTTGAGGGATGAGTCAGGTTTAAACCGACGAAATATTGTTGACAATAGAATTCATTGTTGCTTTTATTTTATTTCGCCTTTCGGGCATGGGTTGAAACCTTTAGACATAGAGTTTATGAAACAACTACACCACAAAGTAAATATTGTTCCGGTGATTGCAAAAGCGGATGTTTTGACCAAAAAGGAAGTGTTGAGACTCAAGCAAAGAGTTTTGGATGAAATTGCAGCGCATGGAATTAAAATTTATCCGCTACCTGAATGTGATTCCGATGAAGACGAAGAATATAAAGAACAGGTACAATTATTGTTTTTAAAAGACAACAATACCAACTATAAATTCCTTACAGGTTCGCCAACTGAAACAAGCAGTACCGTTCGCTGTTTGTGGTGCTAATACTTTATTGGAGGTCAGAGGTCGAAAGGTTAGAGGGCGGTTGTACCCTTGGGGGGTGGTGGAGGTGGAAAATCCTGAACATTGTGATTTTATCAAATTAAGAACTATGTTAATGTGAGTATATATTTTTGGTTGGATGCTGGATGAATTAAGAATATGATTTTGGGTGGTGGATGATTTTTTTGGGGGTTGTTCTGATGGAGGAAGACTAGGAGGGATTTGAATTTGGTTTTGTGGTTGTGTTGAGTCTGCAGATTTGTCTGATGGTATCTCTGATATTTTTATTGAAAGAATGTGCGGTTTTAGGAAGATGGTTGTCTTAAAGTTTCTAGAAAGGTTTATTGAAGACTTCGATGTCTTGAAATAGTTTAAATTAGATGCTGGAGGTCTTAAGTTAGCCTCAAAGAAAGCGACTGTCTTTAAATATGACTAAAGGATGGATAATAGTATATTATTCAATGAGCATGTAATGTATGCTATTACTCATGAGAATGAGTAATAGCCATTACATGCGAGTAGAATACTGTGTTTTATCCACAACATTTCGTCAAATATTTGTTTTGAAATGATAAAATTAGTAGATTTTTTGCTCTGACAAATACAAAAAAATCTGGTGTGGGCAGCACACTACTTTCTTATACAAATAAAACCAACTAAACACGTGTATGACTTGTTCCTTGCGCATGACTTACAATTATTTGACATGTAGATGTTAAACCTGTTTAATTTTTTGTTTTCATTGTTACTATAAATTTATTTTAAAATAGAAATTAATTAATATCTATTCTTCAAATCTTTCTAATAAGACAAATATTACTTTTATAATATTTCACACGACACATATTTTTGACACGTTTGACACATAAATATTTAAAGTGTTTTAGTTTTTGATCTCATTGTAACTAAGATTATTGAAACATATTATTTAGTTTTACTCAAAACATTTTATATTCCGAATATTTTTGCTAACATCTTTCATTTGAAACTTTTTCTCACAGCTGATTCTATTTTTGAAAAAAATGGAATTTATTGTTTTGTGCCCAGTAAACTTCCTCTTCCGGTTTTTCAATTTCATTCAAAATCAACTCAGCTCTTCATCTTTTCATGAAACTTATAAATTCCAAGTTTCATTTTCATATCTTGTCTCGTTCATGAGATATTGCGCACACGGACATCCATCCATCCACACACACAGACATCATTGAGAAATTGATCTTAACGGATTTTACATGATTCCAATACTTCCTTATACTTTGTATAAGAAAGTAAAAACGCGTTCTGTCCAATTTTTTCATACAAGTTGTTAACTTTATTTACATGTTACCAAATTATAATTTTGACGATAGATGTTTGTAAAGCTGAAAAATTTGCAATCAAAGCTGAAAATCAGTATTTTCAAACAGTTTCAGAAATATATAAAAATATATTTCATGTACAACCAAATTTAATTTATGTACAGTGAAAAAATGTCTTAAGTATGTTTTATTAGTTATTATTTTTGGTAAAATTGGTTTTGATTGGGGTAAATATGTTAGAGCAAACAATATAAAAAGACAACTATCAATTGAATTTTATAAAATTGTTGAAGTTTGAGGGGGCGCAGCTCTAAATCCAGACTAGATAGAGCCCTAGCGACCTCACCCCTGGATTCAGGGATGTTTTTAGTATAACTGTCTAAAATTGTATTAAATTTGATTCGGGGTTAAAATTACTAGAGCTTAAAAAGTGAAACGCGAGCTTGGCTGTTTTCAATAAAATATTGTTGAAGTTTGAGGGGGCGCAACTCTGAAATCAGACTAGATGGGGCCCTGGCGACCTCACCCCTCGATTCAGGGAGGTTTTTAGTATGACTGTCTAAAATTGTATTAAATTTGATTCGGGGTTAAAATTACTAGAGCTTAAAAAGTGAAACGCGAGCTTGGCTGTTTTCAATAAAATATTGTTGAAGTTTGAGGGGGCGCAGCTCTGAAATCAGACTAGATGGGGCCCTGGCGACCTCATTCCTGGATTCAGGGAGGTTTTTAGTATAACTGTCTAAAATTGTATTAAATTTGATTCGGGGTTAAAATTACTAGAGCTTAAAAAGTGAAACGCGAGCTTGGCTGTTTTCAATAAAATATTGTTGAAGTTTGAGGGGGCGCAACTCTGAAATCAGACCAGATGGGGCTCTGGCGACCACATTCCTGGATTCAGGGATGTTTTTATTATAACTGTCTAAAATTGTATTAAATTTGATTCGGGGTTAAAATTACTAGAGCTAAGTAAGTGAAACGCGAGCTTGGCTGTTTTCAATAAAATATTGTTGAAGTTTGCGGGGGCGCAGCTCTGAAATCAGACTAGATGGGGCCCTGGCGACCTCATTCCTGGATTCAGGGATGTTTTTATTATAACTGTCTAAAATTGTATTAAATTTTATTCGGGGTTAAAATTACTAGAGCTAAGTAAGTGAAACGCGAGCTTGGCTGTTTTCAATAAAATATTGTTGAAGTTTGAGGGGGCGCAGCTCTGGAAGTAGACGAGATGGGGCCCTAGCGACCACATTCCTGGATTCAGGGATGTTTTTAGTATAACTGTCTAAAATTGTATTAAATTTTATTCGGGGTTAAAATTACTAGAGTTAAGAAAGTGAAACGCGAGCTTGGCTGTTTTCAATAAAATATTGTTGAAGTTTGCGGGGGCGCAACTCTAAAATCAGACTAGATGGGGCCCTGGCGACCTCATTCCTGGATTCAGGGATGTTTTTATTATAACTGTCTAAAATTGTATTAAATTTTATTCGGGGTTAAAATTACTAGAGCTAAGAAAGTGAAACGCGAGCTTGGCTGTTTTCAATAAAATATTGTTGAAGTTTGAGGGGGCGCAGCTCTGGAAGTAGACGAGATGGGGCCCTAGCGACCACATTCCTGGATTCAGGGATGTTTTTAGTATAACTGTCTAAAATTGTATTAAATTTTATTCGGGGTTAAAATTACTAGAGTTAAGAAAGTGAAACGCGAGCTTGGCTGTTTTCAATAAAATATTGTTGAAGTTTGCGGGGGCGCAACTCTAAAATCAGACTAGATGGGGCCCTGGCGACCTCATTCCTGGATTCAGGGATGTTTTTATTATAACTGTCTAAAATTGTATTAAATTTTATTCGGGGTTAAAATTACTAGAGTTAAGAAAGTGAAACGCGAGCTTGGCTGTTTTCAATAAAATATTGTTGAAGTTTGAGGGGGCGCAGCTCTGGAAGTAGACGAGATGGGGCCCTAGCGACCTCATTCCTGGATTCAGGGATGTTTTTATTATAACTGTCTAAAATTGTATTAAATTTTATTCGGGGTTAAAATTACTAGAGCTAAGAAAGTGAAACGCGAGCTTGGCTGTTTTCAATAAAATATTGTTGAAGTTTGAGGGGGCGCAGCTCTGGAAGTAGACGAGATGGGGCCCTAGCGACCACATTCCTGGATTCAGGGATGTTTTTAGTATAACTGTCTAAAATTGTATTAAATTTTATTCGGGGTTAAAATTACTAGAGTTAAGAAAGTGAAACGCGAGCTTGGCTGTTTTCAATAAAATATTGTTGAAGTTTGCGGGGGCGCAACTCTAAAATCAGACTAGATAGAGCCCTGGCGACCTCACCCCTCGATTCAGGGAGGTTTTTAGTATAACTGTCTAAAATTGTATTAAATTTTATTCGGGGTTAAAATTACTAGAGTTAAGAAAGTGAAACGCGAGCTTGGCTGTTTTCAATAAAATATTGTTGAAGTTTGAGGGGGCGCAGCTCTGGAAGTAGACGAGATGGGGCCCTAGCGACCTCATTCCTGGATTCAGGGATGTTTTTATTATAACTGTCTAAAATTGTATTAAATTTTATTCGGGGTTAAAATTACTAGAGCTAAGAAAGTGAAACGCGAGCTTGGCTGTTTTCAATAAAATATTGTTGAAGTTTGAGGGGGCGCAGCTCTGGAAGTAGACGAGATGGGGCCCTAGCGACCACATTCCTGGATTCAGGGATGTTTTTAGTATAACTGTCTAAAATTGTATTAAATTTTATTCGGGGTTAAAATTACTAGAGTTAAGAAAGTGAAACGCGAGCTTGGCTGTTTTCAATAAAATATTGTTGAAGTTTGCGGGGGCGCAACTCTAAAATCAGACTAGATAGAGCCCTGGCGACCTCACCCCTCGATTCAGGGAGGTTTTTAGTATAACTGTCTAAAATTGTATTAAATTTTATTCGGGGTTAAAATTACTAGAGTTAAGAAAGTGAAACGCGAGCTTGGCTGTTTTCAATAAAATATTGTTGAAGTTTGAGGGGGCGCAGCTCTGGAAGTAGACGAGATGGGGCCCTAGCGACCTCATTCCTGGATTCAGGGATGTTTTTATTATAACTGTCTAAAATTGTATTAAATTTTATTCGGGGTTAAAATTACTAGAGCTAAGAAAGTGAAACGCGAGCTTGGCTGTTTTCAATAAAATATTGTTGAAGTTTGAGGGGGCGCAGCTCTGGAAGTAGACGAGATGGGGCCCTAGCGACCACATTCCTGGATTCAGGGATGTTTTTAGTATAACTGTCTAAAATTGTATTAAATTTTATTCGGGGTTAAAATTACTAGAGTTAAGAAAGTGAAACGCGAGCTTGGCTGTTTTCAATAAAATATTGTTGAAGTTTGCGGGGGCGCAACTCTAAAATCAGACTAGATGGGGCCCTGGCGACCTCATTCCTGGATTCAGGGATGTTTTTATTATAACTGTCTAAAATTGTATTAAATTTTATTCGGGGTTAAAATTACTAGAGTTAAGAAAGTGAAACGCGAGCTTGGCTGTTTTCAATAAAATATTGTTGAAGTTTGAGGGGGCGCAGCTCTGGAAGTAGACGAGATGGGGCCTTGGCGACCTCACCCCTCGATTCAGGGATGTTTTTATTATAACTGTCTAAAATTGTATTAAATTTTATTCGGGGTTAAAATTACTAGAGCTAAGAAAGTGAAACGCGAGCTTGGCTGTTTTCAATAAAATATTGTTGAAGTTTGCGGGGGCGCAACTCTAAAATCAGACTAGATAGAGCCCTGGCGACCTCACCCCTCGATTCAGGGAGGTTTTTAGTATAACTGTCTAAAATTGTATTAAATTTGATTCGGGGTTAAAATTACTAGAGCTTAAAAAGTGAAACGCGAGCTTGGCTGTTTTCAATAAAATATTGTTGAAGTTTGCGGGGGCGCAACTCTGAAATCAGACTAGATAGAGCCCTGGCGACCTCACCCCTCGATTCAGGGATGTTTTTATTATAACTGTCTAAAATTGTATTAAATTTGATTCGGGGTTAAAATTACTAGAGTTAAGAAAGTGAAACGCGAGCTTGGCTGTTTTCAATAAAATATTGTTGAAGTTTGCGGGGGCGCAACTCTAAAATCAGACTAGATAGAGCCCTGGCGACCTCACCCCTCGATTCAGGGATGTTTTTATTATAACTGTCTAAAATTGTATTAAATTTGATTCGGGGTTAAAATTACTAGAGTTAAGAAAGTGAAACGCGAGCTTGGCTGTTTTCAATAAAATATTGTTGAAGTTTGCTGGGGCGCAACTCTAAAATCAGACTAGATAGAGCCCTGGCGACCTCACCCCTCGATTCAGGGAGGTTTTTAGTATAACTGTCTAAAATTGTATTAAATTTGATTCGGGGTTAAAATTACTAGAGTTAAAAAAGTGAAACGCGAGCTTGGCTGTTTTCAATAAAATATTGTTGAAGTTTGAGGGGGCGCAGCTCTGGAAGTAGACGAGATGGGGCCCTAGCGACCACATTCCTGGATTCAGGGATGTTTTTAGTATAACTGTCTAAAATTGTATTAAATTTTATTCGGGGTTAAAATTACTAGAGCTAAGAAAGTGAAACGCGAGCTTGGCTGTTTTCAATAAAATATTGTTGAAGTTTGAGGGGGCGCAGCTCTGGAAGTAGACGAGATGGGGCCCTAGCGACCACATTCCTGGATTCAGGGATGTTTTTAGTATAACTGTCTAAAATTGTATTAAATTTTATTCGGGGTTAAAATTACTAGAGCTAAGTAAGTGAAACGCGAGCTTGGCTGTTTTCAATAAAATATTGTTGAAGTTTGCGGGGGCGCAACTCTAAAATCAGACTAGATAGAGCCCTGGCGACCTCACCCCTCGATTCAGGGAGGTTTTTAGTATAACTGTCTAAAATTGTATTAAATTTGATTCGGGGTTAAAATTACTAGAGTTAAGAAAGTGAAACGCGAGCTTGGCTGTTTTCAATAAAATATTGTTGAAGTTTGAGGGGGCGCAGCTCTGGAAGTAGACGAGATGGGGCCCTAGCGACCACATTCCTGGATTCAGGGATGTTTTTAGTATAACTGTCTAAAATTGTATTAAATTTTATTCGGGGTTAAAATTACTAGAGCTAAGAAAGTGAAACGCGAGCTTGGCTGTTTTCAATAAAATATTGTTGAAGTTTGAGGGGGCGCAGCTCTGGAAGTAGACGAGATGGGGCCCTAGCGACCACATTCCTGGATTCAGGGATGTTTTTAGTATAACTGTCTAAAATTGTATTAAATTTTATTCGGGGTTAAAATTACTAGAGCTAAGTAAGTGAAACGCGAGCTTGGCTGTTTTCAATAAAATATTGTTGAAGTTTGCGGGGGCGCAACTCTAAAATCAGACTAGATAGAGCCCTGGCGACCTCACCCCTCGATTCAGGGAGGTTTTTAGTATAACTGTCTAAAATTGTATTAAATTTGATTCGGGGTTAAAATTACTAGAGTTAAGAAAGTGAAACGCGAGCTTGGCTGTTTTCAATAAAATATTGTTGAAGTTTGAGGGGGCGCAGCTCTGGAAGTAGACGAGATGGGGCCCTAGCGACCACATTCCTGGATTCAGGGATGTTTTTAGTATAACTGTCTAAAATTGTATTAAATTTGATTCGGGGTTAAAATTACTAGAGTTAAGAAAGTGAAACGCGAGCTTGGCTGTTTTCAATAAAATATTGTTGAAGTTTGAGGGGGCGCAGCTCTGGAAGTAGACGAGATGGGGCCTTGGCGACCTCACCCCTCGATTCAGGGAGGTTTTTAGTATAACTGTCTAAAATTGTATTAAATTTGATTCGGGGTTAAAATTACTAGAGTTAAGAAAGTGAAACGCGAGCTTGGCTGTTTTCAATAAAATATTGTTGAAGTTTGCTGGGGCGCAACTCTAAAATCAGACTAGATGGGGCCCTGGCGACCTCATTCCTGGATTCAGGGATGTTTTTATTATAACTGTCTAAAATTGTATTAAATTTGATTCGGGGTTAAAATTACTAGAGTTAAGAAAGTGAAACGCGAGCTTGGCTGTTTTCAATAAAATATTGTTGAAGTTTGCGGGGGCGCAACTCTAAAATCAGACTAGATGGGGCCCTGGCGACCTCATTCCTGGATTCAGGGATGTTTTTATTATAACTGTCTAAAATTGTATTAAATTTTATTCGGGGTTAAAATTACTAGAGCTAAGTAAGTGAAACGCGAGCTTGGCTGTTTTCAATAAAATATTGTTGAAGTTTGAGGGGGCGCAGCTCTGGAAGTAGACGAGATGGGGCCTTGGCGACCTCACCCCTCGATTCAGGGATGTTTTTAGTATAACTGTCTAAAATTGTATTAAATTTTATTCGGGGTTAAAATTACTAGAGCTAAGAAAGTGAAACGCGAGCTTGGCTGTTTTCAATAAAATATTGTTGAAGTTTGCGGGGGCGCAACTCTAAAATCAGACTAGATAGAGCCCTGGCGACCTCACCCCTCGATTCAGGGAGGTTTTTAGTATAACTGTCTAAAATTGTATTAAATTTGATTCGGGGTTAAAATTACTAGAGTTAAGAAAGTGAAACGCGAGCTTGGCTGTTTTCAATAAAATATTGTTGAAGTTTGCGGGGGCGCAACTCTGAAATCAGACTAGATAGAGCCCTGGCGACCTCACCCCTCGATTCAGGGATGTTTTTATTATAACTGTCTAAAATTGTATTAAATTTGATTCGGGGTTAAAATTACTAGAGTTAAGAAAGTGAAACGCGAGCTTGGCTGTTTTCAATAAAATATTGTTGAAGTTTGCGGGGGCGCAACTCTAAAATCAGACTAGATAGAGCCCTGGCGACCTCACCCCTCGATTCAGGGATGTTTTTATTATAACTGTCTAAAATTGTATTAAATTTGATTCGGGGTTAAAATTACTAGAGTTAAGAAAGTGAAACGCGAGCTTGGCTGTTTTCAATAAAATATTGTTGAAGTTTGCGGGGGCGCAACTCTAAAATCAGACTAGATAGAGCCCTGGCGACCTCACCCCTCGATTCAGGGATGTTTTTATTATAACTGTCTAAAATTGTATTAAATTTGATTCGGGGTTAAAATTACTAGAGTTAAGAAAGTGAAACGCGAGCTTGGCTGTTTTCAATAAAATATTGTTGAAGTTTGCTGGGGCGCAACTCTAAAATCAGACTAGATAGAGCCCTGGCGACCTCACCCCTCGATTCAGGGAGGTTTTTAGTATAACTGTCTAAAATTGTATTAAATTTGATTCGGGGTTAAAATTACTAGAGTTAAGAAAGTGAAACGCGAGCTTGGCTGTTTTCAATAAAATATTGTTGAAGTTTGAGGGGGCGCAGCTCTGGAAGTAGACGAGATGGGGCCCTAGCGACCACATTCCTGGATTCAGGGATGTTTTTAGTATAACTGTCTAAAATTGTATTAAATTTTATTCGGGGTTAAAATTACTAGAGCTAAGAAAGTGAAACGCGAGCTTGGCTGTTTTCAATAAAATATTGTTGAAGTTTGAGGGGGCGCAGCTCTGGAAGTAGACGAGATGGGGCCCTAGCGACCACATTCCTGGATTCAGGGATGTTTTTAGTATAACTGTCTAAAATTGTATTAAATTTTATTCGGGGTTAAAATTACTAGAGCTAAGTAAGTGAAACGCGAGCTTGGCTGTTTTCAATAAAATATTGTTGAAGTTTGCGGGGGCGCAACTCTAAAATCAGACTAGATAGAGCCCTGGCGACCTCACCCCTCGATTCAGGGAGGTTTTTAGTATAACTGTCTAAAATTGTATTAAATTTGATTCGGGGTTAAAATTACTAGAGTTAAGAAAGTGAAACGCGAGCTTGGCTGTTTTCAATAAAATATTGTTGAAGTTTGAGGGGGCGCAGCTCTGGAAGTAGACGAGATGGGGCCCTAGCGACCACATTCCTGGATTCAGGGATGTTTTTAGTATAACTGTCTAAAATTGTATTAAATTTGATTCGGGGTTAAAATTACTAGAGTTAAGAAAGTGAAACGCGAGCTTGGCTGTTTTCAATAAAATATTGTTGAAGTTTGAGGGGGCGCAGCTCTGGAAGTAGACGAGATGGGGCCTTGGCGACCTCACCCCTCGATTCAGGGAGGTTTTTAGTATAACTGTCTAAAATTGTATTAAATTTGATTCGGGGTTAAAATTACTAGAGTTAAGAAAGTGAAACGCGAGCTTGGCTGTTTTCAATAAAATATTGTTGAAGTTTGCTGGGGCGCAACTCTAAAATCAGACTAGATGGGGCCCTGGCGACCTCATTCCTGGATTCAGGGATGTTTTTATTATAACTGTCTAAAATTGTATTAAATTTGATTCGGGGTTAAAATTACTAGAGTTAAGAAAGTGAAACGCGAGCTTGGCTGTTTTCAATAAAATATTGTTGAAGTTTGCGGGGGCGCAACTCTAAAATCAGACTAGATGGGGCCCTGGCGACCTCATTCCTGGATTCAGGGATGTTTTTATTATAACTGTCTAAAATTGTATTAAATTTTATTCGGGGTTAAAATTACTAGAGCTAAGTAAGTGAAACGCGAGCTTGGCTGTTTTCAATAAAATATTGTTGAAGTTTGAGGGGGCGCAGCTCTGGAAGTAGACGAGATGGGGCCCTGGAGACCTCACCCCTCGATTCAGGGAGGTTTTTAGTATAACTGTCTAAAATTGTATTAAATTTGATTCGGGGTTAAAATTACTAGAGTTAAGAAAGTGAAACGCGAGCTTGGCTGTTTTCAATAAAATATTGTTGAAGTTTGCGGGGGCGCAACTCTAAAATCAGACTAGATGGGGCCCTGGCGACCTCACCCCTCGATTCAGGGAGGTTTTTAGTATAACTGTCTAAAATTGTATTAAATTTTATTCGGGGTTAAAATTACTAGAGCTAAGAAAGTGAAACGCGAGCTTGGCTGTTTTCAATAAAATATTGTTGAAGTTTGAGGGGGCGCAGCTCTGGAAGTAGACGAGATGGGGCCTTGGCGACCTCACCCCTCGATTCAGGGAGGTTTTTAGTATAACTGTCTAAAATTGTATTAAATTTGATTCGGGGTTAAAATTACTAGAGTTAAGAAAGTGAAACGCGAGCTTGGCTGTTTTCAATAAAATATTGTTGAAGTTTGCTGGGGCGCAACTCTAAAATCAGACTAGATGGGGCCCTGGCGACCTCATTCCTGGATTCAGGGATGTTTTTATTATAACTGTCTAAAATTGTATTAAATTTGATTCGGGGTTAAAATTACTAGAGTTAAGAAAGTGAAACGCGAGCTTGGCTGTTTTCAATAAAATATTGTTGAAGTTTGCGGGGGCGCAACTCTAAAATCAGACTAGATGGGGCCCTGGCGACCTCACCCCTCGATTCAGGGATGTTTTTATTATAACTGTCTAAAATTGTATTAAATTTTATTCGGGGTTAAAATTACTAGAGCTAAGAAAGTGAAACGCGAGCTTGGCTGTTTTCAATAAAATATTGTTGAAGTTTGAGGGGGCGCAGCTCTGGAAGTAGACGAGATGGGGCCTTGGCGACCTCACCCCTCGATTCAGGGAGGTTTTTAGTATAACTGTCTAAAATTGTATTAAATTTGATTCGGGGTTAAAATTACTAGAGCTAAGGAAGTAAAACGCGAGCTTGGCTGTTTTCAATAAAATATTGTTGAAGTTTGCGGGGGCGCAGCTCTGGAACCAGACTAGATGGGGCCCTGGCGACCTCACCCTTGTTTTCAGAAGGTTTTCCACTATAACACTACAAACTTATATTAGTTTTGATTGACAAATAAATGTGCTACACTTAAAAATATAAAACTACCTCCAAAGACTTTTCCACGCAACTTTTTTATTTCTTTTGCAGTACTCACATGCAGGACCTCCAGGAAGTGACCCAGGACGTCCACTACGAGAACTACAGATCAGAAAGGTTAGCAAAAGGTGCCCCGGCACCGGTCCCCAAGCGTACCACGTGAGTAAAAACAAATAGAAATTTTTTCGATGTTGGTATTTGTAGTTTTTGTTGCACTGTAGCTTCTATTCTTTTTGTGTTATTTCAAAGTAGCGGATCACATAAAAACCGCTCCATATAACTTATAATTTATTTGTTGCTTGTAGTAAGTCAGCGCGTAGTGGATTTTTAGTTTTGTGGTGTTTTTTTGTTTGTTTTGTTGGTGTTTTTTATGTTTAACTCACATGGTGCACTTGGTTTACTTGGTAGATTATTTACTGACCTAATTATATGTTCAGACGTGTTACACAACCTACACCGCTACTAAATTGTAGTAGGACACTAGACAATTAATTTAATGAATATTTTTCTTAGGGGTTTCAAAATATTTTGCATGAAATTAATTTGGTTAATTATATATTTAATTTGAAATATTTAAACAGATAAACTAATATGTTTGATCCCTACACACAACAATACAATTAATACAAAATTAAATTGTTTATAAATATGATATTAATGAGGTATTCTGGTATAATTGTATTTACCCGAAAAAATTATTTTTACCTCCCGCCACATCCCGTAAGGGAGGTAAAGGAATCATGCTAAAAATTGGGTAGTGAGTTTGCAGCGGATGAGCAAGTTTTAGGGTCCCTAGAATCCGATTTTAATAGTTTCGCGATGATGTCTGTGTGTGTGTCTGTCTGTCAGTCTGTGTGTATTTCTGGATCTACAAAACTGAAAATTTTGATGTTTTGTATATATCAATTGTATCCCCTTTGGAAGAGTTGATTAGTTTTTGGTGATAATCCAATAACCGGAAGTGGTAGTTTACTTGAAGACCTGTCAAGTTATTTTGAAATATCTCAGTAAATTTTGTTATTACAATAAAGTTTCAAATATTATTATCTACAATTATTGTTTAAAACATTTTCCTCTTACTGGCACCATTTACGAATTAAAACACTTTAAAAATAGTTATTTGTCAAACTACAGAGGAAAGCGCTTCTTTTTCCCAGTGGAAGAAGAGCTTTCCTCTCGAGTTAGACACAACATTTTTTCACGACATGTTTCTAAAAACGATTTGCGCGGACCTAAAATACACTTTGAGAACACAACTGACAAACTGACACGTTAAAAGTTAGGTTATCAGACACAAGGCGGTGCAGCAGTGTTGCCAATGAACCAATCTTAAATATAAATTAAAGTTGTCAAATTGTGATTTAATCTACAAAAATATATCTTTAAAATACGGATTAAATAAAATTAGGAATTTATTTTTAATTTTTACAATATATTTGTTGTAAATAGCATTCATATTGGTAACACTTCTATATTTTCCTCTCTACATTGTCGTTGTTTTGTTTTTTCAAAATACAGGTTTGCAAATTTAAGATCAAACATACGCGTCGAAAGAACGAACCCTTTATTTTTTAAAAAAACAGCAAATTCTGTATTCTTTATTTATTTTCATGTTCTTTATGGTCCAACAACCTCCATTCGTCAAAATATCATGGATTTGTTACAGTGACTTGTACATTGCAATGTCAGATGAAGAACATATTTTCGTTGGGTTCGTTCACTCCCATGAATTTTGTTTTGCAAATTCAAATTTCAATAAATTATTTCTTACAATTATTCTTATCGAAAAACAAAACAATTATTACTGTGAAGTCTTTGAACATTCTAGTATTTATATATGTGGATGAAAACGATAACTGAAACATTCAACTATAAAAAAATATTCCTTGAAGTCTAGTTGGTCAAAAATTCAGAATTTTGATACTGAATTTCTAATTCCCATGAACGACGACAGTAATGAAAATAATTCGTATATTTATAAATATAATCGTCTATAACATACTAAAATTATTTTACATTTGAATTTACAGTTTTTGAGAAACAAATAAGAATATACCAAAAAACACACTTTAACTGTAAATTCAAGTGTAAATTAATTTTAGTATGTTATAGACGATCATATTTATAAATATACACATTATTTGTATTACTGTAGTCGTTCATGGGAATGTGTGACATATATTTGACTACTTTGAAAATTATGTTCATGTATAATATGTAAACAAAATTGGCATTTAAAAATTTATTACAAAACTTTGGACTTTTATCTACGAACGTAGGTATAAAACATTATATGTTTCATTTATTATAATAATGATATATTGTTTCAAAAAAGTCATGTTCATCTTGCGCTAACTTCAGCCCGTATGGTTCACCTTAAACGAAAATATCAAAATATCAAAATATATATATATATATATATATATATATATATATATATATATTTATATTTTCGTTTAAATTTGCAAACCTGTATTTTGAAAAAACAAAACAACGGTTGCAAAATGTCATTTTTCGACATGTGTCATAATTATTTAAAGGGATGAGCGATTCTTGATAGTGGTGGTCCGTGTTCCTGCATCATTTGATAAGAAATCTATGGCGGGAGGTATTGTGCTGCCCACAACAGATTTTTTCGTCTCGCATAACTCAAAACCAAAAAATACAATTTTGTGTATTTTTGCTTCTTATATTTAAATGAAGAGCTGATTAGATTTTGGATAAAATTGGTCGACCGGAAGTAGCAGTTCACTTGAAGCCTTTAACAGTTTCCGAGAAAAATACGGTTAAATTTAATTTTTTAACAATTTATGTTATTTTAGAAGTTGAAGAATATTTAATTTTACATGTGTTTTGATTACACTAATTTTATTAATTTTCATTAGATTTTGAGATAATAAAATATAAAGAAATTAAATTTTCTCAAATCTTGCATTCCTAGTACACCATGGAAACATATTGACATATATTAAATAAATACACGAAATAAAATTAAATTTCTCAAATATAAATAGAAAATATACAAATAAGAAGGAATGTTTCTGTATCAAATAGTATTTTGTACCGGTTAAGAGTAGTATTGGGCGGTAGGTTATGTGCTGGCCACATACCTCACACCCGTCCAAAAAAAACATTCCTTAAAATTTTTATATTAAAACTACCCGAAATACCACAAAACAAACTTGCAAACTTCCAACAACAAACACATTGGTATCAAACAACCCTACACAACACTCTACTAACCCAAAAAACCCTAGAATCCCCCAAATACTTAAATAAATCATTGAACCATAGATCATTGGAGGACAAGTCTGGTTCTTTGAACGAGAAAGACCGAATGCTCCAAGAGAAAGAAGCAGAACTTAAGCGCATGCAGGAGATGTTGGCAGCCATGCAAGCGCAAATGAAACAACAGCAATAGCAGGGCTACCAACCCTGGGGACATATCATAAGTGCCATCAGCATGGGAATACAAAATTCCAATGAAATTGTATTAAATTAATTGCACAGGGTGGTTTGTTTTTCCAAATTCTTTGAAAACAGTTTGAGTAGATTGGTCGTTAATTCGTCAAAGCCAAAGATAATTAATAATAATCGAAGTTTTTAATTGGACACCCTGTTTAAAAGTAGAATAAAATATATTTTTTTATAGAGATTATGCTTTATATATTTCATATTTTATATTATTTATTTTTCCATTTGCTCATTTCGATCTCAAAAATAAATTTTAAATTTCAGTACTTAATAATTTTCGTTTGAAAAAGACAAAAACTGTATATATACGACTATATTAAAAATCTCCTATTCTCAAAATAGACTATGATTTTCTCGAATATCTGTATTAAATAGTGCCAATATATTTTAAAATATCGATTAATAGAATAATTTCTGTATGTACTTATTTGTATCTTTAAAAATATACGCTTTTTTAACTATATTCTATCGTTTTTACCGAAAATTCCCCAAAATCATTTGAATTTCCCGCCTTGTACATTATTTAAAACAACTAAAAAGCTTTTTTTAACTTCATTCTTGAGTTTTTACTGAAGATCATTTGAATTTGCCGCCTTTTAAACTGTTTAAAACAACTGAAAAGCTTTTTTTTAATTTCATTCTTGAGTTTTTACTGAATATCATTTGAATTTGCCGCCTTAAAAACTGTTTAAAACTGAAAAGATTTGTTTATATTTCTTTGTGTTGCTACATAAATTGTTGGGTGGTACTTCCGTAATTTGACGTTTCTCAAACCAAATTTCCCTATCGATAAAATTGTAATTTTTGTTTTATTTGGTTGCTGGTTAAAAAAAGTTGGTACTTCTGTCATTTGACGTTTCCCTCATAACCCAACTTAAAACGTAGTAAAAATGTCGCAGTTTTCGACAAATGAGTCATTAAGTCTAGAAAAACGAATAGAAATAAGTTCAAACGTTACAAAAACAAATTTAAACGATGTAAATGATGTTTATGAAATAGATAAATGCGCAAAATGGATAATTGAAAACGATTTTAAGAAGGTATGATGTTATCAGTTATCAATTGAGTGTTTCTAAAATGAATTTGCATAGGTTTGTTTGCAATTTCCTGATTGTTTATTGGTCGATTCAAGTGAAATAGTTAAAAGAATTGAACAAATTATTGATAGAAAGGTTTATATTTTAGCTGATACAGCTTATGAAAGGTTTGTGACTTATAATCTGTCAAAAACTGTCAAATTTACAAACTATTATTATTTTAGTTGTTGTATTGATTATACAGCCGCTAATCATATTTCTGCTGATGCTATTATACACTTTGGGGCTACATGTTTTTCCAAAACAGAAAATATAATTCCATGTCTTAAAATATACGAAAAATATATTTTTGACGAGAAAGTATTCTGTAATTACCTCACGGGTAATTTTTTTGACTATGAAGATATAGTTGTAATTGTGGATACACCATATTTGTACAAACTAGGTAAGGAATAATTGTTGAAATATTTGTTTCGGGGATTTTGTGTGTTTCCTGATTTTTATTCGGGAAAATGTGTCAAATAAAAATTGTAGTGAATTAAATTCTGCGTCTGGAGCTACTGGGTACAGGTTCGTTTCTAGTCTAGTTTTGGTGCTACGCCCCCTCAAACTTCAACAATTTTTTGGTGCTAAAATCGTGTTTTTCTTTTTAACTTTTAACTAATTTATCTTCTAATCAAAATCAATACAACTGTATGTAGTGTTATAAAAAGTGTTCCTGAATCCAGTAGTGATGTCCCCAGCGCCCCATCTGCTCTAGCTTCTGAGCTACGCCCCCTCAAACTTTAATAATATTTTGTTGAAGACAGTCAAGTTCGCATTTTATTGTCTTGGTTCTAGCAATTGTACCCCTTAATCAAAATTAATACAATTTTAGACAGTTGAGCTAGAAACCACCCTGAATCCAGCGGTGAGGTCCCCAAAGTCCTATCTAGTCTAGTTCCAGAGCTACGCGACCTCAAATTTCAACAAGTTTAATTTGTCATTCCATTTAAACTTTAAACCTAGTTTAAACCAGAACTAAACAAGATAAACGCTTGGAACAAACTGTATTCGATGTAGAATTTAATTCTCTACAACTTAAGCTTTTCTTGTAAATAAATAAGGGGGGCCTCAAAACTTATTATATTGTTTTTACAACAGGGCTTATCAAAGACAAAGTACATAGAGAATATAAGGTTTTGTCTGTAGAGGATAATTTAATTGATCTGGATTATAAAATAATTGTTTATCTAGGGAGCAATGATAGAAAATTGATGAACATTGCTTTGACATTCAATAGTGAGTTAATTGTTTAAATAATTGTATATATTTTTGTCAAATAATTAAAATTTCAGCTAGCGATATTTGTTTTTTCGACCCAAAAACAAGTACAGAAATTGATGACTATAAACTTGACTTGAAAGTTTTGAAGCGTCGATTGTTTTTAGCCGAAAAAATAAAAGATTCAAACACAGTAGGCATTGTAATAAGTACACTCGCCGTCAAAAACTATTTAAAAATAATTGAGCGGCTAAAAACTCTGCTCAGAATTCACTCAAAAAAATATTATGTTATAAGTGTTGGCAAGCCTACAGTAGCGAAGCTCGCCAACTTCCCAGAGGTAACTTGTACAGGCTGTGTCGTAAGTTTTCTTTAAGATAGTATCGTTTTAGGTTGATGTTTTCGTGGTAGTAGGCTGTGCAATGAACGAAATATATGAAAATCGCGAGTTTTACAAACCAATTGTTACTCCTTTCGATGTAGAGTCTGCCTTAAATCCAAAATTACAAAACGAACGATTTTCTTACGATTTCAATAGGTTCCTACAGGATAACAACGAAATAACAAGTGACATCCTACAGGAATTCAAACAAAACGATGTTAGTTTACTGACAGGAAACATACGGCAATCACAACAAAAAACAGATGAAAATTTGACAGATGAAAACAAAATAGCGCTAAAAAATGAAGGTACTCTTCAAGTTGGGGAAAAGTCCGGGGCTGGGTTTTTAGCGAATAGGTCCTGGAAGGGTTTAGAGCAGAATTTGGGGAGGGCGGAGCCCCAGATTGCCCAAAAAGGACGAACGGGGCTAGCTCAAGGCTATCAGAACGAAACAGAATAATTGTAAATGTAATTGTTACTAAATATGTATTTTAAATATATATTTGATGAAATAAACAGTTGAAATTTTTCACAGATAATAAAACAATTGAATATTTATGACAGATGACAAAACATTGGGCGCATAAACCATAAACGAAATATGACAAATTTATATAAAAATCGTGTAACACTTACGGAATAATTAGTAGTCAAGTATTTTTTTCTTTTAAATATTTTGCAGTAAAGCGATATTGGCAACGAAAATGAACTCGTAGCCCTCTGGTGGCAAAATTATGAACTTTTGCATTGGGTAATCATTTGTAGCGTACATGTTATATAGTGTGGTTATCGAATTAATTTTGTGCTATTTTCTTTTATTTTGTGTCTTATTTTGTATATATTCTTTCTCCTTTTCCATACCCTTAATGTTTTGTTATTATTCTGTAACATAAGTTTTCTGAAAAGCTCTTAGTATGGATTTTAAATCCAAATTCAAAATGTACAACACAAACTGATTAGAAATTAAATACTTTAACTGGCTTACCAAATTTTGAAGGAATAATAATTATAGACTTATCCTAATATAAAAATTTTCAAATTATCGACTAGAGAAAATCATACCCACACTTATTGAAATGAAACTAAACATTACTTATGCTGTACTAGCAGTTTTATTCAAATATGTAACTAGGGTAACATATAAAAATGTATTTTGTGATACAGTTCACAAGTTATATAATATAATATTTTCAACATAAATGGTTCCATGTATCTCATGTGGATTTGTAGTAAGAGCACTGATCGGCAAACATAACCCAAAAAGCTTGCACTTATTTAAATTTACCTCCACAACTCTACATAAAAATAACAAGCTACTGTTAACTATTTCTTCCTCCTCGATAAAATTTTTGGTAGAATTCGTCGCCTCGAGATATCTAAATAATTCTTGAAAACCAACTTGTTTATCGGCACTGTAAAAGTTATCCATACCTAAAAATATATTAAAGAGACGGTATAACTGTAATTTTAAAAATAAATAAAGCACAAATACTTCCCTTTACACAATACCGTACTTCAAATAAGCTCATATTTTATTTATAACTATAATTATATGAACTTTATTTATGTTTCTCCGTATGTCATTCACTGCATGTTACCTACGACGTCGGCCATTTGCAAATACTCAGTGCTGCCGCCATCGGTCATTTTCGTTGCCAATAACGTATTGAACATATTTTGACGTCACAGGTACTCGCATTGATTCTATTGGCTAGAAATATGAAACGTGCAAGTCGCGCGTCCTCCGTTGCGCCCAACGCCTATTGTGGGCTAAAATAGAACTACTAAATGTTATTTTGTTTGTTGGTATTTAAGATTATATTTGTTGTGATTCTATTACTTGTTTTATAATTTCACTGTTTGATTGTGCTGTGTTGAAAATCTATTGAATAAAATTGTGTGTTGAGGTTAGGTTACATCACTACTAGCGCCACTGTTCTCAAACTTTCGTATGATATTTACTCGAATATCAAGTAAAATACTCTAAAGTTGCCAAAGGAATTTTATCTTTATTTATATTTAGTTTAATTGTTATAAATTAAGATTTATAATATATAAATATTATTTTTACATTAAAAAATATGTAATATCTACTATCATGAAAAATCGTTGTTTTAGTGCCACTGGAGGAGTACCAGTGACGTCACACAAACTTTGAAAAATCATATCTCTGGTAATATATGAAATTTTCACTGATTGTCATAAGTTTCATAAAAAAATTGGTTTATGGGACCATTGAATAATTAGACAGTTGACAAAACAATACTTATTTACAAATTTTTGAAACTTGTCATTTTATTCTCAACATACTTGACCCTCAATCAAAATTAAGATAATTTTACATAGTTGGACTACAAGCCTTACTGAATTCGGGAGTTAGGACGCAAGGGCCCTATCTAGTCTTGTTCTAGAGCTACACCCCCTCAAACTTCAACAACTTTTACAGATTTCAATTACTAGCTGTCGTGTTATACTATTTGCTCTAACATAATTGTCTCCCAATTAAAATTAATATAATTGTAGTAATTTATACTAAAATCCCCAAAAAATCCAGAGGTACAGTTCCCATGGCCCCCATCTAGTCTGGTTCCAGAGCTACGCCTCCTCTAACTTCAATACTTTTAGTTGTCATCCCATTTGAAAACAGCCAAGCTCCCATTTTACATTATTTCTTCCAACAAATTTTTCCTCCAATCAAATTTCATATAACTTTACACAGTTATACTAAAAACCCTCCTAAATCCAGTGGTGAGGTCGCCAGGGCCCCATCTAGTCTAGATTCCGAGCTACGCCCCCTCAAACTTACAAATTTTTTTGTTGAAAACAGCCAAGCTCCCATTTTACATTAATTCTTCCAACAAATTTTTCCTCCAATCAAATTTCATATAACTTTACACAGTTATACTAAAAACCCTCCTAAATCCAGTGGTGAGGTCGCAAGGGCCCCATCTAGTCTAGATTCCGAGCTACGCCCCCTCAAACTTACAAATTTTTTTGTTGAAAACAGCCAAGCTCTCATTTCACATTTTGAATTCTAACAAATTTATCCCATAATCAAAACCAGTACAAATTCACACAGTTATACTAAAAGCCCTCCTGAATCCAGGGGCGAAGTCTCCAGGGCCCTATCTAGCGCAGTTTTTAAATTTCATATTTAAATTAAAAAAAGTAAACTTTTATCTAAATATATTATTGAATACTTTGACAGTTCATAAAACAAATGAATAATAAGACAGTTGACAAAACAAATGATATTTATTAATCAAAATACAAACTTAAAAACCTTTCTTAACTAAATACTCTTTAACTAAAGCCACATGATCTCCTTTAATATGAATATACCCAACTAATTCATTCACTTGAGTTGCGACATCTTTCTTTAAGTTTTCTTCGAGATATTTCTTCAAATCCTTCTCCAATTCGAAAACATCACCTTGGATTCGTCGAATTTTCGTAATTTTTCGCATTCCTCGGTGACTTGTTGCCAAATAAACCGGTACCATAAAGTTTTTGTTCCTTGCTACGTAGAACTTTGCATTTTCGATGGATTCTAAAAAAAATAACAGTTTTTTTACAATCATTCCTATTCTGTTAGTTTTACAAGAAAAAGTTTTAAATTATAGTTGTAGGGAATTAAATTTTACATTGAGTACAGTTTGTCCCAATCGTTTATTGTGTCTAGTTCGGATTTAAGCAAGGTTTTAAGTTAGAAAATGACAATTAAAATATGTTGAAGTTTGAGGGGGCGTAGCTCAAGAACTAGACCAGATATGGCTCTGGCGACCTCACTCCTGGATTCAGTGGAAATTTTATTATATATGTGTAAAATTGCATTAATTTTGAATGGAAAATAAATTTGCTAGAATTCAAAGAGTGAAATGAGAGCTTAGCTATTTTCAACAACTGAAATGTTGAAGTTTGAGGGGGCGTAGCTCAAAAACTAGAGTAGATAGGGCTCTGGCGACCCCACCCCTGGATTCAGTGGAGATTTTATTATATATGCGTAAAATTGCATTAATTTTGAATGGAAAATAAATTTGCTAGAATTCAAAGAGTGAAATGAGAGCTTAGCTATTTTCAACAACTGAAATGTTGAAGTTTGAGGGGGCGCAGCTCAAAAACTAGACTAGATGAGGCAGTGGCGACCTCACCCCTGGATTCAGTGGAGATTTTATTATAATTTTATAAAGTTATATTGGTTTTGATTGGATGATATATTTGCTAGAATTCAAAATATGAAATTAGAACTTTGCTGTTTTCGACAAGAAGAATGTTAAAGTTTGAGGGGGCGTAGCTCGGGATCTAGACTAGATAGGGCCCTCGAGACTTCACCCCTGCATTCAGTAGAGTTTTTACTATAAATTCAAATACACCCTCCTGCAAATATCTCCTTTTGTTATAGTTTAAACTAAACAAAATGTAAATACCTGATTGCGGTTTCCATCCAGAAGCATACTCGAGTTTTTCTTTAGGTTTTGGAACAACTAGAGGTGCTAAAATTCTCTCAACATACTTCCAATCCTCTGCAGATTTTGTCACCTCAAATTTATTATCGTATTCCGTAGAATTTCCAGCGATTTTTGAAGTTTGGTAACTTGAATTTCTTTGTTGGAACGACTGTGAAAAATTTGTTAGGTTATAAAGTAATTTTTAGGTTTAAACACTTACTAAATTGTTTTTGAAGGGGTTTGTTGTGATATTGTGCCTTAAAATGTTCTTAAGACAAGGCAAGAAGTTTTTTACAGACATTTTATTTGAAGGTTTTGTCAAATGTCAAAATTAATCGTACTGCAAGAGTCAAGTGTGAGTGCTTGCAGTTTTCTGGTCAGTTCACAATGTTATAAATGTTTTGACGGGCTTTTTAAATTAAAAATACGTTAAAAATTGTTTAAATCGTTTATTTAAGTGCTATAAATAGACGTGCAGTGTAAATATAACAAAATTACAAGCAGAAAAATTGCTTGAAATTAAAATAATTTTGAGGTTATGTGTTTAAAGCTTTAAAATGAATCAATCAACTGATAAAAATGAAGCTTCAAATGAGCAGTGGAACTCTGTTATGCGGCATTTCATAGGAAATAATTTTCGGTATAGAGAAAACATCATAATTCCAAAAAATTTGGGACCAATCGTCATAAAAACCAATGAGGAAAAAATGATAGAAGCAGCTTTTGAAAGCTGTCCTTTCAAATCTGTCATGAGTTGTGTTATAGGTAAAAAAACCCTAAAAATAATCTCTACATTCCCTATTCTAATACATTTTTTTAGGTTATGGTCTTGGCGCTGTCATAGGCCTCTTTTCGTCCAGCATAGGGCCCCAATCTGTCACCAGTGTTGAGACACAAACAGCTAGGGAAGTTTTAAAAGACATGAAAAACACTACTCTGAGTTACGCCAAAAACTTCGCTATTTTAGGGGCGGTTTTTTCAGGGGTTGAATGTGTTATTGAATCGCAAAGGGGAAAATCTGATTGGAAAAATGGCACATATGCTGGGGCTGTAACTGGGGGATTAATTGGTTTGCGAGCTGGGGTAAAAGCAGGGATTTTTGGTGCTGCAGGTTTTGCAGCGTTTTCTTCTGTTATTGATTATTACATGCATACTAGGTTCTAGGTTAATATTGTTTGTAGTTTGTAAATAAAATAAATAAAGAGTTGGTAATTCGTTTACTTGAATTTATTTTTCACGACAATCGATTTCATGTTTTTTGCATAATTGAAACAATTTTTATTTGAAACTTTTGTTTCTATTTTGTAGCGTTTTAATTTCAAAAAGAAAATCTGTTTATAAATAAACAGGAAAATTTATTTTTTCTGGCATAAGTACTGCCATCTTGCGGCAAGTTGTCAACATGACATCATTCAAACTGACTTCACTCCAAATCATAACGTATATTTTTGTTATAAAATAAATTTAATGTGAATGTGAAAATTACAATAAATAATTAGAATAGAAATGAAATAGGTGAATAAATAAACCATTACGATTAATTTTGTACGAATTTGAAACGATGGTGAATATTTAACCACGCCTTTCTTGTTCTTAATCTAATCAGAGACTAATAGACATTACGCATATCAATAAATCAACTGTCAATATTTATACAGCATAATCACCCCGTTATTTAACCAATTAATATAAATGTCACCGAATAGTTTAAGTAAAAATAAAGTGATATTTTGTGAGCAGTTAAATTGTGACAAGTGAATAAAAATGGCAGACAATTTGCAAAAAAAGCCTACGAAGGGAATTTTAAAAAACTCTAGCAGCTTTGACCATCAAGAAACCCAACATCAGCAACACCACAGGTAGGAGATAGTAAAATAATATTTTTACTTTATGCTTTTGACCTTTGCAAAATTTGAGGTTATATCATTGTCATGTTTTTGAATCAAATTAATTATGTTAAATTGTTAACCTTGCATTACAATATAATTATTTTTAATGGGTTTTGTTGGTAAATAACAACAATAACGCTAGTTTCAACATAGGAGGGGTATTTTAAATTGATTCTTTCTGAACTATTCAGTTCTTTACAAATTAAATGTTTTTAGGAAATCAAAAGAGACGAAATGGGATGAAATGAATATAATAGCAACCCTACACCCTCCAGATAAAGATTATGGTCATATGAAAATAGATGAGCCTAAAACTCCTTATAATTATGATGAACCAGATTCCAGTCGCAGTGAGTTAGATCCAGATGCTTTAGCTGAAAAGTAAGTACTTTTATTCGTGTTGGTAATTGTGATACAATAAAATTGTTTAGACAATACTTGTAGCTAGTTTAATAGAGAACAAATTTTACTTGAAACATTTTTTGGTAACCCTCCCGATAAAGACGGTGGGCCCCAAAGTACAAAACCGCGTCATTTCAAGGTTAAAAACTGTCTTCCTTACACTTTATATCTTCTAACGATTTTATCCTTCAACCAAATCGAATACAATTATGCATATTTGCACTAAAAGCCTCCCTGAATCCAGGGGTGATGTCCCTAGAGGCCCATCTAGTCTAGCTTCCGAGCTACGCCCCCTGAAACTTCGACATTTTTTATTGTCATTCCGTTTAAAATATTTGGACCTCCTGTTTCTCTTACCATATTTATATACCAATCAAAGTCAATATAATTTTAGACAGTTGTACTAGAAACCTCCCTGAATCCAGGGGTGATGTCGTCAGGGCCTCATCTTATCTAGTTTTGGAGCTACGCCCCCTCAAACTTAAACATTTTTGAGTTTTCAATCCATTTAAAGACTGTTTCACATTATTTCGTTTAGCAAATTTATTCCCCAATCAAAACCAATACAACTTTACACAACTATACTAAAAACCTCCCTGAATCCAGGGGTGAAGTCTCTATAGCCCCATCTAGTCTAGTTACCGAGCTACGCCCCCTAAAACAACAAATTTTTTTGTTGTCATTCCGTTTAAAATGTTTGAACTTCCTGTTTCACATTTTTTGTTCTTATCATATTTATTTTCCTATCAAAGTCAATATAATTTTAGACAATTGTACTAAAAACCTCCCTAAATCCATGGGTTAAATTACCAGGGCCCCATTTTGCCTAGTTTTAGAGCTACGCCCCTTCAAACTTCAACATTTTTGAGTTGTCAATCCTTTTGAAGATTGTTTTACATTACTTCGGTTAGCAAATTTATTCCTCAATCAAAACCAATATATTTTTACACAGTTATACTTAAAGCTTCCCTGAATCCAGGGGTGAAGTCGCCAGGGCTCCAACTTGTCTAGTTTTGGAGCTACGCCCCCTCAAACTTCAACATTTTTGAGTTGTCAATCCTTTTGAAGATTGTTTTACATTACTTCGGTTAGCAAATTTATTCCTCAATCAAAACCAATATATTTTTACACAGTTACACTTAAAGCTTCCCTGAATCCAGGGGTGAAGTCGCCAGGGCTCCAACTTGTCTAGTTTTGGAGCTACGCCCCCTCAAACTTCAACATTTTGAGTTGTCAATCCTTTTGAAGACTGTTTTACATTATTTCGTTTAACAAACTTATTCTTCAACCAATACCAACACAAATACACTCAGTTACACTAAAGCCCCCCCTGAATCCTGGGGTGGAGTCGCTAGGGCCCCATCTAGTCTAGTTTTTGAGTTTCAGTCCCTCAAACTTCAATTATTTTTTTAGATTAAATACCGATAAAAAACCTGCAAAAGTGTTAGAAGAAGATGACTCAGATGACGAAGAGGAAGAAGACGAATTAACACCTGAAGAGAAAGGTGAGATATTATTTTATTGTTTTTTTTTTCATCTTAGGTATACAAAACAAAAGAAAATCAGACGTCAAAACTTCAAAAAATATTTTTTAAGTTGCATGTTTTTATATGTTATGTATTTGGCAGCATTGCGAAAAGAATTCGAGATGAAACGAAAGGCGCACTATAACGAATACTACGCCGTTAAGTTAGCTAGGAAACTATTGGAAGAAGAAGAAGATGACGACGAAACAGAAGACGATAACGCTGGCACCAGCGGAAATATGTCGTAAAATAGAAAATAATCAATTCAATTTATTTAAAACAACTTTGTAATATTATTTATACAAATTAAAATATAAAATTATTATTTAATAAGTTTAGTATGAAGTTATTTTGTAATAAAATAATTATTAACTGACAAATTTGTAAACTGTCATTTTGAGGTTAGGAAATGTATTTTCTTTGAGTTTTACGTGTTATTTTTGTGCTACATTGATTTAGAAAGAAACTTCTGGAGTTAAAAAGGTAATTTTATTTATTTCGTAACATTTTAGAAACAAAAACTTTAATTGTAAACTTTTTTTGATACATATTTGATAGAAAATACAACTTAAATTATGTATTTATGCATAAAACCATTTTTCTGTTACGAAATACTAATTATTTTTAGTTCGTACTAATTTTAAAATGACAGTTTATGGTTTTGCGCTAATTTTGTGCCAATATTTTTTCCCATTATTAGACAATAGATTAAATATAAAATATTAAAATATATTTGCAATAATGTTAAGATAGCAACGCTTATTAAAAAAATAGATCGAAATAAATGTATATGTTATTAAATTATTGAATAAAAAATGTACAAATATTATGTAATTAATTATTTTAGGGTGGATAAATTATGTCTAATTAATTTCAGGGAAGTTTGAAGGGGCGTAGTTCCTAAACTAGGCTAGATAGCCCCTTGGGGACTTCGCCCCTGGATTCATAAGGGTTATTAGTGCTGCTGACTCAAGTTGAGTTGGTTTTGGTTTGGGGTTAAGGAATGATTTTAAGGGTAAAGTTAATATTAACTTAAATTTGTTTATAAATAAATACCAATTATATTAGTTTAAATAAACATAAATTAATCAATAGTCAAAATAGTTACTTTTCATTCAAAATTTTATATTATAAATCTGCATTTTTCGCGGCTTTAAAATGCGTGACGTAAACTTGCCAACTGCTGCTCATTTCAGACAGATTCAATTTTCAAATGTCAAGTGTGCTGCCATCTTGTAATCATTTACCATAGTAGAATCAATCACGCAATCTAATATACAGGGTGTTAATACTAAGTCGTTACACCCGAAAATGGTAGATAGAACTCATTAAAACAAACAACTTTTTTTAGCTCAAATTTTTTATTTGGAGCCCCATTTCATAGTTATTGGCGTTCTCTTGTTTTTCGAAAAATCGTCAGAACTCCCTTATTTTAAGGAATATTTAAAAAATACAAAAACTTTAAGCATTTGCTTTCGGTTCTCTAAAACACTTGTATTTACAACTATTTTTTATTTCATCAAATAACAAAATGGCGACCAATCAAAAATTTCTAAACAAGATATTTTGAAAACCACCCCATCGATTTTCGAAAATAAAACATTTTTAAAATCCTTAAACTTTCTATTACAATATTTGTCTGAAACATTTTTTTCTATCTGGCCAACAAAAGTTTTTATTGAAATTGAATTGCAAGATAAATTTTAACAAACTGCAACATTCATTTAAAACAAAGTAGGCTTGCTGCCATTAAACAAGAAAAACAAGAAACAAACAAGAAAAATAAAACAATAAACAATGAATCAACAAGGGTGGGACTAAATATTATTTTCAAAGTGGCCACCATTCGCAGCAACGCAAGCCCGGCAGCGTGCTTTGATGTTGGTGGAGACCTTCGCAAGGACTGCCTGCTTCTCTTTTATATCTTCTGCTGCAGCCACGATTCAAGCCACTAGTTCTAACTCTGTGTTCACCGGTGTCTCGTAAACAGAGGTCTTCATCTGACCCCAAAAAAAGAAATCTAGTGGAGTTAGGTCGGGGCTCCGGGCTGGCCACACAACTGGACCTCTCCTCCCAATCCACTTATTCGGGTATTTTCTATTTAACAATGCAGTGACTTTTCGCGTTAAATTTGAAGTAACTTGTTTTTGAGTACTTGTCAAATCTAATCTCTTTTTTGTTTCATTGTTTTAAGCAGCTTATTCGTTTTAAATGCTTTTTTTTTAGTTTGTTAATACTTATGTAAGCCAAGTAAGTGAACAAAAACTTTTTTTTTGCCAGATTGAAAAAAATATTTCAGACAAATATTGTAATAGAAAGTTTAAGGATTTTAAAAATGTTTTATTTTCGAAAATCGATGGGGTGGTTTTCAAAATATCTTGTTTAGAAATTTTTGATTGGTCGCCATTTTGTTATTTGATGAAATAGAAAATAATTGTGAATACAAGTGTTTTAGCGAACCGAAAGCAAATGCTTAAAGTTTTTGTATTTTTTAAATATTCCTTAAAATAAGGGAGTTATGACGATTTTTCGAAAAACAAGAGAACGCCAATAACTATGAAATGAGGCTCCAAATAAAAAATTTGAGCTAAAAAAAGTTGTTTGTTTCAATGAGTTCTATCTACCATTTTCAGGTGTAACGACTTAGTATTAACACCCTGTATACTAACAAACAAAAATTGAAATGTAAACTAATTTCTTGACAGCTACTCACTTGGCGATAGATGGCGCTGATATCAGTTTACAAATGTCATAGGCAAGCTGACGTCACACGTTCCATATTTGAATTTTAATCATTTTTCATAAATTTAATATCTCACTTAATACTTCTAATTTTTCACTAAAATTTGGATTATTGTAGGTCTAATAATATTTACAAATGAAAAAAAAATTGTCTCAAAAATGCAGGAATACACTTTTGGATTTTATACATTTTGATACTCGTGCTGCCATCTCATAGTTTATTTCAGAAGTATAGGTTCCAAAACTAAAAAAAAAATTACTGCACTTTGAAAAATCTACACGGAGGAAATTTGGTAAGCAATAATGAACATGCTACATAAGACACATATAATTTGAGAACTTTAAATTCGAATTACCTCAAACTTAAGGGTGACCGCCAATTATTAGAACCGCCATTGGAGCTTTTAGGGCTTAAGGTCAAACATACGCGTCGAAAGAACGAACCCTTTATTTTTTTAAAAAACAGCAAATTCTGTATTCTTTATTTATTTTCATGTTCTTTATGGTCCAACAACCTCCATTCGTCAAAATATCATGGATTTTTTACAGTGACTTGTACATTGCAATTTCAGATGAAGAACATAATTTCGTTGGGTTCGTTCACTCCCATGAATTTTGTTTTGCAAATTCAAATTTCAATAAATTATTTCTTACAATTATTCTTATCGAAAAACAAAACAATTATTACTGTGAAGTCTTTGAACATTCTAGTATTTATATATGTGAATGAAAAGGATAACTGAAACATCCAACTATAAAAAAATATTCGTTGAAGTCTAGTTGGTCAAAAATTCAGAATTTTGATACTGAATTTCTAATTCCCATGAACGAAGACAGTAATGAAAATAATTCGTATATTTATAAATATAATCGTCTATAACATACTAAAATTATTTTACATTTGAATTTACAGTTTTTGAGAAACAAATAAAAATATACCAAAAAGTGTGTTTTTTGGTATATTTTTATTTGTTTCTCAAAAACTGTAAATTCAAATGTAAATTAATTTTAGTATGTTATAGACGATTATATTTATAAATATACACATTATTTGCATTACTGTAGTCGTTCATGGGAATGTGTGGCATATATTTGACTACTTTGAAAATTATGTTCATGTATTATATGTAAACAAAATTTGCTTTTTAAAATTTATTACAAAACTTTGGACTTTTATCTACAAACGTAGGTATAAAACATTATATGTTTCATTTATTATAATAATGATATATTGTTTCAAAAAAGTCATGTTCATCTTGAGCTATCTTCAGCCCGTATTTGCCCGGATGGTTCACCTTAATCTATAGGAATCCACCCTTACCTATTTTTTTTTTTGGGTTTTTTCAAAATAACAAATTATTGAAAAAGGAAATTTAACAGTGTTTTTTACGAAAAACTGTTAAGGGCTTCTAGTGAACTGCTACTTCCGGTTGACCAATGTTATCCAAATTCTAATCATCTCTTCATATAAATATAAGAAGCAAAAATACACAAAATTGTATTTTTTTTTAGTATTTGAGTTAAGCAAAAAATCGGCACAGACCACACAGACATCATGGCGAAAATAAACTCACTATCCATTTTTTTTTACCAAAAACAATACCTCCCTTATTCAAAGTTAGGCGGGAAGTAAAAACTAATTGCAATAATTTTACGTGGGCAAAATAATACATTCCACAGTTGCACAAAATTCAATTTTTCAGCATTGTTTTTGAGTAAAACCGTGTCACAAAATCAACTTTGCCAATGTAAATAAGAAAACCATTTTTTGGAATAAAATACTGTATACTTTAGGATGGATTTATCACATTTACTTGTCAAATTTAAAGGGATGTTACCTTGATTTTATCGTTTCCTGATATTTCTGGCGCTGTGATAAAATGCTGTCAAGTTCAAAAAGAAATAAATACATAAATCATTTATTGAAGTACATATTATTTATTATTTTATATTAATACAAATTTTCCTTTGTATAAAGACTAGAAAATTGTTAAATTTATATACGACAGTCAGTTGTTTCCCAAATAACAAAACAAAACATTTAATAACAATAAGAAGAAATATCAAAGTAAAATATTGGTTATATTTTGCAAAAAACTCTTCCAAAACAATAAGTTTATTAAATTAATTAAGCTTCATTATTATATCCCAATATTTTGAGCAAATCTTAAAACTAAAAATTATTTATTTGGTTTATAAGCAACAGAAATTATTTTATACATAATTATAGAAGACAATTTACACTTTTCAAGTGTCTTTACATATTCTAGCGGACATTTCTGACAAAGGTTCCAGTTCTTTTGAACTAACCAAGTCAAATTCTGTCACAAAATAGTAGAAATGTTTGTAACAGGTGTTAACGTGGGCTTCCTAAAGAAAAACGTCAAAATTATTATTTTATTCTGCATTATTTTTGCTTAAAAGTTATGTGATAACAATTTTTAAAATGGTTTTTTCAACTTACCGCAGATATTGTGACAACATTTTGAAAATGATGGATGTACACATGAACGAACACCCGATGAAGTCTAGCAAGAATTTTGCTACAATGTGTTGAGAAATTTTTAGGAAATGGTTGGTTAGACGAACATGGAAACAAAGCCTGGTTGTTTATTTGACCTTCGACCCAATCCATAAGTAAGGAAATATATTGAGTGGCCGGTAAAGCCATTGGTTTTTTGTATCTGTTGTAAAAATAAATAGTTTATTGTCTAAATTGTTTCTTAATGATTTAAAACCATTCAAAAGCTTTTGATTGGAAATATTCGAAAACATAAGACCTAAGCAAAAAATTAAAAAAAAAATTTAGATGGGGCCCTGGTGACCTCACCCCTAGTTTCAGTAGGGCTTCAAGTACAACTGTCTAATGTTATATTGAATTTCACTGAAGAGTACAATTAATATAAGAAGAGTACAATATAAGAAAGAAACCAAAAGAAATTAAAAATAATATTTAGAAAAATTATTGATGTTTCAAGGGGCGTAGCTCTGAAACTAGACTAGATACGAATCTGGCGACCTCACCCCTGGATTCAGTCGAGCTTCTAGTACAACTATATACAACAGTATTAATTTTAATTGGGGGGTACAATAAAAATGAGAGTGGAAACTAGAGAAGTACCGAAAAGTCTAAAACAATTTTCTGAAAAATAGTTAAAGTTTGAGATGGCGCTCCGATTCAGTAGGTTTTCTAGCACAATTATCTAATATTATATTGATTTTGATATATTTCCGAGAGCAAATATTGTTCAGCGACAGTTTTAAATCATTTAGTATCAACAGCAAAAAAACAATTAAATAAAACACCAACCTGTCACCATCGGCCCACAAATACTCAAAACGGGGCCCACCAGACATTGTAGGACACGTTGTCTCGGTACAATATTCAGAAATTGTACCATAAATTAAATTTATTCGGTTAAAAAAGTCCACAACTGAAAGAAAAACAATATAATGGTATTTTGACACTTGGTGAAATATTTACCATGAACGGCGATCCAATCATTTAAGTCTTCGCCAGGAGGTAATTTTACAGCAGATCTCAAATTAATACCTGAATTTAAACTAGCACACGCCTGTTTGTGTAAACTGTATCGAATTGTACCGTGGGCAAACTTTTTTTTGGGCCTAAACGTCTGTAAACGTAAAAATATATTTTGTAACCTAACTTTCAATATATGTAGTCGCAAATAAATAATAAAGTTGTGTTGTATATTCAATTTATGTTTGATATAAGCATTATTATGTCTTTACATACCTTTCCTTTTTGGAAAAACTCTAAAAACCCGTTCATAGCCATTTTTTACACGACAAAATGATTGTTTTGTCACTTCGGAATTATAACCTAAAACTTTGACAATTGAAACTTTTATAGTAATTATTACAAGCAAAATGTTACAAAATATATATATTCCAGTTTGAAATTCAATATTTACTTACCTAAACGATAAGAAACTTGTTATCAAGTCTTATTAAATATAGATTACAAACATTTCCGGTACTAAATTTACTTGTAGAAATGTTTATACAAAACAATACTTGGAATCTTTAACTTATAATTATTTTATAAATATTGTTCTTGTTGTATTTCAAGGAATCAATTAAATAAATACAAATAATTAAAGAGTATTTTTGAAATATTGACAATACGATTCGCAACTGAAATGGACCCGTATCCATCTGGTGGTAAAAATATAAACTGCTATGTGGAGTACTGGTGTGTATGACGCATTTGATGCAATGTTAATAGAAGTGATATTTGTCTAGATGTTTAGTGCAATATTATTCCATTTAATTTATTTTCTCATTTATTTGTTCTTCACCTACCGTATTAAATTTGATTCGTTTTATAATGAGTTCCACAATCAAGAAAAAATCACAACAAAAACTGCTGTGTACATGGCTGCTATTTTCGTATGCCAGCAAGAATGTGTTACATAGTTTCCATTTATTTCCAAGAAAGGGTGCAAGTAAAGTGTAAATATTAATCAAATATGGAGAACTTGAATTGACCGAATAGATGAGAATTTTATATTCCTAGGTTTTTTATAATAGCTTGTGTGATACCTAACCTAACCTTTCTTCACCAATTTTCAGTGAGGATAAGTTTTTGGAATAAGTTATTTAAGCAGTGAAATTGAATATTTTTAATACAAAAATGTATTTTTTAATGTATTGTTCTAGTTAGTTATATCAATACAAACCATTATCGAAACCATTATTTATATGTTTTATATTTTTAACTCATACCCGTACCTAAAGGATAAAGTAATAAATAAACCATTTTAATATTAATTTTAATAATAAAGTGACTCGTTTGAAGGTAATTATAATATAATATACAATATATAGAAACATTTTATGTAAAAAAGTTTTCCAAAAGTGATGAACGAGTCCCCAGCGCTAGTCTTGTCAATACTTAAAAATAAAAACAAAAAGGGTGGTATAACTGTACTCGGCGCAATAGAATATGCAACAATACTCCCCATTACAGAATATTAGACGTCAAAACTACGTCTATTCAAAATTAATTTAATTTTTTGATTCACTTTCTTATGTTGCACATGTTATCTACAACTCCGAATACTCCATTTAGTAGCCATTTTATAGGTACAGTGCTGCCGCCATCGGCGATTTCAGTTGCGAATATCAGACACCTGCACGCATGAGAAGTGTTGCCAACTGTAGCAAAACTAAAATTCCCCAAACACTTAAATACTTCAAATTACTTACACTTTTCCTGATGGATGGTTTGTTGTGCTGTAGAAGGTACAAAAGAAAAACCAATTAAGACCATAATATCTTTATTTTCATTAACAGTATAACCCATAAGAACCATTTTTGAAGAACATTTCAAAACAAATTCGTTTGGCGTTAGAAACGTCAAATAAATTTTGTTTCAAATAAAAATTCTTGTATAAATAGAATAATAAATTAATTTAAATATATTCAAATTACTTATTAACAATTTTTTTGGATCTAAATCAAAAGTTACAACATACAAAACAAAATTAATATTAGTTTACCGTTAATCATGGCATCTTCAAAATTCACTAAACTTGTGACAAAAATGAAGTGCGTAAAATGATATTATTAACTTCTAGCACCTAATGAACTGAAACTACACTCAGACTGGACAAAAACAGCAAAAAAAAAACAATAACTGTTTTATGTTTGGATGTCAAAAACTAACACGAAAACGAAAGGATAGTTTTGACAGTTCGTCGATGTGTTGTTGTTTTAAGTGATACCAACACGCATACAACGCCCAAAATGTCCCTAACTCCAGTCAACTACTATACAAAATCAGTTCTTTGCTTCAAAAACTAAGTATTTGTAAAATATTTAAAAGATCTCAAAGGAATTTCGTCAAAAATTAAAATAATTTATCCAGCACCAGATTTTCTTAAATTAATTGAAATTTACCTGTCAAATAATACCAATCTAATAACTAAAAACATACAAGGAAACATTTTTAGGGCCTTTTAAATATTTTACAAGAAAAACAGCTGAATTATTAACAATATAAACAAGTATTTTGATTGTCTAAAGTTAATTAAAACGATTTAATTATTGTTGTCCCATTTTTTGACAGCCACTGACCTATCTTAACAGGAAGGTTCAGTGACTTGACAAATTGTTAGTTTTAGTGCATTTGTTTAATTTCTTTATAATATTACATTAAAATAATTTTAAATCGTTCTAAAGCTTCAGAGACCAATCCCAAAAGTGAAATATCGCCCACTTAACCTCAAAATAAAGTAGGAATTACACTAAAACAACTATTTTAATGTAATAGTATAAAAAATAGTTATATACCCTAGCAAAAATTAGTAAAAATATTTATTTTTGCCTCAAGCAAAAAATATTAAGTCTTTTCCAAAAAATATGTCCTTATTTCTCGAAAAACATTAATTTTCCTTGACATAAAAAAAGGAAAATTTAATGTTTTCGATAAAAAATTGTTTCGCATTATTTACGAATGAATAAAAAAGCGTCTACAAAAAAAATCTAATAAAATTGGGTGTATAATATCAAAAATTATTTGAGCAGTAGTCTAGCCTATGACCTGAAAAAAAAAACGACTTTTAACACTTCAAACTAGATGCTGGATGACTTGTAAAAAATAAAAAAAGTTACACAATTTATGTAAAATTTAATTTAAAAAAAAAAGTGATTTAAAATAAAATAATTGTCTTGAAATGAGGGCAGTGATCATGACAAAAGTTGAAGTTTGAGGGGGCGCAGTTCTGGGGCTAGACTAGATGGGGCCCTGGGGACTTCACCGCTGGATTCAGGAAGGCTTTTAGGGTAACTGTGTTAAGTTGTATTGGTTTTGGTTGCGGAATATTTTTTTTTTGAGGGAACAATGTAAAACTGGAACAGTCACTACCTAACATTTTTCATTTCATGATGTGGAGAAATATTTTGAGGTACACTGGCTTTATTTGAAGGGTACCAAAAAAATGTTTCAAATAAAAGTTGGGCACAATGAATCAATCTACAACTTATATTATAAAATTTTTTTTGTATGATATGTACTTTAGGATTTATGCAAATATTTATCAAACCGACAAACATATATCAACCATATTTTCGAATTAATTTTGTATCTACGGTATTAGAGAATGAATGTGGCTCATTACCGAACTTAACCGTAATTAATGAGTGCTGAATCCAACTAGATAGGTTTCATTTTGAAATTCAAATTATTTCTGGAGATATTCAACAAACAGTCTGACAGACAGCCAAAATTTTTTAATTAATTTTGTATCTAATGTGTTAATGGATGAATGTGGCTCATTATCGAACTTAACCGTAATTAATGAGTGCTGAATCCAACTAGATAGGTTTCATTTTGAAATTCAAATTATTTCTGGAGATATTCAACAAACAGTCTGACAGACAGCCAAAATTTTTTAATTAATTTTGTATCTAATGTGTTAATGGATGAATGTGGCTCATTACCGAACTTAACCGTAATTAATGAGTGCTGAATCCAACTAGATAGGTTTCATTTTGAAATTCAAATTATTTCTGGAGATATTCAACAAACAGTCTGACAGACAGCCAAAATTTTTAAATTAATTTTGTATCTAATGTGTTAATGGATGAATGTGGCTCATTATCGAAC
Source organism: Poecilus cupreus (assembly GCA_963942605.1). Lineage (NCBI taxonomy): Eukaryota > Metazoa > Arthropoda > Insecta > Coleoptera > Carabidae > Poecilus > Poecilus cupreus. The sequence continues at coordinate 5,319,955 of OZ012713.1, forward strand.
TTAACCGTAATTAATGAGTGCTGAATCCAACTAGATAGGTTTCATTTTGAAATTCAAATTATTTCTGGAGATATTCAACAAACAGTCTGACAGACAGCCAAAATTTTTAAATTAATTTTGTATCTAATGTGTTAATGGATGAATGTGGCTCATTATCGAACTTAACCGTAATTTAATGAGTGCTGAATCCAACTAGATAGGTTTCATTTTGTAATTCAAATTATTTCTGGATATATTCAACAAACAGTCTGACAGACAGACAAGACTTTCGAATTAATTTTGTATCTACGGTATTAGTGGACGAATGTGGCTCATTATCGAACTTAACCGTAATTAATGAGTGCTGAATCCAACTAGATAGGTTTCATTTTAAAATTCTAGCTATTTCTGCAGATATTTAATAAACAGTCTGACAGACAGACAAGATTTTTGAATTAATTTTGTATCTACGGTATTAATGGATAAATGTGGCTCATTATCGAACTTAATCGTAATTAATGATTGCTGAATCCAACTAGATAGGTTTCATTTTGAAATTCAAATTATTTCTGGAGATATTCTACAAACAGTCTGACAGACAGCCAAAATTTTTAAATTAATTTTGTATCTAATGTGTTAATGGATGAATGTGGCTCATTACCGAACTTAACCGTAATTAATGAGTGCTGAATCCAACTAGATAGGTTTCATTTTGAAATTCAAATTATTTCTGGAGATATTCAACAAACAGTCTGATAGAGAGACAAGATTTTTGAATTAATTTTGTATCTACATTATTAGTAGATGAATGTGGCTCATTATCGAACTTAACCGTAATTAATGAGTGCTGAATCCAACTAGATAGGTTTCATTTTAAAATTCAAACTAGTTCTGGAGATATTCAACAAACAGATCAACAAAAAAAACTCGCAACTATAAAAACATTCCCGAGACAAAACTGAATCAACAAAGATAAAATCAGTAAAAAGTCAAGGGGGGCTCACTCACCTTCCAACTAGTTTTCACTAACAGTATCATTGAAATATATTTTGGTGACGACGATGTCCCCTGTTGACAAAGTTTGCGTTCCTGTATCAAGGAAGTTGTGTCTGGCAGACGGGATCGAAGTCCGGTCCTCGGAGTCATCAGTCGAGCTGGAACTGAAGTTCCCGGTGGGTGACATGACCCGGTTGAGGTCACGGGAGGTTTTGGAGTGACAGTTGCAGGTGCATTTTTGTATTCTGGAAGAAAATGTTGGGTTAGATAATTTAAATTCTTCAACTAGATGCTGGAGGTCTTAAGATAGCCTCAGAGGAAGCGACTGTCTTTAAGGTCAAATATACGCGTCGAAGAACGAATCATTTATTTAAAAAAACAGCAAGTTCTGTATTCATAATTTATTTTCATGTTGTTTACGGTCCAACAACCTCCATCCGTCAAAATGTCATGGATTTGTTCCAGTGACTTGTACATTGCAATGTCAGATTGTCGTTGGCTTCGTTCACTCCCAGGAATTTTGTTTTGCAAATTCAAATTTGAATCAATTATTTCTTACAATTATTCTTATCGAAAAACAAAACAATTATTACAGTAAGGTCTTTGAACATTCTAGTATTTATATATGTGGATGAAAAGGATAACTGAAACATTAAACTATAAAAAAATATTAGTTGTAGTCTAGTTGGTCAAAAATTGAGAACTTTGATACTGTGTCTCTCATTCCCATGAACGACTACACTAATGAAAATAATTCGTATATTTATAAATATGCTCATCTATAACATATTAGTTCAATTGGGAAACAATCTTTTTCTACGACCACTGAGAAATCTGCTCATTGTATGTTTGTTGTTGCTAGGGATATGAGGTACATTGCAAGCAACGTGCGAAATGAATTTGTTTTGTGAGTATTTCAATACAGGTCACCTCATTTCAGTACAGGTGCCATTGCTAGGATACTTATTTAAAATTGTTAAATATTGGAATGGTGAAAGCGGGACAAATTTATTTTTAAAATTAAACTAATTTTGAAATAATATCGTGGTCGTAGAAAAAGTATGGAATGTCCATTTCATACTCGTAGGATATGAGTACCATTCCATGCTCGATGTACAATATACTAACTATAGTATGTTATAGACGCTCATATTTATAAATATACAAATTATTTGCATTACTGCAGTCGTTCATGGGAATGTGTGACATAAAATGTACTACTTTGAAAATTATGTTCATGTATAATTTGCAAACAAAATTAGCTTTTTAAAATTTATTACAAACTTTGTACTTTTATGTACAAATGTAGGTATAAAACATTATATGTTTCATTTATTATAATAATGATATATTGTTTCAAAAAAGTCTTTAAAAGAAAGTTTGAGGAACTCTAAGTAAAAAACTAGATTAGATACTGAAATGGCAACTACACCCCTTAATTAAGGGTGGATTTTAATACAACAATCTAAAATTATATTAAAATTAACTGAAGGATTGCATTAGTTTTAGGAGTGGAAAGTTTGAACAGTCTGAACTACAATATTCTATGTTTCAAGGATTATAAAATAAAAACTACCCTAGTTACGGACCTAACAATTACACACCTAGATTAATGGTGCAATTCTAAGTATAATCGTAAGGCTCGTTAGGTGTTCTCGTAAGACTCGTAACAGTTTACGAATCAAAGAGCAATTCTGTGCAAAACTATTGCTTACGATCACTCGTAAATATCTTACGATTTCTCGAAAACTTTACGTTGAGAGGGTAACTGGACGTAACATTACGGTTTTGATTTTTCTCTCTAATCATTGCTCAATTTTGTCAATAACATGAATGAAAATATAAATATTTGGACTATTGCTCTCCTTCTTGTTGAATATAACAGGTAATGCATAACAAAAATATGTTAATTATACGTCAAAAAAATTACCTTATACATATTTTAGAAATTACTTGCGTCTCTTGCGCAGACACAGATATAAAAGATTTGGTAAACCCATTTGACATTACTATTGCAAATTTCAAGCAAATATTTAGATTGGATCAGTAATGGACAATCAATTTTATTTGTAATATAGAACCATTTTATAATCCATCAAATTCAAGAATTCCGTTGCATATTATAGTATTCCATTTATATTTACATATGTCGGGTGATTAAATAAAAATGACATCAAATACTGCCAAGACAAATTTTTCGTATGTCATAATTGACAATGACACATGTCACCGATTGTTCATGGATGATTGTAGACGATGGGGATGTAAATGAAGATCTTGTTTCATAATTCGCAGACAAGACTATTTTTCTTATTTGTAATGAAAACTCATCACATGGTTGTATTTGATAAGTAAATAAATAAAAAAACACAACTGTCATATTCAATATTCAGACACTGTATTAGCAATGAAGTTAGACACTGACCGTAAAATATGACGTCAATCGTAAAGCTAAATCTGTAACGTTCGTCGATACAGTTTTCTGCATAGAATTGCATTTATCGTAAATCTGTAACTTGACTTGTTACGATTGTCTTGTACACTACGGTTTTACGATTAAATATAAAAATTGCTTAGAATTGCACCATAAGGGTAGTTTCAACTATAACTATCTAAAATTATATTAAATTACATTGGGTGGTTCATTAATAATGGGGGTGAAAAGCTAGAAGAATGCCGCGAGGTATTCAAATGTATTAAGCTAGCTCCAACTGTTTTTTAATATGATTTTAGGGTGATTAAATAACGTCCTACCCCTACTGCTGGGGGAGAAAGCCTTGCTGAAGACTTGAGTGTCTTTACACACTTCAAACGGAATGAAAACTAAATATTCTGGAAGTTTAAAAAAGGTTAACTCGAAAACTAAACCTGGTGATTTTCACCCCTAGATTTAGGGTAGATTTTACTACAACTAGTAAATAAAAAATTACTAAATTGTGAATTAAAATATGGGGAACCCAAATATAAGTTACAATTTTACATATTGTTGTTAGTTTTTGAAAAAAAAAAATTAAAAATAATCGAAGGACAACTTATGTGATATTGTTGAAGTTTGAGGGGGCGTAGCTTTAGATGGGGCCCTAGCGACTTCACCCCTGGATTCTGGAAGGTTTTTAGTACAAGTGTGCAAAATTGTATTGATTTTCATTGGGGGGTATATTTATTATGGGGGTGAAAAGTCAGAGAAGTCTATTTTACAAAATAAAGTTTTGCAAAAATTGTTTCAGACAAAATACACATTTGTCGTTGACAATCATACAACTGTCAGTCAAACCGAAATAACCTCAAAATTATGTAGTCGCTTTTATAAAGTCAAACTTGAAATGTCGAAGTATACGATTAATAGCAAAAATGTAACGGGTACAAATCGAACATTTTACCACAGAAATGTGAAAGCTGTTGCTCCAAAAATTACCAGACCCCCTAGCCCTAAAATATTTTCATTGGAAGCATACCTACATGACATAACCTTAGAAAGTGTAACTCCTCTAAAGTCAGAATACCCAAGAAAAGATGTTTTTTCATATATAGAAATTGAGGAAACATTTTTGTACAAATTAGTGAATAATTTATTCAATGAAAACTGGTTTGAGTACTTGGTAAAATGCAAAAATGACAACTATACTCTATGTACTACCATTCAAAGTCGAAACGGAAAGAAAAATGAGAGAAAATCGGTAAAGAATACCAAGAAGAAACCAACAAAATATGTTTGGGACAAAAAACTCTGGCACACCGTCGCGAAAAATCAACCTAAATTTGACTTTGATGCAATCAATAATGCTCATAATAATGAAAACACCGAAGAATCATCGGAAAACGATTCAGTTGTTGAAGATCCAACAAAAAATCTACCGCAAAGTCTGCAAATTAACCTAAAACGTATTCAAAACGCAATTGAACATGACGCCAAAAAAACTGAAAATGTTGTTGAAACTGCAGAAAAAACACTTTCCGGGGATGGCGTGATAGTAGTAAGTAAGAAACTGTTTTCAAACATGATTTTAAAACGAAAAAAGAGCAAAAACTTCATTGTTGAATATTGTGCAAATGTTTACACAAATCACTAAAGAAACAGTTTTATAACAGAGTACACGACACTAAAACACTATTTTAACAATTATTTACTTTTAAAAAACACTTTAAACTATTAAAATTGTCATAAAACAACTCTACTCGTCACAAAAATAACCTTCAGCCGCCATGTTGTTACGTATAACTATACGTACACAACTCGCTCGCGACGTGCTGCCATCTATCAGTTATGCTTTATACTAAGGAATTGGTGAAGTTTAAAGGGGCCTAGCCCTGAAACTAGACTAGATATACACCCGGGGACTTCACCCCTGGATCCAAGGATGTCTTAAGTGCAATTTTGTTAAGTTTTATTGATTTTGATTGGAAAATATTTGTAATATGTTCAAACACCTCAAACGAAAATTGTTGAAGTTTGAGGGGGCGTAGCTTAGAAAATAAACTAATTGGGGCCCTACGGACTACACCCCTCTATTCAGAAGGGTTTTTAGTACAACTTCGTGAAGTTATATTGATTTTTATTGGGGGATACATTTATTATCGGGGTGAAAAGCTAGAAGAGAGAGAAATCAATAAATATTCAAAATTGTTGAAGTTTGAGAGGGCGTAGCTCTGAAACGAGACTAGATAGGGCTCTGGAAACTTCACCCCTGGATTCAGAAGAGTTTCTAGTGTGAATTTGTGAAGTTATATTGGTTTTGATTAGGAGGTAAATTTGCTAGAGAAGATAATGTGAAACCATGTCATTTTTAAATTTTGATAAACGCGGTCAAGTATTTTGGGGCCCACCGGCTGTATTTCGATGGATACCAAAAAATGTTTCAAATGAAAGTTGTTCGTTATTGAACTGGCTACAATTTTTGTCTGAACTATTTTTTTGTACAGCAAATATTTTTAATGAAAAATGATGTGGAATTGTAAACTTTATCAAAACAGAAACGCGGTCAAGTATTTTGGGGCCCACCGGTTGTATTTTGAGGGCTACCAAAAAATGTTTCAAATGAAAGTTGTTCGTTATTGAACTGGCTACAATTTTTGTCTGAACTATTTTTTTGTACAGCAAATATTTTTAATGAAAAATGATGTGGAATTGTAAACTTTATCAAAACAGAAACGCGGTCAAGTTTTTTGGGGCCCACCGGCTGTATTTCGATGGATACCAAAAAATGTTTCAAATGAAATTTGTTCGTTATTGAACTGGCTACAATTTTTGTCTGAACTATTTTTTTGTACAGCAAATATTTTTAATGAAAAATGATGTGGAATTGTAAACTTTATCAAAACAGAAACGCGGTCAAGTATTTTGGGGCCCACCGGCTGTATTTCGATGGATACCAAAAAATGTTTCAAATGAAATTTGTTCGTTATTGAACTGGCTACAATTTTTGTCTGAACTATTTTTTTGTGTCTCAATTATTTATCGAGTTATTCAACCCAAAATATAAAGTAATATTTTTTGACTTACAGACTGTCCACATTCAAATCTGAGCTCTCGCTGGGTAGAAGAGCTGCTGCAGTCAAAATGGCCTCCAACTTATCAATTTTTTCAAAACGCTCCATTTTATTGTCCGAAAGAATCAGATCCATAAGCTGCATGGACTCCGTCAAACTTGTAGGTTCGGAATTTCTCGGAGAAATCACCCCTAGTAATAAACAGAAATATTTCAGAAGAAACTTTATAAAAAAACTCAGTAATTAAATGGTTTAATCCCAAAATGAACAAAAGATGTAAACAAATAGTGTAATACAGGCTAATAAATATATATTTCAATAAAAAAGTGTTTTTCTTTACCAGTTTGAGAGTTTTCGCTGTCCAAACTTGGGTATTCATCGTTGCAGTCATCGTCGTCGGATTCTGAATTGTCTCTGAAAAAAGTGCAAAAGATTTTTCCAAATATCTCAGGAAATACTGTAGTATATTAAGTTATATTATAAAAAATTTAGAATGGGGTCATACATTTAAAAAAAAAGTTGTTTTTTTAAAAATTATAAAAATTTAGATCATTTCAGTCACATATTATTCAATATTTCTTATAATTTTTCTACTTTTCATTCATAATTTCCTTTCTGAAGTTTCGCGGTTGCAAAATCGTGACGTCATCTTGTAATGGAATGTACAGCATGGCAAGGCGAAAGAGGTGTTGATAACAAATAAAAACTTGCTTTTCAGTGTTGTAATAATTACTTATTATTATTAAAATGAATACTCCGATAAATAAAATTAGATATTCGTTAATTATAACATTTTTAGTCAAAGAGTTTGGGACGTGTTAAAACAAAATGCTTTGTTGTACTATATCTTGTCGCTTGTCGGTAATGTCGGTAGTCTCATTATCACACCTGTCATCTCAAGTCATATGTTGCAGTTAACAACGATTTTCAAATTAAACTTATGTTTAGTATATTTGTTATATTATTTTGCGCAGCTAATATATTTGTAAAAACCTCTCAGTAAATAACAATGACAGATAACAGACAATTTGACAGTTGGTGTAGTTCCTCGCTCTCCGCAAGAGCGTGTTTCGTACAATTACAAGATGACGTCACAAGCGAAATATTTGAAATGGGATGCCAATTTTAAAAAATCATATCTTAATAACTAAATGCCTTTTAATATTAAAATTAGTATCTATATTTATAATTTTACTCAAACTTACAGAAAAAAAAATAAAATGAAAAAAGGTTTATGACCCCATTATATTAGTTAAAATTTTTATTTGAATTTTTAAAATATATTTGTCGACCTCTTACCTTTCCTGGCCCATATTTTCTAGTTTCTCCAACTTCTTGGCGACCTTATACGACCCCTTCAACTTCTCTTTCTCTTCTTCTGTTAATTCTATATACCTACAAAATAAAAAACACCCCTCTGAAGACTTAGCTGTCTTTAAACAATTCAAATAATTTAAATAATTCAAACGAAAGAAATATGATTTTAAGGTGGATAAATGACATCCTGCTTTGTTGAAGGACTTAAGTTAGCCTCAACTGTCTTAAAACTTGATTTTAGGGTGAATACATAGCGTCCTACTCTTGGTTTTTAGGGAGGAAGCTTTGCTGAAGACTTGGAGGTCTTTAAACATTTCAAACTAGTTGCTAGAGGTCTTAAGCTAGCCTCAACTATCCTCAAACCCTTTTAGGGTACTTAAAATGACGATTGGTATCATGTCTGATATTATTAATGAGTTTAATGGGGATAACTTAAAGTATTTTGGGGCGGTGCGCTGCGGTAGCCTCGGGAGAAATCTGCAAAGATTTCTGGGTAAATTGTTGAAGTTTGAGGGAGCGTAACGCGGGAACTAGACAAGATACACCCGTGGGGACTTCACCCCTGAATTCAGGGGGGTTTCAAGTACAACTGTCTAAAATTGTATTAAGTTCTATTGGGAGTTGCAGTAATTATGAGGGTGGAAAGTTTGAGCAGTCTCGAGAGAAATCCAGCAGATTTTTCTAAAAGAGTTGCAACTTAAAAACTAGACTAGATACGGACCTGGCAACCTCACCACTAGATTCAGGGAGATTTTAAGTACAACTGTCTAAAGCCCTTGTCACACGGTCAGTGTTTCCACCGTTTGACAAAACTTTTGAATGACAAACACAGAAACGTGACGTCACGTCATACAGTTTGGTCAAATGCTCTAAATAGAAACGTTTCTTATTCTGTCATACATTTTGATTCGACTTTTGTAGTTTTGACAGATCGAGTGACATTTGATAGTAGTAATGAATAAAGTAAGTATTTTAATAAGACTTTATTTATACAAATATTAATAATTCTTCAATTATTCTGGGTTGAAATATATATTAAATAAATAGGTTTCAAAAAATATTTTTATCTAACCTGGTTGGCATTGTTAAAATTTAATGTTATTGAAATGAGAAATGAAAAATAAATTTTCCTATTTCACGTACACAAAGTCTATTTTGTGACACTGTTTTTCTCAAAAACAATGCTACAAAATTGAATTTTGTGCAACTGTTTTTGAGGAATTTATTATTTGTAAAATTAACAGTCTGTCAAACTTGGGGTTGTCATTGCTCACGTAAAATTATTGAATAGGAGCCCCTGCGTCGGGGTTGTGGTCTGGGACCCGATAGGCCCCGTGGGCAAAGCCCCTTGGTGACCAGTGGTATATTGAACATGCCGTACAATTTTATTTTATTTTTATTTTTATTGAATTTATGAACGTGAAATAGGAAAAGTAGTATGAACAACCTGTGTTACAATGCTTAATTGTAATACTCGTATTTTGCGTAACTCGCCTGCGGCTCGTTTACGCAAACTATACTCGTATTACAAAAAAGATCATTGTAACACTAGTTGTTCAATATACTATTATTTTATAGGATACAAAATACAAAACAAATACTGTTGTTCTCATTGGCACCGCTAGGTATTATGAAAATAAAATCAACTTCATCAACAAACAACTGTCATTTCTGTCATTACATGATAGAGCTCTAGAAGAATGTAGGTATTCTCGTCCGCCATTTTGGGTCCAGATGTCATAAATAAAACAAGTTATTGGAATCCAGTTACTTTAATTCTTTTCTGTCATATTTGAAGTTGATATTGATTAATAATTGTGGTATATCATTCCTTCAATTATTGTATTCCATATCTAACAGGTAAGTGTACAGAATACTTTCTAATAATATATTACCGTATGATTTGTGTAGTTGGATTTTACAGAATTTCAAGAAATATGTTTTCAAATTTGACAGATACAAATTTTAAATGTTTTTTTTTAAGTAACTGGATTCCAATAACTTGTTTTATTTATGACATCTGGACCCAAAATGGCGGATGAGAATACTCATATTCTAGTGCCTTAAGGCCCGTGTCCACGGTGATAGAAATCGGTCCGAGATCTCGGACATAGTTCTCGAATCAAAAACTTGTATCGTGGACACTACCAACTTGGACGAAAAAATTGAATAGAAAACTATGATGAAAAAACGCGTTCTGTCCGATTTTTTCATACTAGTTGCTAACTTCATATAGATGTTACCAAATTAAAATTTTGACGTTTAATGTTTAAAAGCTGAAAAATTTTCAATCAAAGCTGAAAATTAGGATTTTGAAACAGTTTCTAAAACATGAAATATATTTTTTATTTATATCTCGTATAAACAATTTTAATTTACTTATGTCAGAATAATTTCTTGAGTTATATTTTATTAGTTTTTAGTATTGGTAAAATTGACTGAAGCTAACTTCATAAATTCAACTAACCTGACATCTGTTGTCATACGAGTTCACTATTTATGATATAGAACTATATCCTAGATCTATGACCGATTTCTATTACCGTGGACACAGGCCTTTATACAGGACCGACAGCGATGCCCTCTATGCATATAAGTTTCAGTTTGACAAACTTCACTCTAGTGAAAAGAATGACCGTCTGACACACCTTATTTTCATCATGCATCAAACTGAATGATATGACGTCATCATACATAGTTTGACAAACAAAAATGAAGTAATGATTGACCATGTGACAAGGGCTTAAAATTATATTAATTTCTCTTGGGGGAAAAATTAATTATGGAGGAGAAAAGATTAAGGAGTTTTGGGAGAATATTAATAAATTTTTCTAAAAAAATGTTTCAATTTTAAGGATTGTAACTTAAAACCTAGACTAGATCCGGACCTGGCAACCTCACCACTAGATTCGGGGAGGTTTTAAGTACAACTGTCTAAAATTGTATTAATTTCTATTAGGGGGCACATTAATTATGGGGTGGAAAAATAAAGAAGTCTCTAGAGATATCTACCAAAATTTTAAGAGAAATTGTTTAAGATTTAAAGGCTGTAATATAAAAACTAGACTAGATTTGGGATTTGGAGACTTCACCCCTGGATTCAGGAGGGTTTTAAATACTATTGTGTAAAGTTGCATTCCTTTTGATTAGGGGATGAATTTGTTAGATTGTGGAACGGAGCTTCCAAATAAAATTGTTGTAGTTTGAGGGGGCGCAGCTCGAAAACAAGACTAGATGGGGCCCTGGCGACTTTACCCCTGGATTCAGGAAAGCTTCAAGTACAACTGTATAAAATTGTATTGATTTTATTTGGGGGGCACATAAAATATAGAGGTGGAAAGTATCGAGAAAAAATTATTTAACTTTGAAGGGCTGTAACATAAAAACTAGACTAGATACGGACCTGGAGACTTCACCCCTGGATTCAGGGGAGTTTCAAGTGAAAATATCTAAAATTGTATTGATTTTATTTGGGGGGCACATAAAATATAGAGGTGGAAAGTATCGAGAAAAAATTATTTAACTTTGAAGGGCTGTAACATAAAAACTAGACTAGATACGGACCTGGAGACTTCACCCCTGGATTCAGGGGAGTTTCAAGTGTAAATATCTAAAATTGTATTGATTTTCATTGGAGGGCAAATTTATTATGGGGGTGGTAAGCTACAGCCGTCCCAGAAGAAATCTACAATTATTTTCGGAGAAATTGTTTAAGTTTCAAGAGGCGTAACTTAAAAACTAGACTAGATACGGACCTGGAGACTTCACCCCTGGATTCAGGGGAGTTTCAAGTGTAAATATCTAAAATTGTATTGATTTTCATTGGAGGGCAAATTTATTATGGGGGTGGTAAGCTACAGCCGTCCCAGAAGAAATCTACAATTATTTTCGGAGAAATTGTTTAAGTTTCAAGAGGCGTAACTTAAAAACTAGACTAGATACGGACCTGGAGACTTCACCCCTGGATTCAGGGGAGCTTCAAGTGTAAATATCTAAAATTGTATTGATTTTCATTGAAGGGCAAATTTATTATGGGGGTGGTAAGCTACAGCCGTCCCAGAAGAAATCTATAATTATTTTCAGAGAAATCGTTTAAGTTTCAAGAGGCGTAACTTAAAAACTAGACTAGATACGGACCTGAAGACTTCAGCCCTGGATTCAGGGCAGCTTCAAGTGTAAATATCTAAAATTGTATTGATTTTCATTGAAGGGGAAATTTATTATGGGGGTGGTAAGCTACAGCCGTACCAGAAGAAATCTACAATTATTTTCGGAGAAATTGTTTAAGTTTCAAGAGGCGTAACTTAAAAACTAGACTAGATACGGACCTGGAGACTTCACCCCTGGATTCAGAGGGGTTTAAAGTATAAATATGTAAAGTTGTATTGATTTCCATTGGAGGGCAAATTTATTATGGGGGTGGTAAGCTACAGCCGTCCCAGAAGAAATCTACAATTATTTTCGGAGAAATTGTTTAAGTTTCAAGAGGCGTAACTTAAAAACTAGACTAGATACGGACCTGGAGACTTCACCCCTGGATTCAGGGGAGTTTCAAGTGTAAATATCTAAAATTGTATTGATTTTCATTGAAGGGCAAATTTATTATGGGGGTTGTAAGCTACAGCCGTCCCAGAAGAAATCTACAATTATTTTCGGAGAAATTGTTTAAGTTTCAAGAGGCGTAACTTAAAAACTAGACTAGATACGGACCTGGAGACTTCACCCCTGGATTCAGGGGAGCTTCAAGTGTAAATATCTAAAATTGTATTGATTTTCATTGAAGGGCAAATTTATTATGGGGGTGGCAAGCTACAGCCGTACCAGAAGAAATCTATAATTATTTTCAGAGAAATCGTTTAAGTTTCAAGAGGCGTAACTTAAAAACTAGACTAGATACGGACCTGGAGACTTCACCCCTGGATTCAGGGGAGTTTCAAGTGTAAATATCTAAAATTGTATTGATTTTCATTGAAGGGCAAATTTATTATGGGGGTTGTAAGCTACAGCCGTCCCAGAAGAAATCTACAATTATTTTCGGAGAAATTGTTTAAGTTTCAAGAGGCGTAACTTAAAAACTAGACTAGATACGGACCTGGAGACTTCACCCCTGGATTCAGGGGAGTTTCAAGTGTAAATATCTAAAATTGTATTGATTTTCATTGAAGGGCAAATTTATTATGGGGGTTGTAAGCTACAGCCGTCCCAGAAGAAATCTACAATTATTTTCGGAGAAATTGTTTAAGTTTCAAGAGGCGTAACTTAAAAACTAGACTAGATACGGACCTGGAGACTTCACCCCTGGATTCAGGGGAGTTTCAAGTGTAAATATCTAAAATTGTATTGATTTTCATTGAAGGGCAAATTTATTATGGGGGTTGTAAGCTACAGCCGTACCAGAAGAAATCTACAATTATTTTCGGAGAAATTGTTTAAGTTTCAAGAGGCGTAATTTAAAAACTAGACTAGATACGGACCTGGTGACCTCACCCCTGGATTCAGAGGGGTTTAAAGTATAAATATGTAAAGTTGTATTGGTTTTGACGGAGGGATAAATTCGGTAGAGCAAAGAATGTGCAACACGATAAAAATTCATACCTTAAAAGTCTAACTTCTCGATTACTTAGAACTATATTTTTTGTACACTGCGCCAACTTCACTCGAAGCTCTGCAACTTCGGTTTCTATTTTCCTCTGGCGCTTCTTCAGTTTGACTTCTTGAGAGTTAATGTGCATGTAGATCTGCTCGTCGCAGAGCTCCAACAAAAGAGAACGGTATTCGAGTTTGATAGTTCTAAAGAAATATTACTATTTGTATTGCTTATTTTAAAAATATATTTTTTAAAACCTACCTAATCATTGGATAATAAATATTTTCATGCACTAAACTCAAGACATCCGCAGAGGCGTAAAGAATCATGTCCCTAGATAGAGGTCTTCGACTCCAGTATCTCTGGTCTCTTCGGTAAATATTTTTAAGTTGTTCTTTCATTGGATTTATTGGAGAGTTGTATATTTCGCACAAAGCGTTTAAAGAGACATTTTTAGCTTTGTAAACGGGCTTCGCCGTTTCTTGAAGCAAGAGTACAGCATGGGCTGCCTAGAAATAAATATATTGAAGGCTTGGATGTCTTTAAATACTTGGAGGATTAAAGTTAGCGACTGGTTTCCTTCAAAAACTTCAAACAAGATGTTGGAGGACTTAAGCTAGCCTCTGAGGAAGTGACTGTCTTTGATCATATTTTTATGGTAACGCGATTTTGTTTTAAGGTCAACCATACGGACTGAAGACATACTAAGTATATTTTCAATTTGAATGTACAGCTTTTGAGAAACAAATAAAAATATACCAAAAAACACACTTTTTGGTATATTTTTATTTGTTTCTCAAAAACTGTAAATTCAAATGAAAAATAATTATAGTATGTTATAGACGATCATATTTATAAATATACGAATTATTTGCATTACTGTAGTCGTTCATGGGAATGTGTGACATAAATTTTACTACTTTGAAAATTATGTTCATTTATAATTTGCAAACAAAATTAGCTTTTTAAAATTGATTACAAAACTTTGGACTTTTATCTAAAAACGTAGGTATAAAACATTATATGTTCCATTTATTATAATAATGGTATATTGTTTCAAAAAAGTCATGTTCATGTTGAGCTATCTTCAGCTCGTATAGTTGACCTTAAACGCAAAGACAACTAAATAATGTTGAAGTTTGAGGGGGCGTAGCTCAGCAACTAAGCTAGATGGAGCCCTGGAGACTTTACCCCTGGATTTACGAAGGCTTTCAGTACAACTGTATAAAATTGTATTGGTTTTGATTGGAAAATAAATTTGTTAGACGAAATGTTATAAAACTGATTGATAACTAAATAATGGTGAAGTTTGAGGGGGCATAGCTCGGAAGATAGACAAGATAGGGCCTTGGGGACCTCACCCCTGGATTCAAGAAGGATTTTAGTATAAAGGTGTAAAATTGTATTGGTTTTGATTTGGGGATAAATTTTCTAGATAAAATAATATAAAACAGTAACAGTCGTTGCCTAATATTTTTCATTTCTAGACGCGATGAAACATTTTGAGATACACTGGCTTTATTGGGAGGATACCAAAAAAATGTTTCAAATAAAAGTTAGGCACAATGAAACAATCTACAACTTTTATCCTAAGAAAATTTTTGTATGATGCGTATTTTACAAATTGTTTCACATATACTTACTTGTGTATCGAAAACACATTTTAACGTAATGTCGAATTGATTATAAAGATTCACTGAATCGTTTCTGCAGTCGTGAATGATCTGAAAATGAATAAACAATGGAATAAATAAGTTAAAGTCCCTAAAAAAACCTAGCTAGACATTTTATTTTATTCGGCAAAATGTAGAAATATTTGTACTTACTTTTACAACATCCTCTGACTCCAAAATTCGTTTCAGGCCATTCTCAATCATTTGCGGACATGTTATAAGGTCAAAAATGTACGAAAACCCATTAACAGTTGCTATTTGCATCAATGTTAGTTGACCCTTGGCTCCTACCATTACAAAACAAAGAAAAAACAATTAAAAACGTTAATTCGTAATTAAATAACTCGTGATTGTAGCCGAACGTGTATTACGACCTAATAACTGATTTAGACAAGACAGTATTACATAAATGGATTGTATAACCGAATTTGCAATGACTACAAGTTTGAAGATTACCAGAGGTGTTTCTAGTTACTCTAGGGGGCTCATTATCGAACTTAACCGTAATTAAAGAGTGTTGAATCCAACTAGATAGGTTTCATTTTTAAATTCGAACTAGTTGTGGAGATATTCAACAAACAGACAGACAGACAACAGTTTAGAATTAATTTTGTATCTACAATATCAATGGACAAATGTGGCTCATTATCGAACTTAACCGTAATTAATGAGTGCTGAATCCAACTAGATAGGTTACATTTTAAAATACAAAGTAGTTCTGGAGATATTCAACAAACAATCTGACAGACAGACAACAGTTTAGAATTAATTTTGTATCTACAATATCAGTGGACAAATGAGGCTCATTATCGAACTTAACCGTAATTAATGAGTGCTGAATCCAACTAGATAGGTTACATTTTTAAATTCAAACTATTTCTGGAGATATTCAACAAACAGTCTGACAGACCGACAAGATTTTTGAATTAATTTTGTATCTACGGTATCAGTGGATGAATGTGGCCCATTATCGAACTTAACCGTAATTAGTGAGTGCTGAATCCAACTAGATAGGTTTCATTTTAAAATACAAAGTAGTTCTGGAGATATTCAACAAACAATCTGACAGACAGACAACAGTTTAGAATTAATTTTGTATCTACGGTATCAGTGGACAAATGTGGCTCATTATCGAACTTAACCGTAATTAATGAGTGCTGAATCCAACTAGATAGGTTTCATTTTAAAATACAAAGTAGTTCTGGAGATATTCAACAAACAATCTGACAGACAGACAACAGTTTAGAATTAATTTTGTATCTACAATATCAGTGGACAAATGTGGCTCATTATCGAACTTAACCGTAATTAATGAGTGCTGAATCCAACTAGATAGGTTTCATTTTAAAATACAAAGTAGTTCTGGAGATATTCAACAAACAATCTGACAGACAGACAACAGTTTAGAATTAATTTTGTATCTACAATATCAATGGACAAATGAGGCTCATTATCGAACTTAACCGTAATTAATGAGTGCTGAATCCAACTAGATAGGTTACATTTTTAAATTCAAACTATTTCTGGAGATATTCAACAAACAGTCTGACAGACCGACAAGATTTTTGAATTAATTTTGTATCTACGGTATCAGTGGATGAATGTGGCCCATTATCGAACTTAACCGTAATTAGTGAGTGCTGAATCCAACTAGATAGGTTTCATTTTAAAATACAAAGTAGTTCTGGAGATATTCAACAAACAATCTGACAGACAGACAACAGTTTAGAATTAATTTTGTATCTACAATATCAGTGGACAAATGAGGCTCATTATCGAACTTAACCGTAATTAATGAGTGCTGAATCCAACTAGATAGGTTACATTTTTAAATTCAAACTATTTCTGGAGATATTCAACAAACAGTCTGACAGACCGACAAGATTTTTGAATTAATTTTGTACCTACGGTATCAGTGGATGAATGTGGCCCATTATCGAACTTAACCGTAATTAGTGAGTGCTGAATCCAACTAGATAGATTTCATTTTAAAATACAAAGTAGTTTTGGAGATATTCAACAAACAATCTGACAGACAGACAACAGTTTAGAATTAATTTTGTATCTACAATATCAGTGGACAAATGTGGCTCATTATCGAACTTAACCGTAATTAATGAGTGCTGAATCCAACTAGATAGGTTACATTTTTAAATTCAAACTATTTCTGGAGATATTCAACAAACAGTCTGACAGACCGACAAGATTTTTGAATTAATTTTGTATCTACGGTATCAGTGGATGAATGTGGCCCATTATCGAACTTAACCGTAATTAGTGAGTGCTGAATCCAACTAGATAGGTTTCATTTTAAAATACAAAGTAGTTCTGGAGATATTCAACATACAGTCTGACAGACAGACAACAGTTTAGAATTAATTTTGTATCTACAATATCAGTGGACAAATGTGGCTCATTATCGAATTTAAGCGTAATTAATGAGTGCTGAATCCAACTAGATAGGTTACATTTTTAAATTCAAACTATTTCTGGAGATATTCAACAAACAGTCTGACAGACTGACAAGATTTTAGAATTAATTTTGTATCTACGGTATCAGTGGATGAATGTGGCCCATTATCGAAATTAACCGTAATTAGTGAGTGCTGAATCCAACTAGATAGGTTTCATTTTAAAATACAAAGTAGTTCTGGAGATATTCAACATACAGTCTGACAGACAGACAACAGTTTAGAATTAATTTTGTATCTACAATATCAGTGGACAAATGTGGCTCATTATCGAATTTAAGCGTAATTAATGAGTGCTGAATCCAACTAGATAGGTTACATTTTTAAATTCAAACTATTTCTGGAGATATTCAACAAACAGTCTGACAGACTGACAAGATTTTTGAATTAATTTTGTATCTACGGTATCAGTGGATGAATGTGGCCCATTATCGAACTTAACCGTAATTAGTGAGTGCTGAATCCAACTAGATAGGTTTCATTTTAAAATACAAAGTAGTTCTGGAGATATTCAACATACAGTCTGACAGACAGACAACAGTTTAGAATTAATTTTGTATCTACAATATCAGTGGACAAATGTGGCTCATTATCGAATTTAAGCGTAATTAATGAGTGCTGAATCCAACTAGATAGGTTTCATTTTAAAATACAAAGTAGTTCTGGAGATATTCAACATACAGTCTGACAGACAGACAACAGTTTAGAATTAATTTTGTATCTACAATATCAGTGGACAAATGTGGCTCATTATCGAACTTAACCGTAATTAATGAGTGCTGAATCCAACTAGATAGGTTTCATTTTAAAATACAAAGCAGTTCTGGAGATATTCAACAAACAATCTGACAGACAGACAACAGTTTAGAATTAATTTTGTATCTACAATATCAGTGGACAAATGTGGCTCATTATCGAACTTATCCGTAATTAATGAGTGCTGAATCCAACTAGATAGGTTTCATTTTAAAATACAAAGCAGTTCTGGAGATATTCAACAAACAATCTGACAGACAGACAACAGTTTAGAATTAATTTTTTATCTACAATATCAGTGGACAAATGTGGCTCATTATCGAACTTATCCGTAATTAATGAGTGCTGAATCCAACTAGATAGGTTTCATTTTAAAATACAAAGCAGTTCTGGAGATATTCAACAAACAATCTGACAGACAGACAACAGTTTAGAATTAATTTTGTATCTACAATATCAGTGGATGAATGTGGCTCATTATCGAACTTATCCTTAATTAATGATTTCTGAATCCAACTAAATAGGTTTCATTTTAAAATTCAAACTAGTTCTGGAGATATTCAACAAACAGATTGACAGACAGACACAAAATTCTTAAAAATTTTAACAATTTCTTACCTAAATTAATTCCTTCGCAATCAAAGCCAACAATGACCTTATTTTCTGCAAAATCCCAATTATCTGCCACTTTGACGTCACTCTTCGACGCCATGATGTCATCAATGACGGCTTTACACTCTTTTATTGTACAAATAACCCTGGTATTTTGCAAAACCTTCACTTTCCATGCATCGGTGTAGTTGGAATTCTGATTCATAAGATTAGCTCGATCTCGACCCGTGTTTTCTTGGAGGGTCTTAAGAACCAAATTGTTGATGCGTTGCTTTAAGCTTTGGTTCTTGTATGCGTGAGTAGGGGAATTTGGGTTTGTTGGGGTGCGGTCTGGGGATATTTGTTTCTCGGGGGGTTGGTAGTCGTGGGAAATGGGCGGGGAGGATTTTAGAGTAGTGTTTAGTGAATCGAATTGCGTTGAGAAATCTGTAAAGAATATTAAATCATTTTTTATTATACCTGCATCATAATCTGTTTTTAAAACACGCTACAGCGTTCGTAAACGCAAGATTAAAACACGCCGTGCTTTAAAGGTTGCTAATATCTATCAAAACTGTAAACGTAAACAATAAATGCTAACCAGTCTCCATGTAAACGATATACGTCAAACGTCACACGCGCAAAATTATGAAATGAATCAAAATCAAAATGTTGCTTTCCAGTTTTTTCCAGAGTATGATGCAGGTATAATAAAAAATAGCGTATGACACACGTGTATAAGTGCTTATAAAGCATTAGCGACGTTAAATGCACTCCGCTTCGCGTCGTGCTCTTAAACTCGTCGTACGTGCTTTAAAAGCTTACTTATACACTTGTATCACAATATACTATTAACTGCTTCTAACAATTTTAATAATTCTTATAATTTTTCAATTTTTCATTAATAATTTCTCTCTTCTGAAGTTTCGCGATTGCAAAATCGTGACGTCATCTTGTAATAGAATGTACAGCATGGCAAGACAAAAGAGGTGTTGATAACAAATAAAAACTTCCTTTTCAGGCTTGTAATAATTAATTAGTATTATAAAAATTAACACTCCGATAAATTAAATTAGATATTCGTTAATTATATCGTTTTTAGTCAGAGTTTAGGACGTGTTAAAATAAAAATGCTTTGTTGTACTATATCTTGTCGCTTGTCGGTAATGTCGGTAGTCTCATTATCACACCTGTCATCTCAAGTCATATGTTGCAGTTAACAACGATTTTCAAATTAAATTTATGTTTATTATATTTGTTATATTATTTTGCCCAGCTAATATATTTGTAAAAACCTCTCAGTAAATAACAATGACAGATAACTGTTAATTTGACAGTTGGTGTAGTTCCTCGCTCTCCGCTAGAGCGTGTTTCGTACAATTACAAGATGACGTCATAGGCGAAAAATTTGAAATGCGATGCCAATTTAAAAAAATCGTATCTTAATAACTAATGGTGCAATTCTAAGCAATTTTTATATTTAATCGTAAAACCGTAAAACCGTAGTGTACGAGACAATCGTAACAATTCAAGTTACAGATTTACGATAAATGCAATTCTATGCAGCAAACTGTATCGACGAACGTTACAGATTAAAGCTTTACGATTGACGTCATATTTTACGGTCAGTGTCTAACTTCATTGCTAATACAGTGTCTGAATATTGAATATGACAGTTATTTTTTTTATTTATTTACTTATCAAATACAACCATGTGATGAGTTTTCATTACAAATTTTAAGAAAAATAGTCTTGTCTGCGAATTATGAAACAAGATCTTCATTTACATCCCCATCGTCTACAATCATCCATGAACAATCGGTGACATGTGTCATTGTCAATTATGACATACGAAAAATTTGTCTTGGCAGTATTTGATGCCATTTTTATTTAATCACCCGACATATGTAAATATAAATGGAATACTATAATATGCAATGGAATTATTGAATTTGATGGATTATAAAATGGTTCTATATTACAAATAGAATTGATTGTCCATTACTGATCCAATCTAAATATTTGTTTGAAATTTGCAATAGTAATGTCAAATGGGTTTACCAAATCTTTTATATCTGTGTCTGCGCAAGAGACGCAAGTAATTTCTAAAATATGTAATAAGGTAATTTTTCTTGACGTATAATTAACATATTTTTGTTATGCATTACCTGTTATATTCAACCAGAAGCAGAGCAATATTCCAAATATTTATATTTTCATTCATTTTATTGACAAAATTGAGCAATGATTAGAGAGAAAAATCAAAACCGTAATGCTACGTCCAGTTACCCTCTCAACGTAAAATTTTCGAGCAATCGTAAGATATTTACGAGTGATCGTAAGCAATAGTTTTGCACAGAATTGCTCTTTGATTCGTAAACTGTTACGAGTCTTACGAGAACACCTTACGAGCCTTACGATTATGCTTAGAATTGCACCATAAATGCCTTTTAATATTAAAATAAGTATCTATATTTATAATTTTACTCAAACTTTCAGAAAAAAAATAAATAATAATAAAATGAAAAAAGCTGTATGAATCACTCACCATTGTTATATTCGTTCTGGTTCGCATTTCCAAATCGTTTTTCCGGAAATTCCTCTTTGGGTTTATTGTTATATTTCCCTAACCGAAAACTGACACCCTTAGGTTTATCCTCGTCAGTTTTCTCACAGTTTTCCTCCTGAATTTTCCTTTCACTTTCCGTATTTTCAACTTGAATTTTGTTCAAAATTCTAGGATTTTTTAATCGATCATTAATACTAGACTTCTTTTGAAGTCTCGGACTTAAAAGTTGATTTGGAGGTTCTTCTCGTTCTTTCTCCTTTTCCGGTGTTTGCGATCGTCGTTTGTCCGTTTCCGGTGGCGATGGGCAGTTGTTTTCGTTGACGATGGACGTCAAAGAATTCGGTTGTGATTTCGGTTTATTAACTTTGTTTAAATCGAAAGAGTTTTCGTTTATTTTTTGTGGAACTTTTGGGTGTTGAATTAGAGTTACAATGTTGGATTGAATATGGAAGCTGTCAGTGAAGAGGCGAAGAAAAGATGTTAAATGGGTGGGTGTGTTGAAGAGGTGGTTCCACATGCTCTCTGGAAGGTTGCTGCTAACTAGTTGGAAGAGTTGTTCAACTAGCATTGGACCTGGAAGACGAACAAGAATAAGTTATGATGTTTTGAGGTTAGGTTTAGAAGTTGAGGTTTGTTGGAAACTTTGATGGCTTCAAATGCTTCAGAATAGATGATGGAGGTCTTTAGCTAGCCTCAGACTGTCTTCGAACATTATTTTAGGGTGGATAAATTATATACAGCCTTGCTGAAGACTTGGCTGTCTTTAAACAACTCAAACTAGATGTTGAAAGTGTTAAGCCAGCTTCAGAGGAAGCGACTGTCTTTAACAGTGAGATTCTGATTTTTTACTTTCTTATACAAAGTATAAGGAAGTATTGGGAATCACGAAAAAAATCGCTGACGAGATTTTTGCGGAAATACATATTTTGACGTCCACTGAATCCGTTAAGACCAATTTTTCAATGATGTCTGTGTGTGAGGCTGGATGGATGGATGGATGTCCGTAGGCGCAATATCTCATGAACGAGACAAGATATGTAAACGAAACTTGGAATTTATAAGTTTTATGAAAAAATGAAGAACTGAATTGATTTTGAATGAAATTGAACAACCGGAAGAGGAACTTTACTGGACACACAAAACAATAAATTAATTTTTTTTCAAAAACAGAATAAACTCTGAGAAAAAGTTTCAAATAAAAGATGTTAGCAAGAATATTTAGAACATAAAATGTTCTTTGCACTTTTCTTGTACATGCTTCTAATTTTGAGAAAAACTAAATTATATATTCAAGAATATAATTCAATAATCTTAGTTACAATGGGAACAAAAACTAAAACATTTTTAATATCTATGTGTCAAACGTGTCAAATAATTGTGAAGTGTCAGAAATATGTGTCGTGTGAAATATTATAAATGTAAATAATATTTGTATTATTAGTTAGAAAGTTTTGCTGACTAGATATTAATAGAGTACTATTTTAAAATAAAGTAATACGCAAGGAACAAGTCATACGTGTTCAGTTGGTTTTATTTGTATAAGAAAGTAGTGTGGTGCCCACACCAGAATTTTTCCTATTTGTAGTTTACAAATATGCTGTAAATTATCTGCTTATAGATTTGTAAATATAGATATTCTGGACTGACATCTGTAAATCATGTGCTTATAGGAAATAGTTTTCTATAACACTGTTTTGGAAACTACGCATTCCACAACTAAAAATTGTTATGGAATCACTAACATTCCATACGCTGCGTATGGAATATTTTCGACGAATCAGAGCCGCGATATATGAAGTATCTTGATTCAGTTACTATGGTTACGTCCGTTTGTTTTAATTTGATTTATTTGAGTTTGACGTTTAAAACAGTTTTATACACTGCTCAAAAAAAAATCGAACCAAGAAAATGACTGTTTTTAAAATGTGGGGCATTTCTTTCAGGGACATGTTAACCAAAATCTGGAAATTCCCTCTGGAGATACATTCCTCCTCTACGTTCTCCAAAAATCCCGAAGAGATTCGCTCCCCCCGACCCCCTGAAAAATCGCTTTACTTGATGTCATGTCTGAGCAATGAAAAATCTCAAAGTTTGAAGGCTTGCAGCTCCAAAAATCCTCTCTTAAGGAGGTTATTCGACTCGATTGTCACAAAGCCCTATCAATTTCCTTTTCAGAGCTGAAAATTTCGTCCATTTTAAAAACAGTCATTTTCTTGGTTCGGCCAAGTGGCTCGATTTTTTTTTTTTGAGCAGTGTATTTGTATTTTTTGTATAATTTCCAAAATCTTGTTATAGAAAGTATAGTCTACAACATGTAACGGAATGGCATATCCCACACTCGCAAGCCATAACTTGCTCGTATGTAATATGTGTCATTCCATTACATGTTGTAGAATATACTATTCTATAACATTGTTTTAGAAACTAAGCATTCCACAATTAAAAATTGTATTGGAATAACTATCATTCCATACGCGGCGTGTATGGAATAAATTCGACGAATCAGATGCTATGGTTACGTCTCTTTGCTTTAAATTTATTTATTTGAAATTGACGTTTTCAATTTTACATTTTTTTGTATAATTTCCAAAATCTTGTTATATAATAGTATATTCTACAACATGTAATGGAATGGCACATATTCCACGCGAGCAAAAAGTTTGTAGTCCGAGCCGAAGGCGAGGGTTACGGTTTGGGAGTGTGGGATATGGCATATTATGACATTTTATTTTTACAATAAATATAATCAATATAATACCTAAACAGTTATTATTCGTATTAAATTTACAACACTTTGTTTATTTAGCCGATACATTAGTAAAAATTATTTTTCAGGATTAATAAAGTTAAAAGGTAGTTTGACTATCTTTAAAAAAAATTATTGAAGTTTGAGGGGGTATAGCTCTGACACCAGACTAGACGGAGCCCTGGCGACCTCACTCTCGGATTCAGCGGGGTTTCTAGTATAATTATGTAAAGTTGTATTGGTTTTTGGATTGGGTTGAATTTTTTAGGAGTAAAAAAGTAAAAAAAGTAGTTTGACTCTCGTAAAAAAAATTATTGAAGTTTGAGGGGGCATAGCTCTGAAACCAGACTAGATGGGGCCCTGGCGACCTCACCCTCGGATTCAGCGGGGTTTCTAGTATAATTGTGTAGAGTTGTATTGGTTTTTGGATTGGGGTGAATTTTTTAGGAGTAAAAAAGTAGAAAAGGTAGTTTGACTATCTTTAAAAAAATTATTGAAGTTTGAGGGGGCATAGCTCTGAAACCAGACTAGATGGGGCCCTGGCAATCTCACCCTCGGATTCAGCGGGGTTTCTAGTATAATTGTGTAGAGTTGTATTGGTTTTTGGATTGGGTTGAATTTTTTAGGAGTAAAAAAGGTAGTTTGACTGTCTAAAAAAAAATTATTGAAGTTTGAGGGGGCATAGCTCTGAAACCAGACTAGATGGGGCCCTGGCGATCTCACCCTCGGATTCAGCGGGGTTTCTAGTATAATTGGGTAAAGTTGTATTGGTTTTTGGATTGGGTTGAATTTTTTAGGAGTAAAAAAGTAAAAAAGGTAGTTTGACTGTCTAAAAAAAATTATTGAAGTTTGAGGGGGCGTAGCTCTAAAACCAGACTAGATGGGGCCCTGGCGACCTCACCCTCGGATTCAGCGGGGTTTCTAGTATAATTGTGTAAAGTTGTATTGGTTTTTGGATTGGGTTGAATTTTTTAGGAGTAAAAAAGTAGAAAAGGTAGTTTGACTATCTTTAAAAAAAATTATTGAAGTTTGAGGGGGCATAGCTCTGAAACCAGGCTAGATGGGGCCCTGGCAATCTCACCCTCGGATTCAGCGGGGTTTCTAGTATAATTGTGTAGAGTTGTATTGGTTTTTGGATTGGGGTGAATTTTTTAGGAGTAAAAAAGTAGAAAAGGTAGTTTGACTATCTTTAAAAAAAATTATTGAAGTTTGAGGGGGCGTAGCTCTAAAACCAGACTAGATGGGGCCCTGGCGACCTCACCCCTGAATTCAGCGGGGTGTCTAATATAATTGATTGAAATTTTATTAGTTTTGAGTGGGGGATAAAGTTGCTAGAAGAGAAAATATGCAACAGGAACTTACCTTTAACGTTGATGCACTGCGCGAAAAAATCTAGAAGTTGTTGAGTGATTTCTGGGTCGATGTTGACATTTGGCTGAAAGTGCAGATCACTGGACTTCCATTTCGAGTAATTTTTAAGAATCACTGTTTCTTCCCCCACCTCGAAATTATCCGAATACCGGATCAGGAAGTCTCTGAATTCTTTTATATGTTGACCTAAGATAAAACAAAGTTATTTGAAGAAAATATTTTTACCTTCCGCAACATCGTGTGTAAAAGAGGTGTAGGAATCATGCTAAAAATTGGGTAGTGAGTTTTCAGTGGATGAGCACGTTTTAGGGTCCCTACAATACGATTTTAATAGTTTCCCGATTATGTCTGTGTGTGTGTCTGTCTGTGTGGATCTCTGGAGTTACGGTTTCTCAAAAACAATTAAACTGAAAATTTTGATGTTTTGTATATATTAATTGTATCTCCTTTGGAAGAGCTGATTAGTTTTTGGTGATAAACCAATAACCGGAAGTGGTAGTTTACTTGAAGCCCTATCAAGTTATTCTGAAATATCTCAGTAAATTACGATTAAATGACATTTTTACCTCTCGCCCACCTCTAGGTAAGGGAGGTATTGTTTTTGGTCAAAAAATTGGGTAGTGAGTTTTCAATGAATAAGCACGTTTTAGATTCCCTACAATACGATTTTCGCGATGATGTCTGTATGTATGTATGTGTGTGTATGTATGTGTGTGTATGTGTGTGTGTGTGTGTGTGTGTGTGTGTGTGTGTGTGTGTGTGTGTAGTCTGTGGCAATTTTGTCGTCTCGCATAACTCAAATACTATAATACAAAAAAAATACAATTTTGTGAATTATTGCTTCTTATATTTAAATGAAGAGCTGATTAGATTTTGGATAAAATTGGTCAACCGGAAGTAGCAGTTTACTTGAAGCCCTTAACAGTTTTTCGTGAAAAACACGGTTAAATTTCCTTTTACAACAATTTATGTTATTTTGAAAGTTGAAGAATATTTAATTTGACATGTGTTTTGATTACACTAATTTTATTAATTTTCATTAGATTTAGAGATAATAAAATATAAAGAAATTCGATTTCACAAATCTTGCAGTCCTAGTACGCCATGGAAACACTTAAAAATATTTAATTTTTTACGAAATGTGACACATGTCATTGTGATTGTGAAGCTGTTTTCTTAGTGACATGTGTCAAAAAATTAAATAAATATACGAAATAAAATAAAATTTCTCAAATATAAATAGAAAATAAACAAATAAGAAGGTATGTTTCTGTATCATCAAGTACTATTTTGTATCGTTTAAGAGTAGTATTGGGTGGGAGGTTATGTGCTGGACACATCAGATTTTTTGTTATTAGAATAATAATTCAAATATTATTATCTACAATTATTGTTTGAAACGTTTTCCTCTTACTGTCACCATTTACGAATTACAACACGTTCAAGAAAAATTATATTTTCACATTTTCGTTTAAATTTATTAACCTGTCCTTTTTAAAATAACAAAAGAACGTTTGAAAACTGTGTATTTTTGACATGTGTCATAATTGAAATATAAATTTTTTGAAGGGATGAGCCTTTCTTGATATTGGTGGTCCGTGTTTAATAAGAAATCTATGTCGGGAAGTATTGTGCTGCCCACAACAGATTAAATGATTGTTTACCTGAAATATGTCGAACTTCAGGGCTCGCTTGGCTCCTGTGCCCCAAAAGACTCCGAATGGGGACTTCGGTGTTCTCCCCATATTGGAGAAGTTTCTGGGCAAAGTATTCTACAGCCTCCGAAGCATAATCTCTTTTACCTGAAGGAAAATATTATTATACATAACCTTAAAGATAGTATTTGGTGAAAAATGGGTCCAATTAAAGTTTAAGAACGAAATTATGAGTATAAATTATTATATTTACTCAACAATGCATGCTAAATAAAAATATTATAACGTATGACGTTACTTATAAAATATTCTCATTAAAATATTAAAATTTATTGGTGGCCTTCAATAGTATAAATATTTCATTCATTCAAGTTTGTAACTCGAAATTAATTAACATATATAACGCATTGGTGTTAAATAAATATTGTTTTGATGTGCAAGAGTTAATAAAGATGTCTTTAAAGTGTTAAACATGATTTTAGGGTGAATAAATGACAAAAAAATATATAGACAGAATGCTGGAGGTCTTAACTAACCTCAATGGGGTCATAAACCTTTTTTCATTTTTTTTTTTTTGTAAGTTTGAGTAAAATTATAAATATAGAAACTATTTTTAATATTAAAAGGCATTTAGTTATTAAGATACGATTTTTTTTAAATTGGCATCGCATTTCAAATGTTTCGCTTGTGACGTCATCTTGTAATTGTACGAAACACGCTCTAGCGGAGAGCGAGGAACTACACCAACTGCCAAATTGACTGTTATCTGTCATTGTTATTTACTGAGAGGTTTTTACAAATATATTAGCTGGGCAAAATAATATAACAAATATAATAAACATAAGTTTAATTTGAAAATCGTTGTTAACTGCAACATATGACTTGAGATGACAGGTGTGATAATGAGACTACCGACATTACCGACAAGCGACAAGATATAGTACAACAAAGCATTTTTATTTTAACACGTCCTAAACTCTTTGTCTAAAAACGTTATAATTAACGAATATCTAATTTAATTTATCGGAGTGTTCATTTTTATAATACTAATTAATTATTACAAGCCTGAAAAGTAAGTTATTATTTGTTATCAACACTCTTTCGCCTTGCCATGCTGTATATTCTATTACAAGATGACGTCACGATTTTGCAACCGCGAAACTTCAGAAAAGAAATTATGAAAGAAAAGTTGAAAAAATTATAAGAAATATTGAATAATATGTGACTGAAATGATCTAAATTTTTATAATTTATAAAAAACACAACTTTTTTTTTAAGTGCATGACCCCATTGTATTCTAAATTGATTTTAAGGTGAATAAATGACGTTCAACCCTTTCTTGAAGACTTGGTTGTCTTTAAACATTTCAAACTAGATGCTGGAGGTCTTAAGCTAGCCTCAAAGCAACAAAAAAATGTTTTAAATAAAAGTTGCGCACAACGAACCAATTATAACTTTTATCTTAACCCTCTATTGCATGATTATTATTTTTTTCAAATAATGGCTCAAAAACATTAAGTTTACAAAAGAAATATTATTATATTTAAAATAAGTGTGTTACATAAATTTTTTTCCAAAAATAAAAAAAAAATTTCTTTTTACAGTTTTGTTCACTATTGGGAACATTATGAACAAATTCAACTTACAATAGAACTTTGGTCTATAGGGTCGTCTTCGCGTACTATACAAAATTGTTTGATAAACAACCTCTTCTAGGAAAACATCAGATAAAAAAAATTTTTGGAAATTTTGTAAAGGTGTATTTGGCTGTAATATATCAGCAGGTAATAAACTGCTTCCTTCAAATTTTACATTTACATCTCAGTTTCTGTAATTATCCTTTTTCCATTAAATTTTTTTTTTTATGTTGGCCAAATTGGAAGGAATAACCTAATTGGCAATTGACAAAGTGTATATAATGTTCCCAAATGTTACAACATGATTGCCATGAATGTAAACTGCATAAGAAAAGAAAAAAAAATTTTAAATTTTATGTTCCCGTTCGGGAACAGTATGCAATAGAGGGTTAAGAAATTTTTTTGTATGATGTGTACTTTACAATTTATGGAAATATGGGCCATAGGCGTTTAACATGTAAAATCAGTTTTTCCTTGCGCAAAAGTCTTCATTTTATTTTAAGCGAAAAAGCTTCAAATAAAATTTTTTTAAATCAAATTCTGCATCTGAGTTATTTAACAGATTTTATTTTTGACATTTTATAACCGAGACAATCTGTTTTAAAGATTTTTAAAATTGCTTATTTATAGTGTTAGCTTTGGAACTCAAACAAAATTACATTTTTGTACTCATACATTGAAATGTGTTGTTTAG
The DNA here is from genome assembly GCA_963942605.1 of Poecilus cupreus. Classification (NCBI taxonomy): domain Eukaryota; kingdom Metazoa; phylum Arthropoda; class Insecta; order Coleoptera; family Carabidae; genus Poecilus; species Poecilus cupreus. Next base: position 5,349,484 of record OZ012713.1, read on the forward strand.
CGTTGCCTAAGCAACGTCCGAAATGTCAATTTCCCAGGTCTCCACCAGATAGACAACCGGGAAATTTCGACGAAAACATTCCTATTTCTAAAGCGTTTATTAATAAATTATATTTATAATAAAAAAATATAGTATTTCAAACATTCCTTTACATAATATTAAAATAAACAATGTTTAAATAAACATGAAATTGAATTTAAAAATAACAAATTTAGTGCATTTGGTTACCAATGTTGGCAATAAAATCTGCCCGATATGACAGCTGTAAAATACATAACCTACAAATGTAATGTTAATTATCTCAATATAAATAAGAAATATAATAATTTTACAAGTGAATACGGTAAATATTATAAATAATTTAATTGTTTACTAATATATTAGACAAATTAATTTGTGTGTTTATATTTATAGTGCAACTTTGACAATTATCAAAATAACTACTTGAAGAACTTCATTTCTTTGTATGAACTGTTATTAGCTTTATACTTTTCGTACAAAAAATATTGTACATACCTCTTGCGTGAACTCTGTTCCCGCATTTGGTATGTAAATAACTATTTAACTGTCAGAGAAAGTTTACATTTATTGAATTTCACCTCAATAGCACATAGTTTTGGTAAAATGGAAAATTTTGCTCACGAAGAAAAGCTACAAATTATAAAATGGTTTTATTCTGGAAAAAGCTTGGCCCATTTTTTAATTAACATCCTGTATATCAACAACATTTTCGAATTTATTTTGTATCTACGGTATTAGAGAATGAATGTGGCTCATTATCTAACTTAACCGTAAATAATCAATGTTGAATCTAACTAGATAGGTTTCATTTTGAAATTCAAACTAGTTCTGGAGATATTTAACAAACAGACTAACATATCGACAAAATTATAATAGTATATTGTGTTATTAGGAGTAAATGTGATACTTTGGGTGCTGAGCATGTAAGTTTGAACGACGAGCGAAGCGAGTCGAACAATTACATGCGAAGCATACAAAGTCACATTTACTCCAAATAACACATGCTAGTTTTTCTTGTAACATAGAAAATAGACATTAAAACATTAAAAAATGCTCAAAACTTCAGCAAATATTCTACCATATCCAGTATTTCTAGTTGCCACAGAATATGTTATTTTCTTATTTTTGTTTATTTGTTTTATTCTTAACTGTCAAATTATTGAATTATAACCTTACTATTTTGCATGATATTTTGCTTTGTCCGCCGCCGGAGTAAATGTGTTGCCAAGGAAACACTTTTACGCCGGATGCGACAATATTGAACTTCTGCTTGTTGAATATAAATACATAACAACGTACTTTTATGACGTTATGATTTTGTATCTAGGGTGTTGGTGAATGAATATGGCCCATTATCGAACTTTAACCATAGTTAAAATGAGGGCTTGAAGTTTGAGGGAACACAGTTCGAAAACTAGACTAGATGGGGCCCTGGGGACTTCATCCCTGGATTCACGAAGGTTTTAGTAACTTACCTAGGGATTTTGAGCCGCTACCATCAGTGCTACTGTCTTGAATTGGTTGATAGGCGTTGATATGAACGTAGTCCCCATTTATTAAAAATAATGAGGGATATTGAGACAAAAATTTCTTCAATCCTGCAAAAAATAATTAAATATATCAGTATGATATTCTGTATATATTTCTTCTAGGCGAGGGAGCCTAGCTGAAGACTTGGAGGTCTTTAAACATGCCAAACTAGATGTTGAAGGTCTTAAGCTAACCTCAACTGTCTTCAAACATGATTTTAGGGAAGATATATGACGTCCTACCCCTAAATCTGGTAGAGGAAGCCTTGCTGAAGACTTGGCAGTCTTAAGCTAACCTCAAACTGTCATTAAACATGATTTTAGGTTGGATAAACTGCGGCTTCCATAGAAGTAATAAAATAAATACTAGACGTCTTAAGGTCAAACATACGCGTCGAAAGAACGAACCCTTTATTTTTTTAAAAAACAGCAAATTCTGTTTTCTTTTTTTATTTTCATGTTCTTTATGGTCCAACAACCTCCATTCGTCAAAATATCATGGATTTTTTACAGTGACTTGTACATTGCAATGTCTGATGAAGAACATATTTTCGTTGGGTCCGTTCACTCCCATGAATTTTGTTTTGCAAATTCAAATTTCAATAAATTATTTCTTACAATTATTCTTATCGAAAAACAAAACAATTATTACAGTGAAGTCTTTGAACATTCTAGTATTTATATATGTGCATGAAAAGGATAACTGAAACATTCAACTATAAAAAAATATTCGTTGAAGTCTAGTTGGTCAAAAATTCAGAATTTTGATACTGAATTTCTAATTCCCATGAACGACGACAGTAATGAAAATAATTCGTATATTTATAAATATAATCGTCTATAACATACTAAAATTAATTTACATTTGAATTTACAGTTTTTGAGAAACAAATAAAAATATACCAAAAAGTGTGTTTTTTGATATATTTTTATTTGTTTCTCAAAAACTGTAAATTCAAATGTAAATTAATTTTAGTATGTTATAGACGATTATATTTATAAATATACACATTATTTGCATTACTGTAGTCGTTCATGGGAATGTGTGGCATATATTTGACTACTTTGAAAATTATGTTCATGTATTATATGTAAACAAAATTTGCTTTTTAAAATTTATTACAAAACTTTGGACTTTTATCTACAAACGTAGGTATAAAACATTATATGTTTCATTTATTATAATAATGATATATTGTTTCAAAAAAGTCATGTTCATCTTGAGCTATATTCAGCCCGTATTTGCCCGGATGGTTCACCTTAATAACAAAATTTAAACGCAGTAAGTGGAACTTTTATTGCACAATTGGTTTTCATGGTTACATCATTTACTTACCGTCCACGGTGGATGGTAAGTGAAACTTACCGTTCATGGTGGACGGTAAGTAAATATCAAATTTTATTCTCAACCTCAATCTGACAGCTGTTAATTTTGATACCTATTTTTCCTTTTCTTATATTTACGCAGGTATTGCAAAAAATAACTTACTAACCTCGAACTGTAAGTGATTTTTTAGGTGTGGAATGTTGAGGAAATCTCGACCCTACGGGTCTCGACATCCCAAACTACATTCTCGACCTAAAAACTATCACTTACAGTTCACGGTACGTAATATACTATTATCGATAAAATGAGGTCTTGTTATATTACCATAGAGCTAATAAAATGTATGGAAGGAGTATGGAAAAAGATAGACTGTAACCAACACAGCGCGATAGAGATAGAGAGATGAAAGTCACGTGACGGGTGGCAAGATGACATGAATTTGGTTTGACGTGTGAGTAGAGTACTGTTTTGATAGACTTTTGTGCGAGCTTTTGTCCCTCATTTAGAATTTTGTCAATTATTTATGTCATATTTAAATATATCAATTGAGGGGTCTAGTATCAAAATCGGCATGTCCAATGTTTTTGAAAATAGAGTTATGCACACCACTGGATTCGTTAAAATGAATACTTTTTTATTATCCCGAAGATGAAGTTCAAAAACGGCTAAATTCAGTACTAACTTCTTGTGAAATATGGGATTAGTTTCAAAACCGACTCTATCCACTAGGGCAGCGTTTCTCAAACTTATTTAAACGCGGAGCCCCTATAAAGTCAAATCTAAGATGGCGGAGCCCATAGGCATAGTTCATTATAGTTGCAAAACAAATAAGGTTAAAATGATAATAAAGAAAACTAGTCAGAATAACAAATAAATACATTTCTGCGGCTGCGGACTGTGGAGCCCCTGCGCGTCTTTCGCGGAGCCCTGGGGCTCCGCGGAGCACACTTTGAGAAACGCTGCACTAGGGGTTTAGATGCAGAACTGGCTGTATCCATTTAGCCAATAGGAAGATAGTATACGGTTGCCACGTGGTCTTAACAATATTCAGATGTTAGGTTATTATTTAAAACGTCAGATTTATTATTATATAATATTATTTATTTTTTTTACATTATTATATTATTATATTGACGTCTTGCAGTTTTAGGGGCTTTACTGAATATCCCAACGTAAATAAATAAATAATAAAAGTCTTTTATATTTAACAGACTTTTTTTTTATTTATGTTTTTTTATAAGAGATTTTTTATCAAAATGTGTTTTTATTTTATAAATACAAAAGTTTATTTTACAACTAAAAAATTGTATATTTTTTTATTCTTAAAATAACAATATTTGTCATAATGCATTATAGGTAAACATTTGTTATTTTAGTTTCAAAAACAGCTTCATCCCAATCACTGAGTTTCAAAACCGACATTCTGTATAAGTGAGTTTCAAAACCGACTATGTCAATATTTTAAACCTGTTTATTGCAAATTAATACTAACATTTTAAGTGCAAAGTAGAATTGTCATAATTCAAAATGATCTATTTTTAAACATCTAAACATAAATTATTACAATTTGTTACAAATTAAGCGCAAAACTAAAAATTTCAATTTACTCGAAACTGAAAAAAAGTGGACATAACCGGTTTTGATACTAGACCCCTCAAATAAAAAATAGTAAAATCCTGTTGTGTATATAATTGTACAAAATCAGGCTATAAAAGACGGTGTTCCATTTGACAGGTAAATATGTCACGTTTAGGTTAGAACGCTGTATATATACATTTTATTACAGTTTTCCAAAAAATATGGATTTAAGCAAGAAATGGATATTAACTATAAAACGATAAATTTTCACCCTACTAAAACTACATGAATTTGTGGGAAACATTAGCCCGTATTTATAAAAAGAAGTATTACCTTTTCCTTGCAAAAAATAAAGCATTTGCTTCAGGTTATATTTATAAAAAAAATGAAGGAAAAGGTTTTGCTTCTAAGCAAAAGGTTTTGCTCCAAAATAAAAGATTTTACTTTTTTCGTATTTATAAAAAGAAGCATTTGCTTTAAAACTGAAGGATTTGCTTCTAAAAAATGTATCTAGTCCACATGCAACTTTTTTTAAAAAATCTCACTTTTTTTATTAGTTTGCCAGCCCGTTTACAACGTGTATATGCTTTTTATAAGCTAAACTTCACTTTGGGTATGCGGTTACAGTGGTATGTTTGCTATGACTGATGTGGTGCGTTTACGTGTAATTTTTTTTTACAAAACCATGCATATGCCTCGTGAATCGGAATTCAAAATATTATTTCGATTTGAAGAGGTCCATTTGGTGTGGTTGGCGGACCACATTCTGGGACTTTTTTAAGCGATGAAGATTTTGCTTTAAAAAAAAATGGTCAAAAGCGAGTCGGACTCGTTCCGTACAAACTTACCTATGTAAATAGTTAGAAATGTAACTACAAATTTACGGTTTTCGGATTTTTTCCTTTACTTGAGCTACATGGCTGCTTCTTGCCAAAAATTCATGAATTTGGGTAAACGGGAAGTACCCTATAGCGTATCGAGATTTTAGTAAATGACAACGTCCTTAGAATTCAATTTTAACATTTTCACGATGATGTCTGAGTGTATGTGTGTGTGTGGATTCTCTATACGCTCTAACTCAAATTCTATCATTCAGAAAATTTTGAAATCGTGTATTTCTACGTTATTCTAATATGGAAAGAAGCCATTAGATTTTCGTGTAAATCAGATGCCCGCAAATGACTTGAAGCTCAAAATAGTTTTTCTTTGACAAATACCTTTAAATTTTACTAACTAAAAACATACACTGCACAAATGTCAATTAGACAATCTATAACAAATGAATTATGTGTAGGGCAACTATAAAAATTTTTTAGTACCTTTTACTTCATTTTTCTGAAGTATTTCCTTGCAAGGAAAAGGTAAAGATTATGAATACGAATTAAAGCAAAACCTTTTACTTCTACCTTTTACTTCTATGTATTACCTTTTACTTCTACCTTTTACTTCAAAGTAAATGCTTTATTTTTATAAATACGGGCTATTTTCTTGATTTTTACATACAGCAGTTTAATGCCAATATAAGAGAGAGATAGTGATATCTAAAATGACGCAGTGGTAGAAGAACAGCACATTTATACCACGTGACGGGTGGCATGAAAATATGCTGTTCTTCTCCCACTGCGTAATTTTAGATATAACTATCTCTCTCATATTGGTTACAGATTTCTGTATTAAAAGCATAGCCAACGCTTCATCCATATTAAGGTGAACCATACGGGCTGAAGATAGCGCAAGATGAACATGACTTTTTTGAAACAATATATCATTATTATAATAAATGAAACATATAATGTTTTATACCTACGTTTGTAGATAAAAAATCCAAAGTTTTGTAATAAATTTTAAAATGCCAATTTTGTTTACATAGTATCCATGAACATAATTTTCAAAGTAGTCAAATATGTGCCACACATTCCCATGAACGACTACATTAATGTAAATAATGTGTATATTTATAAATATAATCGTCTATAACATACTAAAATTAATTTACATTTGAATTTACAGTTTTTGAGAAACAAATAAAAATATACCAAAAAGTGTGTTTTTTGGTATATTTTTATTTGTTTCTCAAAAACTGTAAATTCAAATTGAAAATAAACTTAGTATGTTATAAATGATCATATTTACAAATATACGAATTATTTTCATTACTGTAGTCGTTCATGGGAATGAGAGACACAGTATCAAAGTTCTGAATTTTTGACCAACTAGACTTCAACGAATATTTTTTTATAGTTGAATGATTCAGTTATGCAATGTACAAGTCACTGTAAAAAATCCATGATATTTTGACGAATGGAGGTTTGTTGGACCATAAAGAACATGAAAATAAATAAAGAATACAGAATTTGCTGTTTTTTTAAAAAATAAAGGGTTCGTTCTTTCGACGCGTATGTTTGACCTTAAGGATTTTTTACAGTGACTTGTACATTGCAATGTCAGATGAAGAACATATTTTCGTTGGGTTCGTTCACTCCCATGAATTTTGTTTTGCAAATTCAAATTTCAATAAATTATTTCTTACAATTATTCTTATCGAAAAACAAAACAATTATTACTGTGAAGTCTTTGAACATTCTAGTATTTATATATGTGGATGAAAAGGATAACCGAAACATTCAACGATAAAAAAATATTCGTTGAAGTCTAGTTGGTCAAAAATTCAGAATTTTGATACTGAATTTCTAATTCCCATGAACGACGACAGTAATGAAAATAATTCGTATATTTATAAATATAATCGTCTATAACATACTAAAATTATTTTACATTTGAATTTACAGTTTTTGAGAAACAAATAAGAATATACCAAAAAACACACTTTTTGGTATATTTTTATTTGTTTCTCAAAAACTGTAAATTCAAATGTAAAATAATTTTAGTATGTTATAGACGATTATATTTATAAATATACACATTATTTGTATTACTGTAGTCGTGCATGGGAATGTGTGACATATATTTGACAACTTTGAAAATTATGTTCATGTATAATATGTAAACAAAATTGGCATTTTAAAATTTATTACAAAACTTTGGACTTTTATCTACAAACGTAGGTATAAAACATTATATGTTTCATTTATTATAATAATGATATATTGTTTCAAAAAAGTCATGTTCATCTTGCGCTATCTTCAGCCCGTATGGTTCACCTTAAAAGCATAGCCAACGCTCCATCCATATAAAATCAATGGCGAGTTTAATTTGTAAGAAAATAACGGATTCAAAATTAGAAATTTTAAGTTGTCGAATAAATAATTTAAAAACTGTACATTTCTAAAATGTAATTAATTAATTTAAGTATATATACATTGTTAACGGTTAATTATTTCATATGAATTATTAATAAATTAACTTTTTATTTATCTAGAACAATTAAAAAATATACACCTTTTATAGTTTAGTGAAAATTTAGGACAAGTATGAATAGCATTTAGTGATAGTTTTGATTTAATTATTTGAAGTGTTTAAAGACAGACAAGTCTACAGCAAGGTTTTTTTCCGCAATAAGACATAATTTATCGACAATAAAATCAAGTTTAAAGACAGTCGCTTCCTCTAAGGCTGGCTTTAAGCGTGCATACACGATGAATTTTTCTTTTCAAGTGACTTTAAATTGCCTTTTTTCTTTCTTATACAAAGTATAAGGAAGTATTGCAATCACGAAAAAAAAAAACGCTGACAAGATTTTTGCGAAAATACATATTTTGACGTCCACTGAATCCGTTAAGACCAATTTCTCAATAATGTCAGTGTGTGAGGATGGATGGATGGATGTCCGTGTGCGCAATGAACCAAACAAGACATATAAACGAAACTTGAAATTTATAAGTTTCATGAAAAAATAAAGTGCTGAGTTGATTTTGAATGAAATTCAAAAACTGGAAGAGGAAGTTTACTGGACACACAAAATAATGTATTCCACTTATTTCAAAAATATAATCAGCTGTGAGAAAAAGTTTCAAATGAAAGATGTTAGCAAAAATATTTGGAATATAAAATGTTATTTGCATTTTTCTTGTACATGCTTCCGATTTTGAGAAAATAGTATATTGTGTCATTAGGAGTAAATGTGATACTTTGGGTGCTGAGCATGTAAGTTTGAACGACGAGCGAAGCGAGTCGGACAATTACATGCGAAACACCCAAAGACACATATCAAACTTGACTTTTTTGAAATAATTTATCATTATTATAATAAATGAAACATATAATGTTTTATACCTACATTTGTAGATAAAAGTCCAAAGTTTAGTAATCAATTTTAAAAAGCTAATTTTGTTTACAAATTACACATGAACATAATTTTCAAAGTAGTAAAATTTATGTCACACATTCCCATGAACGACTACAGTAATGCTAATGATTCGTATATTTATAAATATGATCGTCTATAACATACTAAGATTATTTTTCATTTGAATTTACAGTTTTTCAGAAACAAATAAAAATATACCAAAAAGTGTGTTTTTTGGTATATTTTTATTTGTTTCTCATAAACTGTAAGTTCGAATGGAAAATAATCTTAGTATGTTATATGTTATATTACGTCACTCAATAAGTCCGTAGGATGATATATGTATGGCACCACTATTGACAAATCAATATGATTTTTAGGAAGTGCCAACCTTAGAACGATACGTGTCAAAATTTTATGACAATCTGACGTTTATTTCATTTGTTACAGTTGTTTTAGTGACGCTATTTTTGTAATTTTCACAACAATGGAAAAATATGAATTTCGTGTGTTGATAAAGCTTTGCTTTTTAATAGAAAAAAATACCGTTTAAGCAAAGCAATGGTTTGACAAATGTTATTTGGACTCTGCTCCATTGAAACAAATGGCAGAGAATTTTTTTGCTGATTTTAAACGCGGCCGTACAAACACCGATAATGTTGAACGTTCTGGTCGACCAAATTTGGCAGTTGTTCCCGAAAACATAAAAAAGTACACAAAATTATTTTGTGCGATTGTAAATTGAAGTTTCGTTAGATAGTTGACACCTTAAAGATATCAGATCAGAAGGCAGTTTATTCACCATTTTGCATGAACATTTGAGCATGAGAGAGCTCTGTTCTAAATGGGTACCGCGTTTGCTCACAGTCGATCAAAAACAACAACGCGTCGACGATTCAAAGCGTTTTTTGGAGCTGTTTTAGCACAATAAAAATAATTTTTCATGCGGTATATGACAATGGATGAAACATGGATCCATCACTACACTCCAGAGTTAAATAGGCAGTCAGCGGAGTGAACAGCAAAGAATGAAGACCGTCCAAAGCGACCAGAAACGCAAATGTCAGCTGGTAAGGTTTTGGCCTGCGTATTTTGGGATGTGAACGGTATTTTATTAATCGATTACCTGGAGAAAGGAAGAATCATCAATAGCGCATATTATATTGCATTTGAGTGAAGAAATTATAAAAAAAATGACCTCAAATGAAGAAGAAAAAAGTGCTCTTTTATCAAGACAATGCACTTTGCCACAAGTCGATTGCAACAATGGCAAAATTGCACGAACTACACTTGAAATTGCTTTCTCATCCACCATATTCACCAGATCTGGTACCCAGCGACTACTAACTGTTTCCAGGCCTAAAAAGAATGCTCCAGGGAATGCGATTTGGCTCTAATGAAGAAGTGATTTCCGGAATTGAAGGGTATTTTGCGGCCAAAGATATTTCGTTCTACAAAAAAGGCATCGAAATGTTGTAGAAGCGTAGGAATGAATGTGTCATCCTTCAATGGGACTATGTTGATGAATCAAGTCAAATTTTGCCAAAAAGTTGTTGTTTCATTAGCCATCCTACGAACTTATTGAGTGACGTGTTAGATGAGCATATTTATAAATATACGAATTATTTGCATTACTGTAGTCGTTCATGGGAATGAGAGACAAGGTACCAAAGATCTGAATTTTTGACCAACTACACTTCAACTAATATTTTTTTATAGTTGAATGTTATAGCTATCCTTTTCATCCACATATATAAATACTAGAATGTTCAAAGACCTCACTGTAATAATTGTTTTGTTTTTTGATAAGAATAATTGCATGAAACAATTTATTTAAATTTGAATTTGCAAAACAAAATTCATGAGATTGAACGAACCCAACGAAAATATGTACTTCATCTGACATTGCAATGTACAAGTCACTGTAAAAAATCCACGAAATTTTGACGGATGGAGGTTGTTGGACCATAAACATGAAAATAAATGAAGAATACAGAATTTGCTGTTTTTAAAAAAATACAGGATTCGTTCTTTCATCATGTTTGACCTTAAAGACATCGAAGTCTTCAGCTAGGCTTCCTCCCCTAGAACAAGGTGTCACGTTTATTACAGTGAATACAAAAGACTCAATAACAATTTATTATCATATAGATTTTCCGCAACAAAATTTATGACAGCCATAAAAGATTAAAGGAATCAATTTATTCGTGTCTTAAAGCCTTTAATAGCTAACAATAAAGTTTATATGTCACGGTTTGGTCCAATTTTCTTCTAAATTAATTCATTCATAAAATATTGAACGAATTTTATTTGTATACAACCTTGAATTGATAAAATTAATCGAAATTTCGATGGTTAGATATCAAGCTTTCTATTTTCTACCTGAAGACTTTGCATCCTTTAAACACTTCAAATAATTCGAACGAAATTGAAACTAGTTGCTAAAAGATTTAAGGTAGCATCAATTGTCATTAAACATGATTTTAAAGTGAATACTTGATGTCCTACCCCTAGTTCCAGGGGAGGAAAACTGGCTGAAGACTTAGCTGTCTTCAAATACTTTCAAATAGATATTGGAAATATTAAATAAACTTCAAATGTCGTCATATATTACTTTAAGGTAAATAATAGATATTTATGTATCAAGACACTGAATTTTAACTTTTTATCACGAATATGGAATTTATTTGCCGAGGAAAATAAACCATGTGAGTGATAAAAAGGAACTTCAGTGCCGAGGTACATATTAAGTTTTATTTGAAATATAAAATTCGAAAAAACTAAACAAATTACAATATAGGTTAAGTTTATACATCTGTCAACTGACACTCAGTGTTGCCAACCACAAACATTGAAGTTATCGTAAATAACAATCAAAATTTCTTCATCGGAATTAACTAGTTAATTCTTTTTGCACATATTGTTTCATTTTACGTATAAATTTACTACAATACGTTATATATTTGTCAAAAATATCCTACTTGTACAATAATTATTTTACGGTTGTCAACACTGCGTTGCTCAAAATCGTCGTATGTGTTACTATAGTGACGTTTTCTGAGCTTTTAATGACGATATATGAGCACTTTGGTGCCGATTTCAAATAAATGATATTTAATAAACAGAATGACAAAATTAATACAAATATTTCCAGAAACACAGTCAACCAACTATACTCAAAATGATCTTGGAGAAGACGCACGTCATCAACCTGAAAAAAACTTTATAAAGTGAAAAATAACTTGTAAAATTTATTGAGGTATGCTAATGTTTAAAATAGAACGACGTAAAAAATACTAGCATTAAGAAAAGTATATATTAATGCAATTTACAGTGATTTTATAGTTAATTTTATTCCTTTAATGGCATTTTAAATTATTAAAAATAATTCTAGTTCATTTTTGGTTCGCTATGTTGTTGCTATTGTTAAATGATCACGTTTACATACAAAATTCATATCGAACTGTCACTTTACTGTCAGATTTTACTGTGTTGTTAAAATTTGTGCTCTTCGTGATCCAGAGTTTTATAATATGTATGTACAAATATATTACGTTTATTGCAACAAATCACGTTTAAAAATGGCGGCACGTGTGATGCAACATGCATTGAATTTTCATTTTAATAAAAATTAGTATCCCATATAAACCTTGTTTCATAGTGACGTCATTATCTAGTAATATTTTTGATGACGTGCGTCTTCTCCAAAATCATTTTGAGTATATCAATCTCCTACAAACATTCCTATCCTGACACACCACTTTCGTCTCGACTACATTCATACATGCTCGTTTATTCTTCACACTCGGAATCATTCCACCATCAATCATACCCAACCATTTATTCCTCGGACGCCCACGCAATCGTTCACCCACATATATTAGTTTCACCAACCTTTCATTCGACATTCGCTCAACATGTTCAAACCACCTCAACTGACTCACTCCCACTTTCTTAACAACATTCTTCTCAATCTCACACTCACCATACACCAATATATCGATCAATACGTCGTTCATGCTTTTTCACCCACACCCAACATTCAGAACCATACATCAATGTAGGCACTAACACACCATTATAAACACTCAATCGAGCATCTCTAGAAGACTCTAGATACATTCACGTTTCGAACAAATGTACCCAGAGCTACCTTGCACCCAGCAGACACCCGCCTTTCAATCTCCCGGTCAATACGTCCATCCCTCGAGAACATACTAGACAAATATACAAATTCATTCACTTGTTCCAGTCTCACACCATTCACTGAAACATTACAACCAGTCACCAAATCATTCTTCTCAAACACCAACACTTTACATTTATCGACATTCAATAGCAGATTTAAACCTTTCCCTACTTCATTTATGCTCACAATCATTCTTCTCAATTGCTCCTCAGTTTCACCCAACACAACAACATCATCCGCATAAGCTAACGCAGGCTCTATACGTCCACCAATACGTACACCATCCGTTCCATTCGTAACAACACATCCATATACAAATTAAACAACCAAGAAGACATTCCACAACCTTGTTTCACACCAACATCTTCTATCAACTCTCACCGCAGCCTCACTTCCTTCATACAACGCTCGAATCGCTCCCAACAAATTACCATCCACAGCGTACTCTACAAGTACATCCCACATAGTCCCTCGAAGAACACTGTCATACGCTTTCTTTAAATTTAACTCAAGAACTCTTGTCAATGCGATTTTCGATGCATTTAAGTCCAAACGCAGTTTGAAACTTGATATTTTAAAATCCTTTTGACAGTAAAACAGTAAATCGTATTTTGACTATTCGCTCTATCTCACTAGTATCAGACTGTCTTTAAAGGTAAATACAAAACTTCCTACCATTAGTACTAAGGAATGAAGCCTTGCTGAAGGCATGTCTGTCTTTAAAATGATTTTATGTTTTAAACCGCCGAGAAACGTACAAACATTTCACAAAAATTTTAAAAGAAAGTTAACTGTCTTAAGTTATCAATTGTCTTTAAAGTCAATTTCAGGGTAGATGAATGATGTCCTAACCTTAATTCTACAGGAGGAACCATTGTTACAAACTTGGCTGTCTTCAAACACTTTAAACTAAATGCTAAAGAACTTAAGCTAGCCTCAGAGGAAGCGACTGTCTTTAAACATGGTTTAAGCTGGATATATGACGGGATGAAGTCTTGCTGAAGACTTGGCTGTCTTTAAACACTTTAAACTAGATGCTGGAGGACTTACACTAGCCTCAACTGTCTTTAAACATGATTGTAGGGTGAATAATAGTTATTTGTCAAACTAGAGAGGAAAGCGCTTCTTTTTCCCCCTCGAGTTCGAAGTTTGCCTCATGAGCGCAGCGAGTGAGGCATTTCGAACGAGAGTGGAAGAAGAGCTTTCCTCTCGTGTTAGACACAACATTTTTTCACGACATGTTTCTAAAAACGATTTGCTCGGACCTAACACTCACTTTAAGAACACAACTGACAGATTGGCACGTTAAAAGTTAGGTTATCAAACACAAGGCGGTGTAGCAGTGTTGCCAATGAACCAATCTTAAATACAGGGTGTTCATTTTAAGTGGTACACTATTGCTATTTCGAAAACTATAAGAGCTACGAGGTCGGTTAAATTAGCAAACAATTTTTATATTATAAGACAATTAAAATGAGCGAAACAAGAATTTTTTTAGACCAGTGGTTCTCAAAATTCGGGGTGCAACTTTCTTATTTTAAATGGCAACCTACTTTTTTTATTTGCTTATTCGATTCAGTATTTTTTTCTGAATTCAATGATATTCACATGTAATGATCAAATAATACAAAATATTTGATAAAAATGCAAAATTAAAAATATATCTTTTTATTTTTTGCATATACAAAGTTTGCCATGGAAGAAAACAAATAAATCAAACAATTTTTAATATTAGTTTTTTTAAGTGTACTTCTGTATTTCTGTATTGTAACAACTAAATTAATAATTATTCTCATAATTACAGCTTTTTAAATTATTACTGCATTTGATTTATTTGTTTTCTTCCATGGCAAACTTTGTATATGCATATTTAAATAAAAATGATACATTTTTAATTTTGCATTTTTCTCAAATATTTTGTAATATTTGGTCATTACATGTGAATATCATTGAATTCAGAAAAAAATACTGAATCGAATAAGCAAATAAAAAAAGTAGGTTGCCATTTAAAATAAGAAAGTTGCACCCCGCATTTTGAGAACCACTGGTCTAAAAAAATTCTTTTTTTGCTCATTTTAATTGTCTTATAATATAGAAATTGTTTGCTAATTTAACCGACCTCGTAGCTCTTATAGTTTTCGAAATAGCAATAGTGTACCACTTAAAATGAACACCCTGTATATTTAATAAGTTGTCAAATTGTGATTTAATAACGAAAAGAAATATATAAAACATAATTGTAAGATTACATAAAGTATGTATAACACTAAAATAAGGATATTCAATAAAATTAGGAATTTATTTATAATTTTTATAATATATTTTTTATATATAACTTTCATATTGGCAGCACTTCCATATTTTCCTCTCTAGAGAGGAACAACACATTTTCCTCACTATTTCGGGAGAAGAACGGTGGGGTTTCCTACCATGTCGTGAAAAAATTAAATTCTACCTCTAGTTTTGAGAGAAAGCTTTGGCTGCTTTTAAAAACTTTAAACTACCCTCAACTGTCTTTAAACATGATTGTAGAGTGGATTAATAACGTCCTACACTTAGTTCTAGTGGATGAAGTCTTGACTGTCTTTAAACATTTCAAACTAGATACTACAGAATGTAAGCTAGACTCAATTGTATTTTAACATAATTCAAACGTATTAAAAATGTGCAAACTAGACAAAAAGTTATCAAAAAATGATAAATACTTATATATTTGCTAAAAACTTACCACTTTGTGAGCCCCCAGCAATCTGACGCATCTCCTTCGTGAACCCCTTCGCCCCAAACTGGCAGCTGAGATCATGAAGGGTCCTGGGTTCGCCCTTATCCAACAGCCGTTCAAAAAAGAACAACAAAGTCATATTTCGAACCAATTCATACTGCATGGCCTCCATTTCACTTTTTTAAGAATCAAACGCAAGACAGATGGTAGATCGTAGAATATTTCAGAAGAAAATCATAATTCGCAGAGCAGAATATTCAAGTCGAGTTTAGTTAATACTTGTTATTGATTACGGCACATTAAATTATAGTTATCACACTTTTTATACAATCGTTACGACTTAAAGATGCTTTAGATAGGTTATGGAATTATATACAAGGTTTTAAATAATTCAACTTAATTTAAAATAAATAATTACACTACTAATCACAAATTTTATTATTATTAAGCGTTAAGTTTTAAAGTATGCACAATTCTTCTATTTTAGGATCAATTCTTGACGACGAAAAAAATCGAGTTTGCAACAACACTTAAAGATTGTTGTATTGTTTTGTAAATAACATTAAAACTTTGTTGTTAAGAAAATTTGTATACAAAATTACTTTATCGCTCGTTTAAAAAATTGTAAATAAGTTTTAAAATAATTTTAAAATTAATTTTATAAAATTCTATGACGACTCATTCATGTCCGCCATATTGAAATGTATGACACAGACCACGACCAACTGTATTCAAACCAGATTTGTTTCTGGAATAAGAGAAATACACATTAAACATTTATATTACTCAAATGGTTTTTAAATAATTCTTAAAAATAATTTTACTTTGTATTTACGATATTATCGATAGTCATTCATTTATATTTAATATTTATTTGTACGGCAGACCACGACCAACTACATACACTTTTATTTTATATTTCAAATAAATATGCAAGTTTATACTACGAAGTAAAATACGTTGCAATAAATGTGATGAATAATTTGAAACCACATATGATAACAGATTATTAGAATAAATATTGACATACAAATATTTACAGTACCTTCAAATGTTTACGTCAGTGACGTCATCTGGCGACATGTCAGCTGAAACGCGTCAAAACACAGAATTATAAAACAAAACACTTTTAATAATAAATAAAATGTTTGTGTCAGAATATAATCACAATCAGATATGTTTAAAAACTTTATTGAATTAAATAACAAAAATTAAATAAAACAGCACACATCTGTGACATATCTACTATGATATGCAATTTTATTCATTACAATATATTTATTTTTTATACATTATACCGGGTGGAACATCATACCTGTGTACATAGGCGATTAACATGAAAAAACAATTTTTCCGTGCGCATTGCTCCCCAAATTATTTTAGGCAAAAATGCTTCAAATACATGTTGTAGAGCATAAAATTCTGCATCTAAATCAATAAACTGAATTACTTTGACATGCTTTGTAACGACAAAAATTAAATATGAAAACATGGAAAATTACGTAGAAAATATCAAATAGCCATAGAATTGAAACAAAAATAAATAAGTGCTTGACATTTGACAGATGAATGATTAATTTGACGGGTAAAATATCAAATAGACAGAAAAACGACAAGCATTTATTTATTTCTGTTTCAATTCCATGGCTATTTGATATTTTCATCCTAATTGTTTCATATTTAATTTCTGTCGTTACAAAGCAAGTAAAAGTAGTTCTGTTTATTGATTTAGATGTAGAATTGTATGCTCTACAACATGTATTTGAAGCATTTTTGTCTAAAATAATTTGGGGAGCAATGCGCACGGAAAAACTGTTTTTTTTTTTATGTTAATCGTCTATGTACACAGGTATGATGTTCCACCCGGTATAAACAATTAAGGTGAACCATACGGGCTGAAGATAGCGCAAGATGAACATGACTTTTTTGAAACAATATATCATTATTATAATAAATGAAACATATAATGTTTTATACCTACGTTTGTGGATAAAAGTCCAAAGTTTTGTAATAAATTTTAAAATGCCAATTTTGTTTACATATTATACATGAACATAATTTTCAAAGTAGTCAAATATATGTCACACATTCCCATGAACGACTACAGTAATACAAATAATGTGTATATTTATAAATATGATCGTCTATAACATACTAAAATTATTTTACATTTGAATTTACAGTTTTTGAGAAACAAATAAAAATATACCAAAAAGTTTGTTATTTGGTATATTTTTATTTATTTCTCAAAAACTGTAAATTCAAATGTAAAATAATTTTAGTATGTTATAGGCGATTATATTTATAAATATACGAATTATTTTCATTACTGTCGTCGTTCATGGGAATTATAAATTCAGTATCAAAGTTCTGAATTTTGGACCAACTAGACTTCAACGAATATTTTTTTATAGTTGAATGTTTCAGTTATACTTTTCATCCACATATATAAATACTAGAATGTTCAAAGACCTCACTGTAATAATTGTTTTGTTTTTCGATAAGAATAATTGTAAGAAATAATTTATTGAAATTTGAATTTGCAAAACAAAATTCATGGGAGTGAACGAACCCAACGAAAATATGTTCTTCATCTGACATTGCAATGTACAAGTCACTGTAAAAAATCCATGATATTTTGAAGAATGGAGGTTGTTGGACCATAAAGAACATGAAAATAAATTAAGAATACAGAATTTGCTGTTTTTTAAAAAAATAAAGGGTTCGTTCTTTCGACGCGTATGTTTGATCTTAATACAGCCTTATTATATTGGGCTTCCAAACTATCAAGAGATGGCGCTGATCACAAATCCCTAGCGGTACATGCGTACATGTCAGATTCATTTTGTATGGTCTTCTATGGCGACTGCGTGCTGTAGTTGTGGTAATTTGTATTTTATTAGTGTATTTGGTAGATTTGTTTAGATTTTATTATTATTAATTATTGACTATAGTTATATTTACATTAGCCATTAGTTGTTTTGTAGTTTTTTATTGTAGGTAAGTAGTTATTAACTGCAGCATTATTTTGTTTAAGATAGGTTATCATTTTTCTTTGTTGATATTAGTTTGTAGTTGTATATATTTTCTAGTAGTATTTAATATTAATATTTTTGTAGTTATTTGTTGTTGTTTTCAGGAGTTTTATTTTACTTTTAGTTTAAATAGTAGTATGGATTCATTTATTTGCTTAGATTTAGATAGTATATGTAAGTTCGCACGTTGCTCTTTATCTTCTAGAAACATGGTAGAAGGCCAGCAAATAATAAATAGTGGCCACATAATATTATGTGGAAATACATCAACAATATCATCGCAATTTTCAATGCTCTTTTCCATGCCTTTAATTTGTCACACTGTCACACATCATTGTGACACCCCATTTATTATTCACACAAACTAGTCTTTCACCTTTTTTTGAGTATAAATGAAATCGAACTGTTCGACTTTTATTAGCAGAAGAACTGCAGCCATAAACAATGCAAATTTTTGTGTTTTTAACAGGTTTTTTTGGAGAAAACTCCATCTTAACAAATTAAATGTAGTACTTATTTAAATAATACGTCATAGATAAATGTAATACTTCCATTGAAATTCTTCTATAGTCACTACTGTTGATATAAATTTAGAAAAAATAACAAATAAGTTCAAATTCTTTAAATAAATAAAAACTCAGGATAAACGTCAAAAACACAATGTACCGCGAGACGTAGTTCAGAATTCTGCCGCTAGTTAACGTATTTTAATATTGGAAGCCCAATAGTTAAATTATGTATTTTAAATCAACAAATAATAAATATATTAGTTGCAAAAAACGTTTAATATGTAAAATAAATAAGGGACTACATGAGATTTTTTTTACTTTTAATTTTAAGTTCGGAGCTCTCCAAAGTGTAGCCAGTGCGCCCTCTTGTGCTACATGTTTCTATTTCTTCTCTTAAGATTTTTAATGTAGCTGCCATATTTTAATACTAGGAATTAACTCTGACATATCCGTCAACTGTTCCATTTCTTGTCGTGAAACATAATTCGTTCGATCGGTGATGAGCCAAACAAACGTAATCAGAAAAACTAAAAAAATAAGCGTTATTTTTGTCGGTGTTTGTGAATTATTTTGTATCGTACCAAGAACTGCCAGGATCTGGATAACTTGTATCCACTTGTCGTGAGAGTGAGAGGATTCTTCTCCTACATTTCTGCAGGTTGGTCTGTCTCTGTAGTTGCGGCGACGAGGGCTGCACATTTTCTTTCTTGATGGTCTTCGTGGAGAATAAAATTAAAATGATTTCAAGTTTTACGTACACAATCCGCCAGATCGAGTGCTATATCATGTTGGATTGAGGTTAACTTGTAGGTTAATTGAGAGGCTCTAAAAAAAGTTTAAATTAATAAAAAATAAAAAATTATAAACATTTCTTACTTTTTTTCAGCGGCAGTTTTTTCTTTCGCCAGCCTCTCAACTTTCTCTTTCAACTTCCGCTCTTGCTGCAGGAGCTCCGCCCCATGCTCTTTGAGCTTTTCGAGCTCAACGGCAGCGGAGTTTTCGGCTCTAGCCAACTTCTCCTCGAAGTATCTCCGCTGGGAATCGAGTTGAGACGTTAACAAATAAGTGTATTCTAGTTGAACGGAATCAACTTTTTCTTGGGAGTCCTGCGCCGAGGGCTGGGACGACGTCGCCTCCGTCGGGACGAGCTTCCCGTCGGTTTTGTTCTGGAGCAGCCTACAGTTTTATCAGTTTTCATTTTCAAGTCAAATAAACAACAAAACTAACCGGTGAACAAAGTTATCGCCTTTGTAGTCCCAAACTCTCCGGGAGCCAAGTTGCAGAGCGTAGCAGTGCCCCGTGTCTCGGCCGCAGCCGCTGGTTGGCCCGGGGGACACGCAGCGCATTCCGTTCCGGTTTCTGTGAGCTCCGGACTTTGGACACAACTTAAAAAAGAAATATGTACTATGTTTGAGGGTTTACAAAAAAAAGTTTGAGATGAAAGTTGTAGAGAATTTAATTATGTACAACTTTTATTTGAAGTATTTTCTTGTAATATTATTGGGGGGCCCTCTACATTTGAAACTAATCGGAAGAAACGAACTAAAAGTTGAGTTTTTGATTATCAGCTTTCAATTTAGAATTTTGTCGCTCAAAATTTAATTCCCCTACGAAAAACGCTCAAAATTTATTTATTTGATCTTTGGACCCAGAGAAATCCAAAGCTTCAACCCGCATTCAAATATTTCTATTAGTCTTCGACTTACGCGCCACTAAACTTTAATTATTCTACTGAAGAAGATAGCAGTCTCTTTGTTCCTCGCTTCCAAGTCAGAAACACAAAAAATAAGCGTTATTTTTGTCGGTGTTTGTGAATTATTTTGTATCGTACCAGGTACTGCCAGATTCCGGCCACCTTGTATCCACTTGTGAGAGGATTCCTCTCCTGCATCTCTATTTCTGCAGCGCCGGCAACGAGGACGGCGAATTTCACTTGTTGGTGGAGAAGGTGTAGATTCGTTGCTTATATTGGCTGGTGGAGCTATTCAAATATTTCAGAAGAAAACATTTACACTTTACTAAAATAAAATTGATTTGAAGTTAAATGAAAACACAAAACAATTTTTCACAACTATCAGCTGTAAACATTTTTGTAATAATTAATGAAAAAATGTTCAGTTTTACTTACGCAATCCGCCAGATCGAATATTATAACGGTGAGCCATTTTAATAGAATTCACAGAACAAATTTATGCCTTAAACCACGTAATACACAATAAGGAATAAGGAATCGCGAAATAAAACTTTGACATTTCAAATTAAACTGTTTTACCGATTAATACACAAACAGTTCAGCATTTTGCCACTAGCGCTGCTAGTCGTATTTTTTCAAAATAATTATTTAAATAAATTAATTTGTTGATTATATATTGTAGAATTATTCATAAAATATCAATATATTATTGATAATTGCTGAAATTTTATTTTAAATAATAGTTATGTGAGATGCGCGCGAAAATTTTTAAGGGTTAAGGGATCATCCCTACATGTGAACTTTTCTGCATCTTATTTTCAATTTTTCGATTTATTATTTAAACATATTAATTATTATTGTGTACATATATTATTTCAGATGGTAAGTATCGTATTTAACACAAAAAAATCAATTGACAGGTCATAAATAAGAAGTTTTGTGTAGGAAAAGTAATTCGAAAAATTTTGTGGTCCCCAAAATGAAAACCAGAGTTTATTTGATGTCCAAGACGAGGTGTGTACTTAATAATCTACTAAAAACAATCTTAAAACTGTATTTTATCTTATTTAGCCCCAGAAAATATTAAATGGATATTATCTTGACATAAATGAGAGTATAAATATTTTAAAAGAATTTCACGATTTTGGAGAGAACCCATTTTTTAAACAACACATTGGTGCAAGAATTTATAAATTTGATGCACACTCAAAACAGTAAATTGGGATTAAAAAACAAATCGGAGACTGATAAAACTGTTAAAACTCCTTTAAAAAGCAAAAATAATATTGAAAATCCAAAAGAAAATGATTCGATTAAAAAACGCAAGAAACAAAAGAAATGTAAGTAACAGAACAGAACTCTTATAATTTTTCAAATATGTTGTTTTCTCATAAACCCTGCAATATTCTTAAATTTCCAGTAAAATCATTTCAATTACATTTAAAAATTTTCAATTTTTTATGAAATGTGACACATGTCATTGTGATTGTGAAATTGTTTTCAGTGAAATATGTCAACAAATTAAATATACGAAAGAAAAAGTGATTCGTAACTATTTCATTCTTGTTTTATTTATTTATTATTATTTTTCACCCGGACAAGTTGGGCAAATATGTTATTTCTGGAGTTAACAAAAATTGATCGAATCGATCTTTTAAATCGATTAGGGATTGTATAAAACTAAGAGCATTTTTTGCGTTTTGGTATTTTTTATTTTTCACTAGGGCTGTGCCTAGTTCTCGCAGTAACTTAGGCCTCTCCTCGGAATTCTCCATCTGGAACAAACATTATGTAAGTGCTGGTTCATTCTCTATCACTAATGCTAGTTATACGTACTTTTAAAATGGTTCGTATGTTTTACTCTATCTGTGTCTTCTTTAAATTTTTCTTCTACTTTTTGTATGTAAATTAGACTTGCAACGAATAGTGTATTCGGCCATAGGCCGAATACCGAATATTCGGCGGATTCCTTGGCCGAATAGCCGAATATTCGGCGAATAGTATTCGGCTGGTTTTTTCTGTTTATTACTCAGTATTTTCAGTTATTATTGACAAATATCTTGTGTTAAATTAACAATTTGAACAAATATGACAATTTGTTAAATTAAAATTTTGTCATTTCTGAATTATTAACAAGAAAAATTGTTGTTTTTATTTATTTGCTACATTTATAAAATTTAATAAATAGACTCGTCAATAATAAAAAGTAATTTTATCTAATTTATCAAATTGAAATTGTTGTTCGCAACAACTTAATTTGTTATAATAACTATGATTTATTGTTCAGCTTCTATATAATTACTAAAATATGTTGTCAAAAGTACATAAAAATAAATGTAAATAATTACTATATTTAAAAATATATTTTGTTAAGAAATACACAAAAATAATTTGTTATCTAAATATTTTCTTAAAATTTTGTCAATTTTGACTACAAATTTTATACTGTATAGGTTACCTATGTATCTTTATTTATTACCTATGTCCTCAATGTATGGGGCCTATTTAAATTAAATAAATATTTTAACTAATAGAAATGTGGCAAATGAAATTTTCAGTTTTTATTCAGTACCGTCTGTTATCATCAAATTACAGAATGGACACCCTTATGTGTTTTACATTTATTTTATTTCAAGCAAAAATTACCGAATAAAATACCTTAAATTTCCACTTTTCTCTATATTCTAAACTATTCGGTATTCGGCCGAATAGTAAAAATGTGGCCGAATAGGCCGAATACCGAATAGTTGCCGAATATTCGTTGCAAGCCTAATGTAAATAGATGTTTAAGGTGAACCATCCGGGCAAATACGGGCTGAAGATAGCTCAAGATGAACATGACTTTTTTGAAACAATATATTATTATTATAATAAATGAAACATATAATGTTTTATACCTACGTTTGTAGATAAAAGTCCAAAGTTTTGTAATAAATTTTAAAATGACAATTTTGTTTACATATTATACATGAACATAATTTTCAAAGTAGTCAAATATATGTCACACATTCCCATGAACGACTACAGTAATACAAATAATGTGTATATTTATAAATATGATCGTCTATAACATACTAAAATTATTTTACATTTGAATTTACAGTTTTTGAGAAACAAATAAAAATATACCAAAAAGTGTGTTTTTTGGTATATTCTTATTTGTTTCTCAAAAACTGTAAATTCAAATGTAAAATAATTTTAGTATGTTATAGACGATTATATTTATAAATATACGAATTATTTTCATTACTGTCGTCGTTCATGGGAATTAGAAATTCAGTATCAAAATTCTGAATTTTTGACCAACTAGACTTCAACGAATATTTTTTTATAGTTGAATGTTTCAGTTATCCTTTTCATCCACATATATAAATACTAGAATGTTCAAAGACTTCACAGTAATAATTGTTTTGTTTTTCGATAAGAATAATTGTAAGAAATAATTTATTGAAATTTGAATTTGCTAAACAAAATTCATGGGAGTGAACGAACCCAACGAAAATATGTTCTACATCTGACATTGCAATGTACAAGTCACTGTAAAAAATCCATGATATTTTGACGAATGGAGGTTGTTGGACCATAAAGAACATGAAAATAAATAAAGAATACAGAATTTGCTGTTTTTTAAAAAAATAAGGGGTTCGTTCTTTCGACGCGTATGTTTGACCTTAACTAAGAATTTGGAGAAAAAAATTTGCCGAACTTGTGCGGGTGAAAAATAATAATAAATAAATAAAACAACAATGAAATAGTTACGAATCAATTTTATTATTTATTATCGTGTTTTATGATTCGTTTACATTAAACAAACAACACAAATGATTGATTAAACGTTTTCTTTCGTATATTTATTTAATTTTCTGACATACATGTGTCACATTTCATAAAAAATTTAAAAATTTTTAATGTTTCCATGGTGTACTAGGAATGCAAGATTTATGAAATCTAATTTCTTTATATTTTATTATATCTAAATCCAATGAAAATTAATAAAATTAGTGTAATCAAAACACATGTAAAATTAAATATTCTTCAACTTTCAAAATAACATAAATTGTTGAAAAAGGAAATTTAACCGTGTGTTTCACGAGAAACTGTTAAGGGCTTCAAGTAAACTGTTACTTCCGGTCGACCAATTTTATCCAAAATCTAATCAGCTCTTCATTTAAATATAAGAAGCACTATTTCACAAAATTGTATTTTTTGGTATTATAGTATTTGAGTTATGCGAGACGAAAAAATTGTCACAGACTACACACATACCAAAAACAATACCTCCCTTACCTAAAGGTATGCGGGAGGTAAAAATGGATAACTTCTTCTTATCCGAGGGCTCTGTCAGTCTCTGCGACCCGGATATAAAGTAAAAAATGTGAGTTTTCAGCCAAGTAGCCCAGAGTCTTCTGACAAATGTGACGTCATTTTCTCATTACGCGAAGACTATCCCTTAATTCAAAAGGTTATTCAGTAGAACAAGGATGATGAAGGCATAATTTTAATTATTTATTGCAATTAATATAACATTTTAACAATTTGCAAATAACTTATTAACAATAATTTGTGATTTTATATAAAAACATGGTGACTGGGTACTCAGCGTAGATCGATCAGCTCGAAAATTCATATTGTATGAACATCGTACACTTTTCCAGAGAAGTACCGGAAATTTTATAATATTGATAATTTTATTTTCTATGTTTGAAGAAAAAATAGCATGTGTTATTCGGAGTAAATGTGTCTTTGGGTGCTTCGCATGTAATTGTTCGACTCGTTTCGCTCGTCGTTCAAACTTACATGCTCAGCACCCAAACTATCACATTTACTCCTAATGACACAATATACTATTATTTGAAATCGGCACCAAAGTGCTCATATATCGTCATTAAAAGCTCAGAAAACGTCACTATAGTAACACTTTATACGACGATTTTGAGCAACGCAGTGTTGACAACCGTAAAATAATTATTGTACAAGTAGGATATTTTTGACAAATATATGACGTATTGTAGTAAATTTATACGTAAAATGAAACAATATGTGCAAAAAGAATTAACTAGTTAATTCCGATGAAGAAATTTTGATTGTTATTTACGATAACTTCAATGTTTGTGGTTGGCAACACTGAGTGTCAGTTGACAGATGTATAAACTTAACCTATATTGTAATTTGTTTAGATTTTTCGAATTTTAGATTTCAAATAAAACTTAATATGTACCTCGGCACTGAAGTTCCTTTTTATCACTCACATGGTTTATTTTCCTCGGCAAATAAATTCCATATTCGTGATAAAAAGTTAAAATTCAGTGTCTTGATACATAAATAACTATTATTTACCTTAAAGTAATATATGACGACATTTGAAGCTTATTTAATATTTCCAATATCTATTTGAAAGTATTTGAAGACAGCTAAGTCTTCAGCAAGTTTTCCTCTCCTGGAACTCGGGGTAGGACATCAAGTATTCACTTTAAAATCATGTTTAATGACAATTGATGCTACCTTAAGGTGAACCATACGGGCTGAAGATAGCGCAAGATGAACATGACTTTTTTGAAACAATATATCATTATTATAATAAATGAAACATATAATGTTTTATACCTACGTTTGTAGATAAAAGTCCAAAGTTTTGTAATAAATTTTAAAATGCCAATTTTGTTTACATATTATACATGAACATAATTTTCAAAGTAGTCAAATATATGTCACACATTCCCATGAACGACTACAGTAATACAAATAATGTGTATATTTATAAATATGATCGTCTATAACATACTAAAATTATTTTCCATTTGAATTTACAGTTTTTGAGAAACAAATAAAAATATACCAAAAAGTGTGTTTTTTGGTATATTCTTATTTATTATATTTATAAATATACGAATTATTTTCATTACTGTCGTCGTTCTTGGGAATTAGAAATTCAGTATCAAAATTCTGAATTTTTGACCAACTGACTTCAACGAATATTTTTTTATAGTTGAATGTTTCAGTTATCGTTTTCATCCACATATATAAATACTAGAATGTTCAAAGACTTCACAGTAATAATTGTTTTGTTTTTCGATAAGAATAATTGTAAGAAATAATTTATTGAAATTTGAATTTGCAAAACAAAATTCATGGGAGTGAACGAACCCAACGAAAATATGTTCTACATCTGACATTGCAATGTACAAGTCACTGTAAAAAATCCATGATATTTTGACGAATGGAGGTTGTTGGACCATAAAGAACATGAGAATAAATAAAAAATACAGAATTTGCTGTTTTTTAAAAAAATAAAGGGTTCGTTCTTTCGACGCGTATGTTTGACCTTAAAAGCATAGCCAACGCTCCATCCATATAAAATCAATGGCGAGTTTAATTTGTAAGAAAATAACGGATTCAAAATTAGAAATTTTAAGTTGTCGAATAAATAATTTAAAAACTGTACATTTCTAAAATGTAATTAATTAATTTATGAGAAAGTTAAAGGAAACAACATATTTGAAGAGAGTTCTGTGAATATATTTATTTACTCGTTTATTTAAATAACGTTTCGAATTATTGCAAATAATTCTTTATTATTTGTTTTATTCTGTACAAACAATATTTTATTTATTTATTAACAATATAATTATTAATTTTCTTCTGCTGTTGATTTTTTCGCCCGACTGTCTTTTTGCTTCGCTACAAACAACTGAAAAGTGCCATCATCTTCTTCTTCGTCTTCTAAACAATTAATCAAACAACAATTATTAATATTATTTTAAACATCCATAAAATTTTAATTTACACGACTTTTACTTTCTTATACAAAGTATAAATATATATTTTGACGTCCAGTGAATCCGTAAAGACCAATTTCTCAATGATGTCTGTGTGTGTGGATGAACAACCAAATAACAGAAACTGTAATTATTAATCATTCAATACAGATTCACAGACCGATAAACTCACGGAATATCCTCACTTAAAATTGTAATATTTTTTATGACATTTCTTTACAAGATAAGCGCTAAGGAACCCATTGTAGCAGAGCGCATCGTCAGATCTCTAATATTTTTCGAGATACGTCGATTTTTGGTATTTTTCAAAGTGCAACTTTAAGGGCCTGTAATTCAAAAACTACACGAGATATCTAAAAATTCTCTTCAGTTTAGCGTTTCTGGTACCTTATATAATATATTAGCAATTTTTTTAAATTTTGAATTTTTGTTGTATTTTTGTACAAAATTTCGATCGGCGATAACTCGACAAATATTAAAGATACAGATTTGCAGTGTTCACCATTCGATTCAGCTCGGCGAAATACAAAGGTATGCAAAGTTTCATAAAAATCGCTTTACGGGGTGGAAAGTTAGAGCAAAAAGCCTGAAATTGGCGTTTTTGGTCCGAAAAGTCAAGTGACGTTTGGCCTGAATTTGGCCATTTTCAGACATTTTGCTCTAACATTTCAACCGGTTGTCCGAATTTTCTGAAATTTTCAGGGTTTATGTATTTCGTCGAGTTGAATCGATTGGTGAACACTGCAAGTCTGTATCTTTCATATTTGTCGAGATATCTCCAATCGAAATTTTGTAAAAAAAATTCAAAATTTTCAAAATTTACTAATTTATTATAAATGGCACAAAAAATACAAAACTGGAGACATTTGTCGATATCTTGTATAGTTTTCGAGTTACAGCCCCTCAAAGTTGCTCTTCGGAAAATATAAAAAATCGTCATATCTCGAAAAATATTAGAGATATGGCGATGCGCTCTGCCGCAATGGGTTTCCTGGCGCGAATATTATAAAGAAATGGAATAAAAAAAATTTACAATTTTAAATCATATTTAGGGAAATTCCGTATTTTGAAAAATACTACAAATCGCCATATTTCGATAAATATAAGACATATTACGATGCGTACTACAGCAATGAGTTTATTCATGTTTAAATTATACATAAGTAATAAGTTTCAAGTTAAATTTGGAGGAGTATTTAATTTAACGGTTTTTTTACCTCCCGCCTACCTCTAGGTAAGGGAGGTATTGTTTTTGGTCAAAAAATTGGGTAGTGAGTTTTCAATGAATAAGCACGTTTTAGAGTCCCTACAATACGATTTTACTATTTTCGCGATGATGTCTGTATGTATGTATGTATGTATGTATGTATGTATGTATGTATGTGTGTGTGTGTGTGTAGTCTGTGGCAATTTTTTCGTCTCGCATAACTCAAATACTACAATACCAAAAAATACAATTTTGTGAATTATTGCTTCTTATATTTAAATGAAGAGCTGATTAGATTTTGGATAAAATTGGTCAACCGGAAGTAGTAGTTTACTTGAAGCCCTTAACAGTTTTTCGTGAAAAACACGGTTAAATTTCCTTTTTCAACAATTTATGTTATTTTGAAAGTTAAAGAATATTTAATTTTACGTGTTTTAATTACACTAATTTTATAAATTTTCACTAGATTTAGAGATAATAAAATATAAAGAAATTAGATTTCACAAATCTTGCATTCCTAGTACACCATGAAAACATTTAAAATTTTTCAATTTTTTATGAAATGTGACACATGTCATTGTGATTGTGAAGCTATTTTCTTAGTGAAATATGTCAGAAAATTAAATAAATATACGAAAGAAAATTATTATTCTCAAATATAAATAGAAAATATACAAATAAGAAGGTATGTTCCTGTATCATCAAATACTATTTTGTATCGTTTAAGAGTAGTATTGGGCGGGAGGTTATGTGCTGGCCACATCAGATTTTTTTAATTTAGAGAAAGAAATACACCTGTGTTGTATGCAACTCGCATTACACTGCTGTAATGTTGGTTGCCTACCTTCAAGGGAGAATATTTCAAAATAAATATTTTTAAAATGTTTTCAACTACACGACAAGGGGGCCCAACTGACTTTAAATACTTTACCATTGTTAGGGGGCAGCTCTACGCCTTCATCATCATCGCTGCTCTCATTGGCGGGATGTCGCAGATAAATATCTGTCAATTCTTTGCCTTTTGACACTTCCGTGATTAGATTAGAACTTCCGGAACTTTCAGAATCTTTGGCAACTGTTTTTTGGGCTCGCTCAACTTTCAATCGTTCCCATTCAATTTTATACTCGCTTAAAATAATAATCAAACTTAAAAACGTCTTTTAAAACATTTAAAAATAAATCTACCGTTCATATTCTCCAACTGCGTCATTAATTAAGTTGTCCAAGTCGCTGAAACCCTCTCCAGTAGCAGAACTAACCCCAACTACTCTTAAATTTTGATAAAACTCATCTAAAGTTAGTGCCATACTCCGCGTTAAATTTTGAATGTACCCGCTTGAAGCTGACGCCCCACTATCGGCCCCTTCGCCCGCGGCCCCATCTAAAGCTGCCTCGAAAGCTTCAAAGTCCCGAATCCACTCTAAGGCGTAGCCCGGGGCAACAACATCTGATTTATTTAAGGCAATAATAAAAGGTAAACGCGACCTATATAATATGGAACACGCATACAACATATTTGACATAAAAGTAGCCGGAGAAACAGAACGAACTAAATCCATAACGTAAATAATAATTGTTGGGAATGTAGCCGCGAGAGATTCGGTGATAATTGTCCCTAAAACACTTTTTTGGTAACTAAACTGTCAAGAAAACAAATAAAAACACTTGACTAACCTGAAACAGACCACGTGAAAACTTCAATTTGTCCCGGAGTGTCAAAAACACACATTTTATGTTCCTGATTTGATTTTTCAATTAAATCTATTACATCTGAAAATTTGGTGGAAAATAGGTTCAAAGCTGTGACAATTCCACCGTTGGGCCCCAATTTATACTGTTTCATGACCTCTTTGTAGTTAATTGTGTCCCGGATGTCAATATTTACGTTGTAAGGAATATCTTTACATGCCGGGTCTAAATTAATGACGTATGGTTTGTTTGTTTTGTAATTTTCGTGTGCGAAACGTTGTACGAAACTAGTTTTACCCGACCCGGCCATTCCTAATACAATTAGACATACTGGACGGTTTTTTCCGCATGTATTTGATGTTGATGCCATTGTTAGGTTAGAAATTTGTCAAGTCTCGTATTGGACCTAAAATTGCGATACAAATGTAAATTATGGATGTATTTGTAGATAAAAGTGTCAAGAATATTATCACGTACCTTATTTTGTAAATAAAATACTATTTTATACTTATTTTTAACTTTAAAACACAGACCATCTGACGTTTGTATACAAGCAGAGACAACATGAAGGCACATATTAAAATGGTTCTTCTTCTTTTTTTATGTTTATCATTCAAAACTTTAATTAATTATTTTACCTATTCCCTACACATTTATTCGCTAAATTTGTCAATTTATAATAAAATAAACTCAATATTTTACTGTGATAGCAAATACGAAATATCTATAGCACAAAAACAGAATTTTTGATGTACAAGTTATCTAGCCAAAAACCGACTATTATATAGTTAAATTATGTATTTTAAATCAACAAATAATAAATATATTAGTTGCAAAAAGCGTTTAATATGTAAAATAAATAAGGGACTACATGAGATTTTTTTTACTTTTAATTTTAAGTTCAGAGCTCTCCAAAGTGTAGTCAGTGCGCCCTCTTGTGCTACATGTTTCTATTTCTTCTCGATTTTTAATGTAGCTGCCATACTTTTAATATTAGGAATTAACTCTGATATATCCGTCAACTGTTGTTGTACTTGATCATTGCTATCCGAAACTGTTTTCAGAATACGCTGCAATATTTGTGTTTTAATTTAAAAATTTGTATTTAAAATCACATATACTTACTACTTCTAGTCCGCCAATATGAAGAATTATTGCTTCCCATCCTTTTCTTACGAAATACGCGAGCGCGCACAGAATAACTAAAAAAATAAGCGTAATTTTTCTCGGTGTTTGTGAATTATTTTGTATCGTACCAAGTACTGCCAGATTCCGGCCACCTTGTATCCATTTGTAAGAGGATTCTTGTCCTGCATTTCTATGCCTGCAGTTGGGGCGACGAGGGTTGTACCAAGGAGCGGTTGTACATTTTATTTTAAACTAAAATTATGAAATGAAATGAAAAAACAAAACAATTTTTCACAACAAACCACAAATTAGAAATTGTAGTTACGTTATATTTTTGTTTTTGTTTGATTGACGTTTGACAGATTTTGATGGAGATGAAATTATAATCTAAAAATTTTTATTGTATTTTTAGCTTTCAAATTGTTATGATTGTGAATGGGAATGACTACGAATCAGACTGGAAAAAATCCGAACGGAAGTTTGCAGAATCTATAAAAGCAGAATGGTAAAAGGAATCCGAATAGTAAATATTCAGATTGGAAAGAATCCGAAAGTGCGGGAATATCAAATTCTACATAAAGCTTAAGCAAGCATATGAAGTGCTGAACCAAATGTCAACAGAGTTATTTGAGATACAGGTTTTTAATTATTTCGCAGTTCATAATTTACCAAATGTAAGTAATAATTAAATCTGTTTTGTTTATGATTTATATTACATAATATTATTCATAGAAAGTATTATTTGAATATTTCTTAACCTAAAATAACTAAATAGATATTATTTACTTTTGTTTGTAAGGTTATTGTGATTACTTCAGAGCTTGAGGAGGTCAAGAAGGTATCGTGCCACCAGATTAACTAATTTCAAATCATCCGGCATAAATAAATAATAAAAATTTAGGTGTGCATATCAATAAATTGGAAATGACGTGTACAGAAATGTCTACAACTGCAGAATATCACATATTGGTAAACAGGTACGATGTACAAAACTAATAAATTAGTTAATATATTTGATTCGTGGTATTTCAGAACAGTTTAATCATATATGGAAAAATTAAAAGTACGTGGTGTCAATGTCGATTTTTTAATATCCTACGCTTCAATCGTATTAAATATTCAAAGATCTCTCCAGGAAAACATCCACTGAAGAATCTGATATTCTGAAACAAATATCTACATTAGTTCCAGTTAGCGGCAGAAACGTGTACAGACAATAAAAGAGTTCTAAGTATTTAATTAATGTGCTGTTTACAATCTCCTATCTAAATTCCGTATTCGAAATATTTTAGGGCATGTAGAGAACAATCTCGTTCTGTATTTACATAAAATGAGAAATAACAGCCTTTTAGCTCGCATAGTTTGCTTGAAACGTCTGGTGTATACGTTTCTAAAGTTGTGAAGTAAAAAATGCTTATAAAAATATCCGGAAACACTACCGGCACTGATTCCACTGATTTTTACAGAAGATGAAGCTGATGATGATATACAAGAGAACTTGCAGTGTCATCTGTGTCAAAACGACTGAACTAACAAATTAATTAATTTAAAAAGCTTTTAACTAAATAAACAAATAATGTAAAACTAGTTTAATTATACTTTTAAGACATATAGTTGATATAACAATGTTATATATTCCCTAAAATAAATTTATCTTTAATTTTAGAGCATGAATTATTTGACGTTTGTAAACAAATGCCATCTGTATCAAAACAGATTAACTAATAATTCAATTAATTAAACAAATAGTAAAAGTACATTTTTAAGACATGTAATTGGTAAAACAACGTACTATATTCTATAAAATAAATTAAAAGTACGAATAATATATTAACAAATTGTAATCTAATATTTTATTTAATATTATTATTATTAAAAACAAATTACATGAAATCTTATGTACAAAAAACTTCCAAATCTTAACGATCCATCTCCGGAGAATCCGGAAGCACCTGATTCAACTGTTTCAACAACAACTGACACATTTCCGCTTCTTCTAACATTTCTTCATGGCCCTCAGCTAGCTTCAAATGATTATTTAGAATGTTTTTTAAGCGTAACTCAGGTTGTGTACAAATATCTATAGCAACGGGGTTGTTTTCAACCAGTTGCCATAACAACGACAAGAGATGTTCATGAGCAGGCCCTCGAGCTCCGCCAATCAGCTGACAGAGATTTGGAATGGTTTCCAAGGAGATTAGTTCATCGCGAAACTTTGGCTGAAAACATGTTTATTTTTAAATAATTCTTGAGAAACAATCAATTAAACACACCTCAGACGCTACTAATCTGCCTAATAGAAACGCTGCTTTTTCCCTGGCTTTCTCTTCGCCGTCTTTCATGACTTTTGCGATTATTTTCATACCCTGTAGCTGTGAAAACTTTTCTACAGCCTCAACATTCTCTCTAATACTACAACTGACAGCATAAAGTGCCTTTACTCGCACTAAAGCGTCACAATCACGTTCTAAAAGTGACAGCAAATGCTCTAATAAATCGGTATCTATAACGACTTGTTGACAGTACGGATTGTTTTGTGTACACTCCGCTAAAATAGTACAAGCATTGGAACGAATAGTAGGATGAGGAGAGGTTAAACAAGGTGGGAAAATTGTAAAGCCACCGATTTTGTGAAAATCTGTAAGTTAACTCCAAAGTGTCAAAAATGTGTTTCAAGTGTCAAATTTAGATTAATTCTTACCTATTGCGGTGTCAATAATATCTACGTGTTCTAAAATTGTCTCAAATGCCTCTAAATACTCGGAAATGTCATCATCTGGTTGTACTTTTCCAGAGCATGTCAAAACTTTAACACTTTTACGTAAAGACTCAATTACATCAACTGTCATGGACTTTAAAGCGCTCTCCAAAAATTTCTTCCGCTGTTTACACATAAATACATTAAAAAACACTAAAAATATAAACTAGAAATACTTAACACACCTCTTCGTCAAGCGGCAAAAACTGTGATTCATTTTTCGCATCTTCAGCTTGCGTTGCATCCATTGCAAACCGTAACAAACCTTGTATACTGTGTGGCTGTCTCGGCTGAGGGATATTGTGGTCAATGGGGCCCTCAGGAGCAGGCGCAGGCATTAGAGCCCCAGATATTGTTGGATTTTGTGACATTGTTACCTAAAATGCTTTCAATATATTGTACGATGTTTTTGAACAACACTTTGTATTAATACTGTAGATTGTACGTGCATTTATCTTTATATATATTAAATAGTGATGACTAATAATTATTTTATGTGGAAAACTGCTAGAATATTCTAGAACAACGTGACATGATTGACAGTGTAAATAAATATTACTTACTTGAATTTACGTAGATATTTTGTTACGAAAACTTAAATACAATGCTATATTGTATATTTCCAAAGATATTTTTTAAAACTATGCTTATATTCTGTAATTTTAAGTGAAAAACAAGATTATAACCTCCAAAATAGTACAAATATTTTAAACGTCAATTTGTAGAGTTGCCAACCATAGCAAAACCAATAAAGTGTTGCCCATCTATAGCAAAATTTAATAAACGTCAAAACATCAACTAAAATTATTTATTTTCAAAGGAATAACAATAAATTACAGAATAATACACAATAAATACAATAATACTAAAATAATTAATACGTTTTCTTATTTTCCCGTTCATTTTTTTCCTCTTTTATGACAGCTACCATTCTTAAGGTTAAAACAGCTAAAACTTTATCTAAAGGATCCATAAAACCACGTTGCATCCATTTTGGAATGGTTGTACGTGCGTGGCTGAACCCTAACTTTTGTAATATGTAATCTATACCATATGGTTCAATACTTTTCCCTGCCCAAGATAACAGACGAACGGTGGGTTCCATATGCCAAGTTTTGCATTGGTAACTTCGCCAATCTTTAGTGAAAAGATCGTCAGGGCTGAAAGAGGAAGAATTAGATGGTTGGGCCCCTTTTTTCTTAAGAGGATCGTCATGGGACGACCCTGAAGCACTGGAACGCAGCTTTTCCGGGTCGGGGGACGAAGCCCTGGCGCTGGTTGATGACACAAACTAAAATTTGGATAAATGTCAAAATTTGACGGTTTTGCCAACTGAATAACTGTA
Organism: Poecilus cupreus; assembly: GCA_963942605.1. Taxonomy (NCBI): domain Eukaryota; kingdom Metazoa; phylum Arthropoda; class Insecta; order Coleoptera; family Carabidae; genus Poecilus; species Poecilus cupreus. The sequence goes on from OZ012713.1 coordinate 5,385,236, forward strand.
TATGTATTTACCACACGTTCTTTCTCCTTAACATAACTCGTAATTAAATCATGTAGGAAAAAGAAGGCTTCTGCATCGACTGTAACGAAAATATGGTCCTCAAACTCGGTTATAAAGCTGCATTCAACCGTTGGTTTATCTTCTGTCAAATCAGGAGTTGTGGCAGTTTGTAGATGCTCTGTTTTTAAATGAAGTTGAAGAGAAGGTAAAGCGAAAATGATTTCTCTAGTGTGATTCGGATCTGTGAGTTTGCCCCGTGGGGTATCCGTCCTGGGGTGCTCCAAGGATGGAAAACGGTCCACCTCTGCATAAAACGAACCATCAACGAACGATAGTCAAATGTTTGGGGCTACTTACCGTCAATGTGGCTACTTGCGAAGGCGTAATGGAACCATTCTTGTAACGTTTTAAACTGCGGTGGAAATATTAAGTTCCTGGAGACTTTACAAACTGTCGCCATTGAATGTTGGGTCTTGTAGGTGCTCAGCCCCAAGCTGCAAGTTAAGGTTTGCACGACGTGGACATCGTGCCCCATTTGAGAAGACACGGAAGGTATTTCTTGTGATTCTGTGTTGAAACTAATACAAGGTTCACGAAGACTAAACAACGCCCACGACTTCGATTTAAAGTTGATGCCGTGGAAACAAGCCAGAGAGATGTTTTGCCCCCGGAGCTCCACTGTGCCCCCTAGGACCGTCCCTGTAGCCGGGAGGGGCCAATGAACAGTGCTCAATTGGAGCCCTGCAACATGTCGCAGCGCTTTTTGCCAGTGGCGATGATGTTTGGCTTCGTCAAAAGCTATTGAGCTACTAGTGACACTTAGCTGTGTTTGTAAGCGTCTGTGGGTTAAGTTGGAGCCTCCTGGAGGTCTGTTGGGCCCCAGACGACTGAAAACTCGCTTGGAGGAGTTGAATTGTTGACTGAAAAACTCTTCCAGCTTATGATACATCTTTATCAAATCAGCAGTTGATGATTTACTAATCATAAGTTGCAGTTGGTCCCAACCTAGGACTCCGTGTACGAATATAGTCGCAGGGCGCCTCGTGGGGGCGGAGTCTCCATGGTTAAGCCTCCATTCATCTCTTAAAGTCACGTCTAAACTACTAACACGACACATTAACACTGACGTGCCCATGTAGTCAAGGCGTAGCTCCAATCCGTGCAGTTTGAGCCCTATGGTGTGGTCGGGCTCCAAATGGGGCTCCTCCCGGATGTGTATGTACGTATCTATGTTTGCGATTTCAATTGTTCCACCAACAATACCCCCCTTTGCGTCTAAAGTGCTTCCGGCAAGCCCAACACTTAAGTACATATTTTTATGGCCGGTGCTTCCGATACTCAGCCTACCTTCAGACCGGAAGTCTTTCGTTTGCCAAGTGACATTTCCCATCACATTCCCCATGTTCATATGGACGTTCAATCGAGTGAAGTTAACCGCGAAAAGAACTAAAGTCTCCCAAGCGGAACTTTGTTTTGTTTCGGAAGGACTAGGGGTGTCCAGAGGGTAGTTTGATGAGGGGAAAGTACCACTTCCGGTTTGGAACAACGCTGACTCTGATGTGCTAAAGTTAGCGCGCTTTTTAGCCTCTGGATCTAGGGATAATTTAAGTTTTTCTCTAGCACCAACAGGAGCAGATTTACTCAAAACATCTTGCGAGTTTTGAGGTTGGTACCTCGTATTTGGTACTGGCTCATCTTCCGGTATAGTATCATCGCCATCGTCACTATATCCAGTACCAATTCCCGATAAATCCCCTAGAAATAACCGTCTAACTATCGACCTACGATACCAGGCTTTTGGAAACGCTAATATTTCAGTTAATCGTCGCATATCATACTTAAAACTCGCTGAGCCAATGTCTATGATGGTGCTGAATCTTATAACAGCTCTTGAAGATTCTTGAGGAGCAATTTTACCGGAAATATCTGGGTCATGTTGGAAGTTTAACTTCCGGGAACGCGACAAATGAAACTTAACAAATTCTACGTTTATAGACAGTGAATCTTTGCGTTCTGAGTCAGCTAAAGGGGACCACTGGGCCTCTTTGAGCCCTGACTTCTTGCCTCCACCGTACGGGTGGAAAATATAGACAGAAAAGTCAGCCAGACAGCCAGTAACACTTAAACCACCAACAGCCGTGGCTGGTCCGCTAGTTTCTTGGAAATTCGTTTCCTCTTCCGCTCGTTTAGAGCTAAAAACAATATCAAGACTTGGTAGTTGAAGCATACACTCTACACGACTAACCGGAAGACAGCTAAACCGGAAAGTGGATGGTTGCATGTGGAAATATACTATTACATCGACCGGAAATGACGTGTAGACATAGGTACCGCCCGGGTACATATTTTCGGTGTTTATGGAATTATCAGTGGTGAAAACGGTTGTCGAATGGCCAGTAGCAGAATTAAAACTAGTTTTAGATGGAATTGGTTCTAGAGTTTGCTCTAGAAACTCTAAAATGTGCGGACTTATAATAGTTTCCTCAGGAATCGACTGCAAAGTCATCCAAGCAAACAAACTAGCTTTTTTAACTCCAGGTTTCCGTTGGTTCTGTCGTTTCCATTGATTTTCCAGGGGAATTTTCAGGTCCAGCTCAGAGTTGGCAGGACTGGCAAGATAATTAGGATTTATAATCCCTAAATTTGAGGATTTAGAGCAACTAGAACCTTCTGGAGTGGAAGAATTTACTGCTTCAGCTGAAGAATCATTCTGTTGATTTTCATCAAACAAAAATGATTCTTCCGGAAATATCTGTTGAGTTTCAAGGTCATCGTGGTCCAGGATGTCACTGACAGGGGTGGTGGGGTTTTGTGGGGCCCCAGCTGTAGTACTAGCCGCTGAACTGTCTTCCAGTTCATCCGAAACCACTTTACTTTCATAATGAAGTTTAACATCCATTCCTGGTATGTGAAAGATTGTTAAGTCGATTAATTGGTTCGGATGAGGCACTTGGGGCCCTGTAGGGCCTCTTGCACGTGCAGAATCCTTCCCGGAAGGGTCTTTCGCCCCCTTGGCCTCTTTATTTCGTCTGGGAGCGTCAGGGCTTCCGGAGCTCAGCGGGAACTCCAATAAACCAGCAGAGCAACTTCGGTCTTTCCGCATTCGACTTAACTTCAACTCATCATCTTTGTTCGGGTCTTTCGTGTGTAAAACACACTTTCCACTGTTGATTAATACTTTTACATCGAGTTCAAAGTCGATATTAGGCTCTTGGGGCTTTTGGATTTGAGTAGTTGGTATATTTAGATTAGTTCTTGGTTCAAAACTGTCTAACAGTGGTGAGTTAATATTGTCGAAACTTTCACAATGTTTCCGGCGTAGCTCAACTTTTTCTCCGTCGATTTCCAAGTGTTCAGGGTGCCAACCTGACAGACTAATGTCACTATCAGCGCTAGGAAGCGAGCTCTGCCGGTCACTGAAGGTAACTCTTGGTCCAGTGGTAACTGCGTTGGTTCGAACCCTTAAACTTGCAGTTCTCGAGGGACCACTCCTAGGGCTACTTTCATAGCTTGCGGAGGTACAAGAAATGTTTCCTAAGTTCCCGGAGTCCTCCGGAGACTCAACAATATCCAGATGTCGCTCCGGGGTGGGCGAAGGAATAATGAAAGACTTGGAACGGTAAGCTGAAGACCTCGAACCTAAACCAAGTTTTCCTTTGATAGAACTGGCTTTAACGGATTGTCGACGGAGTTTCTGGATCATATCCCGACGGAAGTCCTTAAAAACAAGTGCCTCAAGTTCGTGTAACCGACGCATTTCCTGTTCAATTGTTCCGTGACTCGCGCCCAGGCTTCGTAGATCGTTAATTATTTTTGCTTGTTCACTCATTTCTTTTTCAATTAACTTGGATCGTTTCTTCGCGTCTAAGCTTGGATCTAACACGAAAGACGGAAGTGCGCACAAATTATTAACCCCTAAACCGGAAGTTGAGGTTGTTAAACCCAGTACAGAACCTCGAGCCATCAAACTCTCTTGCGAGGCTCGACTTGTATCCGCTACAATTTCATCTGAATCTTCATCCAGAGATCTCGAGGGTCCGTCTTCAGCTCCGGTTAACATTGTTAGAGTATGACCAAGACTGCTTAGTTGCTTGCCCACGTTCACATCCAGGTTGATGTCAACGCCTTCCATTTGCCACTGAACGTTCAGGAACCATTTTGCGTTTTCGTTTTGGTTTTTTGCGGCTATGGTTCGACTGCAAACTTCATAAGTACCTTCTGTTACAACACACAAGTTCATGATTGCGGAATCAGCCATATCCGGTTTCCAGTCATCGAGGGAAGGATCGAAATCATCAGCGAATCGAAGGCAAAGATTAGCAAAACGTCCTTTTGACACTAAACTTCCGCTTGAACACGCTGCAATCGAAGTCGACTCCAAAGTTACGACTACAGCTCCTCTGGATTCGTCGTAAAGTGATCTAGCTCCGGGATTCGTCCCCCCGCCCACGTTCCAGGTCGCGAGGGGCAGAGGATTCAGTGGTAGACAAATACCCATGTCGTCAACGGTTAGTTGTAGGAATAAAGTGCCCAAGTTGGGCCCCGCAGCTGAGGCAAACTGAGAAGTAAATTGTCCAAACGGAACTTTTTCGAAAACTTGTTGCGTAGCTGTCAAGACTTCTTTATTTAAATTAGCGCGTTTTTCGTTCCAATAATCGTACGCGTTTTTGTAGTTTAGCCAAACTAGAATGGCTTTATCCACCGCCAGGGGCTGAATGTACACCAGGGGGCGTTTCAAAGTGATCAAAACCACCTAAACAAAAAAAATACCCCTCGTAAGTAAGACGTAGAGTTATATAACGGGAAATTCATTGTGGGGCAGAGGAAGGTTTATAGAGGAAGTGAGTAAAATTTGAGCGAGATTGTACCACGGGTACAGTCAGAAAAAAAATAAATAGGAAAATACCCCTTAATGTTATGCAACACATTTATCATGTATGCAATGTTGGTTGCCTACCTACTAGGGTTATTTTCCAAATTTATTATGAAGATTTAAGGGTTGATTATGATGTGGGGCGGAGCACAGATCGCTAGAGGAAGGTTTACGGAAATACTCAGAAAAATTTCACCCAGATTGTTCCAGAGGTGCAGTTAGGAGAATTATTTTTGAAATGTTGTAATCTGGAGGAAAACGCATAATTTTATCATGCGCTTAAACCGGAATAAATTATGATGTGCATATGATTCCAAGCAAGATATCATTAAAGGAAGGTTTGAAAAAGAAATATTCAAAATTTGAACTCGATTAGTCCAGGGGTACACTAAAGAGAATTTTTTTTGAAATGTAGTAAATCTATATTTTATTTTCGCTTACCTCTTTGTTCTCGCCATCCACCATTTCATCCTGGAAGGCATTTCTCAGTCCAATCCTAGTATTGAAGAACGCGAATTGTTGAAAATCCGGTTCAGCCTCTTCAAACATCGGATTCCGGGTGAGCTGGCCAAGAGACAGGTTCACATCCACCTGCGCCTTGCCGAACAGCCTGACGGCTTCGCCCCCGGGCCGACTCACCGATATATTCTGAACTCGATTGGACAATTCGAGAGCCACCGCTCCCGTTTCGAGTCTAACGGCGCTGCTACCGGCGGTAGTGGCTGTTAGTTGGATTCTTTGAATGCGAATGACTAGTGAGAATAAAATCCGGGACCACGCCCCCCCGGAAGTGGCGTCATCCGTAACGTCTTCCGTCCAGAGTCTAACAGGTTTTTCTCCACCGTAAACTTTTTGGACAACTTCGTTCACTTCTTTCATAAATACTTTCTGGACGAAAACCAAATGGTTAAGTAAGTCAGTCGTTAGTGAGTGCTCAAAAACGCCGATATCCGCGTGTGCGGATAAATATCCGCCTTTTTTGAGGACCAATCCGTCTTGAGGCGGATTATTTTGTGTGTTTGGGGGATTTTGTGTTTGTGTGTTGGTAGTATTGTTCTCAGGAACGTACTCAGCGGTGACGTGTACTGCCGGAAGAGCAATGCTCGCTTCTGAGGGTAAATTGGCTTCCGCTGTAGCCGGAAGTAGCTTAGTAGTAAAGCTCAAACTATGATGCGGAAGATCTATTGTGAATTTAGCTTTACTTCCGGTTACTCCAGTGCTGTTAACTTGATCCATTTTGTATTGAGCTTGTAAACTTGGCAACAGTGCTGCAGTGATGCTCAAGCTTTGTAGTATAACAGAAAACTGCATTACCAACGGTTGGAGTAACGATGAAGTGTTTAGGGTATTTTGTTCGATATTAAAGTTGTTTTGGTAGCTCTGTTGCGTGCTGGAAGGTTGGCTAGACTGTGCTAGGTGGTGGGGGGAGTGTTGTAGTGTTGCTTCGCGATTGTTTTGTTGATAAATATCATCGCTAGCTGCGATTGGATGATCAGGCGGTGCCGTGCGACTTAAACGACTCGCGGTTCGAGTCACGCGCAATTCCTGCAACGTAGACGATAACTGTTTGGAACCTCTGGTCACCATACCATGCAAGGCGACCGGATGTTGAGGAATATCGATGTTTACAGCGCCAACTGTCAACAGACCACTGTTTTTATCTTTGGTACGTTTGGTAACACTGGAATACAGAGCTTGTGATTTCCCCACCGTTACTTTGACGACGGTTTGTTGATTGGGCGCTACGCCCTCTAGCAAAACAATCATCGTGCGGCCCACTTGACCCGTCAGGCTAAACTCTAGACTCGCTGGTTTGGATTTCTTCCGCCAGGTGAGACTAGAATGTAGCGATGTAATCTCGGCTTCTAGTTTTAAACCAGACAGTGTTGCTAGCAGACGGGTTCTATGTATCCTAGCAACGCCGAAAACCACCAATCGGGTGCGTTCTCCCGTTCCCATGACACCCAAGTCTCTAGGGGGCAACGGGGTGGAGCTGATTCCTCCACCCTCGACATCTTCCACGGATTTTGTTTCCGTTAGGATGTCGTATTTCCGGGTGCCCTTGTAGTGTTCAGAAATATCAGCTGCCATGCTGAAACGATGTGTGATTGTTTTAGTTTCCGGCATTGTTGCGTATAGATCCAACAGGTGGTAGACTGTCTTCCAGCAGTTCCCAGGGGGCCCAACGCTTTTATCAGAAGCTACAGTGAGCCCTCCAGACACTGAGGGGCTGCCGTTGAACAGAGGAGTGCCTAACCCTTCGTTTAGGTTCATGTAGCCCTTTACACTCTTTCCAGTGGAGCGTAGTTTTTGGGCGAAGCTCTGTGGGCGGCTGCGCACGCTCGCTGAGGGGGAGAGCACCGGTTTCTGGGGCCCACCAAAGTGAGAAACAATACTGGAAGGATCAGAGACTTTTAAAGACAACGGAATGGGTTTAGAATCGACTAGAGTGACATCTTGCAGATCGGAAGCGGAACTGCTGGTGTTTTTTGCAATTGTTACAGTGACGTCATTCGGGGGCGGTGTCTCAGCTGTCGCTGGGGGCCGACGCAGATCAGGACGTTGCTCTCTTAACTCATTCTGAGTTTCTTTGACGTTCTGGTACATGTTAGTAATTTGGTGAAGTAATCTTAGCAGCGGCATATTAACCTGCTGCGAAATCTGTCTCGCTGCAATACTAAAGTTTAGTGCTGTACTAGTGTGCTTCTTTAGCTGCCCCCGGCTTATGTATAAAACGTTCCGAGTTCGAATCATATCATCAACAGTCATGTCAGCCATTTTGTCAACTTCTAATTCCACCGAAACTCTTTCGCATAAAAATGCTGGAGTTTCATCGCTGGCTTGAATATCTAGGTGTAAATGTGTCCCCGGCTTGAGCTTCGCCCCCGGGGGGCGCTTGTCCCCCTTGCCGTGCTCAGAAACCACGATATCTATCCTCATTTGTTCCATGGAACCAACTAAAGATAAATTAGAACCGAGTGAGTCTAGCGAACTTGCAGTGGGTGCTGTGGTGGTGTGAGGGGGTTGGTGGGCCCCCGAGGTGTTAAGCTGTGTTGCGGGGGCTACCATCTGTTGAGGCATCACCCCCAAAGAAGATAAAAGAGGTTGGAAGATCATATGAGCATCAAGTAATCGTAAAGAATCCTGCATAGGGTACAACGAGACTCCTGCCATGCAGGGGGCTCCCGGGGCCCCATACTCCCCCGACGAGTCTGTAGCTAAAGTATTGACCTTTGATTCCTAGAGAAAAAAAAAATTATATTGTTTTAAAATATTTGGAAATAATTTAAAAAAAAACTTACAGGTCCTAAGTTGATTTCCCGCATTATCTCAACTTCTCGAGCTCGGGGGGGCCCTTGGGCCCCACTTGGGCCTCCACTAACTCCAGCAGAGTGCCCGTGGTTGTTATTTTGTTGTTGACGAACATATTCTTGTTGTTTAGCCATCCAGGAATATAGATCTTCACAGCTGGTGCTTCCAGCTAAAGGGGGCCCTGTGGAGGAAGTGTGTGGAGCTTTGGGGCCTCCTGAAGGGGCATGGTACCCTGGGGATCCCGGCAAATCCGGCGATGATTGAGAATTTACACTTGGATCGGAACCTAATAAAAAATAATTTATAACTGTCCTAAATTTTTTTTTAGGTTTCAACCTGGTGCTACGCCTTCTGGGGGCGCTCTGCCCCCGAATACAGCTGTAGGGAACACCACACTGGCTCGACTGCTAGCTGGCGGTGCCCCCGGGGGCAGAACCCTACGGTGGCGACGTTGTGGAACCGCTGGAGGACTTGGACTAGTCAAAACACTTTCAATTCCCGATGAAACAACTTGGACAGCTTGTGGGGGACCTGCGGTGGGCCCCACTGCTCCTGGAGTAGTGTCCACTCGTGGAGAGTTTAAAGGGGCTCCCGGGGCGGAAGCTACGCGCGAGAAAACATCAATAGAAAGTTGCAAAGAAAGAAAAACAAATAGTTTGTTAGTCACATATGAACGAAAGCCGTACCATTAGAAGTGGGTGGCCCGGGAGGCCCAGCAGGCCCAGAAGCGCCTGCAGTAGGGCCCCCTTTAGGTGCGGTTCGCAGCAGCATCGCACATTCATCTGTCACATCCGGGTCGTCATTTCCGCTCGCTTCTCCGTCAGTTAAGCAAATTTCCTTCACCAATGATTTGAAGTTAGTCACACGACTAAACTAACCCTACGCTAACAACTAACTAACTAAACACAGTGTACCGCGCAGTATAAAGACACCGGAAGCGGATGTGCACATGAAATAAGCAGATTATTTTGCTAGAGTTATTCGCAAATGATTTGGAATTAATTTAAAATGTTTCCCAATATTTTCAAGGGTACACGAACCCTCTATCATTTTAGGGTAAATGTCATTAATACAAGTTGCAGATCTTTTCATTGTCTACAACTTTTATCTTAAAATTTTTTTTGTAGGGCCCCAAACTTACAGGATATTCAAGAAAATGTTTCATATTTTTACTTTCTTTATACAAAGTAAAGATTTTTGCGGTCTGTGTGTGTGGATGAACAAACAAATAACAGAAACTGTAATTATTAATCATTCAATATAGATTCACAGACCGATAGAAACTCACGGAATATCCTCACTTAAAATTGTAATATTTTTTATGACATTTCTTTATAATATAAGCGCTAAGGAACCCATTGCAGCAGAGCGCATCGTCAAATCTCTAATATTTTTCGAGATACGTCGATTTTTGGTATTTTTCAAAGTGCATCTTTAAGGGCCTGTAATTCAAAAACTACACAAGGTATCTAAAAATTCTCTTCAGTTTAGCGTTTCTGGTGCCTTATATAATATATTAGCAAATTTTTAAAATTTTGAAATTTTTTTGTATTTTTTTCAAAATTTCGATCGGCGATAACTCGACAAATATTAAAGATACAGATTTGCAGTGTTCACCAATCGATTCAGCTCGGCGAAATACATAAGTATGCAAAGTTTCATAAAAATCGCTTTACGGGGTGGAAAGTTAGAGCAAAAAGCCTGAAATTGGCGTTTTTGGTCCCAAAAGTCAATAGGTACCCCTTGACGTTTGGCCTGAATTTGGTCATTTTCAGACTTTTTGCTCTAACATTTCAACCGCTTGTCCGAATTTTCTGAAATTTTCAGGGTTTATGTATTTCGTCGATTGGTGAACACTGCAAGTCTATATCTTTCATATTTGTCGAGATATCTCCAATCGAAATTTTGAAAAAAAATTCAAAATTTTCAAAATTTACTAATTTATTATAAAAACACAAAACTGGAGATATTTGTCGATATCTTGTATAGTTTTCGAGTTACAGCCCCTCAAAGTTGCTCTTCGGAAAATATAAAAAATCGTCATATCTCGAAAAATATTAGAGATATGGCGATGCGCTCTGCCGCAATGGGTTTCCTGGCGCGAATATTATAAAGAAATGGAATAAAAAAAATACAATTTTAAGTCATATTTGGGGAAATTTCCGTATTTTGAAAAATATTACAAATCGCCATATTTCGATAAATATAAGACATATTACGATGCGTACTACAGCAATGAGTTTATTCATGTATCTGAAACTTTTTTTTGTATACCTTCAAACTTAAAAGATAATTAACAATAAACTGAAACTGAATTTCCAGGTGGGCCCCACTGTTATTTGCTAGCTGAGAGCGAAGCCTTAAATAACGTTTTAAAACGTAGAAAATATTGAGAAACATCTAAAAATCTTACTGTTTTCCATGTGCTTTTGGTTTCCATTTTGCAGCGCAGTTTTCTTCTTTACCTACATTGCAACGTATCAATGTATCAATACATAAACCCCCCCACCCCTAATATTTCCTATCACAATAAAAAAAAAACAAAATACACTCACCTCATCCATATCCGGTACAGCAAACGTCACATTCAACGGACGAACAAACCGCGTCTTATAATTATGGTCCAGTAACAATGGAGTGTATAGAACGTTCTTCCATTGTCTAGACAAAACAATAACACCTTGACGCAGTGTTGACAACTGTGGCAACTCAGAATCCCTAAGGCTCGCCTCCACTGTTGCCACATCACTAATTGTGACAACATATCGCTCTAGAACCGTACACAGTTGACAGGATGGGTCTTCTTGTAGAGTCTGCGCTAGGGTTGTTAATTTTTCGTATTTTGACCGCACTGGGTTGTGAATTTGTTGCACGTCGAGGGCTTCCGCCATGAGGCAAGCAATCACCCCGGTGCTACGCCTGTATGTACCTCGGATTAAATGAACTATTCTCATAGCGAAACGATTCGATGGATTCATCCATGCGTTGATTGCTGGGCTAGCAGTACTCAACAAGTTCCAATCGAGCCTGGTGTAGTCAAGTTTTCGAGTGATTGGGGCCCTTGGCGGCGCAGCGAAGTTGAACCAAACTGATTTTAGTTCAATAACACAACTAGAGGTGTTTCCATTGCTGATGTCTTTAACCGCGATTTGTGTTTCTGTGTTGATGGTGTGTAGGGTGCTTTGCGGGGCCCCAGGGGCAGAACATCGATGCTGTGTGACAGTTTGTGTGGAAGACTCACTAATTGGTTTGTCCACCGAGTCGACATCGTCTCGAGAGCGGAGAGACTCGGTACAGTACAGATCAGAATCTGTTACTATCACCTAAAATTCAACAAAAAATATTTATTTTGAGGTTTTCACTTTAAATTTGATTTAAAATAGTTAATTTATTAGATAATAATAGTTTACAAACTTCAAACACGAACGCTACTGTCAAACAATTGTCCCCAACTTTCAAATATTTAGTGTTCTGTCAAATAATTAGTTTTCAAGTGATTTAAACAAAGTTTTAAGTAGTTTTAAGCGATTTAAATGCGTTTTCAAGCAGTTTTAAATGAAAACAAGTATATTACCTTATCATCTGCACCATTTTCGACTTTTTCGAACTGTGATCGCTTGACAACTTTAATAGCAACGCCTTCCAAGCCGCATTCAAACATAATGAAGCCTAATTTATCTTCAGTGCTCGTTAATTCTTCGCTGCTGGATGGAACATTAGAACTAGTTGAGTTATTTGAATTTAAATAGAACTCCAATCCTCTGGAAAGCTGCGAAACTTTCTGACACGTGAAAAGTACTTTACTATGATGTGCGGGAATTGCAGTAATCACTGCGTCGTTTAAAATAGACGAATCATTTCTCAGTCGACGTAACTGTGCATGAACTCGACCGATGTTCAAAGAAACGACCATTTCTTCTTGTTGCTTCTCACTGGTTTCGATATAAACTGGTTCGCCAGCTACCTGGTCCGAAATCGAGACCTGGTTTGTGCCGCTAAGGAAAGATTTCGCCGTTTTCGGTACTTTTTTACCACCAGCTGTCAAGACAGCTGGTCTCTGGAAGATCTGCAACATTTCTCGAGCCTGTTTGCCTCGATGGAATCTAGCGGTAATATTTTCAAAACAAACTGCGAATAATGAAACACAAGTCAAGTCCCGGATGTTGTCCAAAGCGGAAAAGCTAATAATTTCTTCGACAATACTCGCCTGAAGTAAGGTTATGTTGACTTTCGGTAAAACAAAAGCCATTTGTATCTGAGTTCGGACGAATTCCTCATAAGTTGAGTTATTCTTAGAGTGAATTCTTTGAGTGACGTCTTGATCGCGTTTGAGTGTATTCTGAGCTTCAACCTGCGCGACACATGATGCGTGAAGATTAGTGACAACTGTCAAAGGGTGTAGTGTCGATAAAGTAGGTGTTAGTGCGTCGATATAGCGTTGGAGGCACTCTAGCAAAAGTGGCGTGGCCGAAAAGTCCAAAGAGCCCTGCAGACGAACTATGACCGCAGTTCGACTGCCGGGTGGCTCCGAAGACCTCCAGGCAAGAAGCTCCTCCTCAGAGAGGCCCCCATCGTTGTCGAGGGTCACCTCCGTGTCCTGGGAGTCCCACACGCTGGCCGGAGCTCCAGGTCCACCGGGAACCATCTTCAAGAGGGTGAAACCATCGGAGATGATTTCCATTTCCGGTACGAAACGTCCTCCGATGTAGATGAGTTTTTTGCCTCCGTCGTCGGCTCTTTGGAATAACGGTTGTGCTGCTGCTAGTGTAGCGTCTGTTGGGCCCGCAGACCAGTTGGAACACCGCCCCAGAGACAGGTGCCCCACATAGGACGACATCAAAAGCGGTGAATCGCATATTTGACGATTTAATTGCATGTGGAGGTCAACTAAGGTCATGTCTTCTTGGCTGCAGACTGCTGAGACGTATGAGTTTGAGGACAGTGACCTTGAGTCCGAAGAGTCGCATGTTACGCTCTGAAACCGGGCACCAAGTTTATTTAACCTCAATTTATATTTTGCCTCCCAACTGTATTATTAATGTAACAAATGTATTGAAAATACCCTAATTTAGTATTTAAACTATGGGGAACCGAATAAAATTTACAGAATTAAATTATCTTTTGTAGTTTTGAAGATAAAATCCTTTAAACTTTGTCAATTTTAAAGAAAATTAAATTTAAAAATACCCCTAGTTGGTTTGCAACCAACACTACATAAGTGTGAAACAAGTTGCCTAATAACCTAGGGGTATTTTTATTCAATTTTCTCAGTTATCAGTTTTTTCTTCACAATTTTGGTATTACTGACCCAAATGCAATTAAAGTTGGGTAATTTAGTTTTGAAACTACAGAGAATCCAATAAAATTAACAGAACTCAAATATCATTTGTGGTTTTGGAGTTATAGCCCCACAAAATTTGTCAATTAGGAAAAAAAAACATAAATTTTCTCAATTTTTAGTTATTTTTCTACAATTTTGGTATCACTGGACCAAGAGTAATGTGGAATTTAGTATTGAAACTATGGGCAATCTTTTAAAAAGTACAACACTCAAATATCTTGCATAGTTTTAGAGTTACACCTCATTAAACTTTGTCAAATTTTAAGAAAATTATAAAATATCTCAATATTTAGTCTTTTCTCTATATGGTTGGTATCAATGGATCAAATGCAATGAAAGTTGGGTATTTTAGTATTTAAAATAAGCGGAATCTAATACAAAGTGCAGAACTCAATTTTCTTTTGTAATTCTGGAGTTATAGTCCCTCAAACTTTGCCACATATAAAATTAGAGCAAGCACATCATGCATAAATTAGTTTCGATACATACTTGCAGTTCCGACAGATCTTGAAGTCCTAGAGTAGCATAATCATCTAACTGTTGAGCATCCGGTGGGCGGGGACTTAGCGATCGGTTGGTAGCACTGCTCACCTTCCGGTGCGGAGTAGCAAGTCCATGGACCGTCCTTCTATCCTCATCTAACTATTCAAGAACATAGCAGGCTCTACTAGCGCTCTACTAACTAACCAAGCACTCGAACCACTTACCAAGTCTCCGTTGTGTCCCTGGTGGGCCCCCTGCGAAGCCCTATACCCAAAACTACGATGCTCCGGCGTATGTATCTCATGATCCGATCTGTGACTTGATAATCTACCTCTGACGCATTCCGTCAACGAGGTGGGCCCCGATCCGCCCCCTGGCCCGCTGCCAGCGCTCCCGGCACTATTCTGAGCCCCCATACGATCAGCTACAATCGACAAATCACTCGCAAACTTTTTTTTCGTAACAGAAACGTCTATTTTAATCGGTTCACTTTGGGGGAGATTTACTGACGGCTGGTTAAGTACACTCCCTGAACCAATTATCGAGTGGCGAAGGCTCGAAGTGCGACTTGGATTTAGGTCTTCGTCGGCTGAAAAGAACGCTTCTGATTGGTTCTCGCTGGACATGGAAATAGTTCTTTGTACTTCCTGTCTCAAGCGTTCCTGGGACCCCAATCGGGTGCTTAGCGAATGGTGGGATTCAGAAACGTTCACTAAGTTAGTAGCATGCTCTACGGAGCGATTAGACGGCTGAGGGGAACAAGTTTCGCTTTTAATTTGACTGCTTTGTCCTGGGTTCAAATCAGTTGTAAAATAATCAACAGCTAACTTGGAGTCGCTCACAGAGTTCTTGGGGCCTGTCTCCGAGTCTGGAACTATCAGAATGGTCTTCTTCTCGGTGTGAAGCTTCGAGTCGGAGTCCAGTTTGGCCGGTAAAGTAGGTTGCTCCACTAACCGAGCGTACGGAACATCTCGATTTGGGTTTCGAGTCAAAGTGTAGGAAAAGCGACGATTGACTCGACGTTCGGGGGCGCTGCTCACCGGAGAAGCTGAGTTGGGGGCCAGGGGGCTCGGAGCACGTGGAACGGGGCCCCCGGAGGGTGGAGGCCGAGGCGGGGGAGCTCCAGAGCGCGGGTATGTCTCTTGAAGTAGGATTTCTTGAGCTGTGTATGGAGGGGTACGGAAGACGAGTTGGCCCTCATGGAGGAGGCTTTGGCCGTACCCCAGGTCTTTTCCTGGATCGTTTATCCTGAAAAGTATTCATTTTATTTATATATCTAGTGGTTGCATCATTTTTCATATCCATCTCACTAGAAATTTTATTAATAAACCAAATATTGTACAATTAAATTAATTTACTATTTAAGCTATGGAGAATCTAATAATACTTGCAGAATTAGATTATCTTTTGTAGTTTTGGAGTTATATCGCGTCAAACTCTGAACATATTTAAGAAAAACATTTAAAATACCCGTGCTAGTAAATTTAGTTTTTCTCTACAATTTTAGTATCAATGGACTACGTGTAATGAAAATTGGGTAATTTAGTTTTGAAATTATAGGGAATCCAATAAAATTTACCGAACTCAACTATCTTTTGTAGTTTCGCAGTTACAGCCCCTCAAACATTGTCAATTTTAAATAAAACTCTAAAAAATATCCCTAGATAGCTAGCAACCAACAATACACATGTGTTCTCTATAATGTTGGCACCAATGGTCCAAATAAAATTAAAGTTGGGTAATTTAGAATTTAAACTAATGGGAATGAACCAAAATTTACAAAATTTAAATATCTTTTGTAGTTTTAAAGTTACAACCTAAAAAAATGTAATTTTTTCAATTTTTAGTTCTTTCTCAACAATTTTGGTAATACTAAGTCAATTACAATAAAAGTTGGGTAATTTAGTATTAAAACAATGGGGAATCTAATAAAAAGTACAACACTCAATTATCTTTTGTAGTTTTGGAATTATAGCCCTTCAAACTTTATCAAATTTTAGAATTATCTCAAGTGTTAGTTTTTTTCTCTACAATTTTGGTATCACTGGTCTAAGTGCAATGAATGTTGGGTCATTTAGTATTTAAACTACGGGGAATCCATAAAAAATATCAAAATTAAAATATCTCTTATAGTTCTCGAAATATATCTGGTCAAAAATTAGTAAAATTTGTATAACTCACTTAAATGCTGCAATGTTGACCCCATCTTGTAAATCACTTTGGCTGGGCTTGAAAAACTTCTGCCCATTCTTATTATTGCCAAAAAAGGCGCAGCCTCCTATGCAGCCACACTTTGTTCCGCCCCACAGAAACCACAGCCTCCTAGACTTATCATCATGTTGTTTTAAAAATCGGTGCTGTAATACTTGATTTTCCGGCGCTGCAGGCGACATGATCGCTTCAATAACTAGGGTCCCTAGACTGACAGCTCCAACCTCCAACCACGTATCATACTCCCCCGTGGGATCCTTGGAATTAGGGCCCCTGACTTGACAGACCAACTGTCGAATCATCGCGTTGAAAATAACACAAGTTAAACCAGCCCCGACGTGTTTCCCGTGGAGGTTACAGTTGGCAACCCTGACTGGAGACACCCACACCTGGAGCGCCGCCCCCGACTCCACCAGCCATAAATCCAGAGCGTCAATTGTTACGCGACAGAATTTATACTTCAATTTATGCGCTAAAGTGTTGATATCAACTTCGTCTTCCGGTTCCGGATTTTGTTTGTGTCCGGTTTGGCTACTACTACATCCGGCGTTCCTCTGTAGAGGCTCACTTATTTTAGGGGGCTCTTTATCACGGCGCGTCTGTAACAGAGCCTGGAGGGGTCCAGTTGGATTTTGAACTTCTTTGGAGGTGTCACTAAAATTTGGTTTATTTTGAAAATGAGGTGAGGTTAACTCATTTTCTGAATCGGAAATCAAGTAGATGAGGGTTTCTAAGCTCGTTACTAATTGGTGTAACTGTGGTGTGGTTAGTTTCCCGGATAACTTCCCCAGCTGAAGCTCCAGGAGCCAGCCATACTCCACGGTGTCGTCGTCCAAGCTCCTGTCATAATCACTAAACATCGCATGTCCACGCAACTGTAAACTAGACAGCGCTAATCGTCCGTTTTGTAAGCTACTATCTGCTCGATTAAGTGAGTCTGACACTAGTAGAACACTCGGCGAGAGCAGCAATTGCAGCTCCGTTTGGTCGTACCTCTTGCGCATTTCGAAACCGAATCGTTCCACCAGGATAACCGGACATGGAGGATCATTATTTGAACAGAATTTTAATAGATGCGCTTGGATGTCGTGCATGATAACGGAAACATCAACCTCGAGAGGTCGGTAATACCGGAAGTCAAAGTCTTCCTGCATGGAATCGTCTTTTAAGTCGTTGTTAGGGATATTTGATGAAATATTACTAGATGTTTGGTACATGTCAGTAAATATTTGGTCATCTCCGAAAATATTTTCTTTTAGATTCACAAAATTTCTCAAAGCAGTTCCGTATAATAACAAAACACTGGGACCGATTTCAAGTTCAACTGTTACTTTATCCGGAAGTAAAGTAGTAGGATCAAACTTTTTTTGACCTTCCGGTGACCTGTGAGGTCGTTTTTTTCCATGAGGGAACCTCATCGGACTCAATAACAATTCTTCTTTGACAGGAGTTGAAATATCTGCTTGAGGTTGGGGCCCTAACGGCGGTGCAGGGTGGTAAACCCAACCAATCGAAATAGCCCCAATAGGAATCCACCAAAAATCAACCCACCCCAAAAACTTTTGACAGATATTTCTCCATTTAGGGATATTTTCAGTTTTTTGTCTCAGTGATCCTTCTTTAGACAAAACACGCGCGTATTTATCTAACGCTAGGATTATATTCTTACTAGTGTGGTTATCGGGTATAAATATACTCAAATCAATGCTTTCCGCTTGTATTGAAAAGTTTAAAGGTACCGTTTCCGGTAGAAACTGATGAAATGGTAAATCGAAACTTAAGTGAAACAAATGCGCGCACAGAGCTAACCTGGTGTTCTCTAGCTTTTGTTTTCCCCCGGCGGAGCTGCAATCGATCCAGTTGAACATATTCGATGGAATTATCAACTCGCAATGCTTTAAGGTTAGACCTAACCTCCAAGTGTACGGAATGAAACTCATTAAGTCTGGTCTGTTTTTTGTGCTCCAGTCGGTAATCAAGTCAGAAAAAAAGTTTTTATGCGCGTAAACCAAATTAACAGTTGCCTTGCATCCGGTCAAACTCAGTTCCCATTGCTGATGATGATTCCAAATGATCGGATAATGACAGTTCACCGAAAACTCCAACGTCTCGCTCGAAACCAAGTCGCGGTATTGCAAACTCGTGGTCGCTTCCAAGTGCAACAACTGCCCGGTGATTTTAGTAGCGCAGCCATCTTGCAAAACAATCCACGGAAGTGTAATTTCTAGGTAACTTCCGGCGCCGACATTTATGTGAACTGCATTTGTTTCCTTGTTTTTTGAGAATAAAACATCTATGGTTGCTTCGTTTAACATACTTAGACGAATGTCAAATGTGTGCATTTGGCGCTTCTCCCCCGGTTTGGGGCCCCGCGTGACTTTCATGGATTGATAATCGTTGGGGTAGAAAAATTTAAATAAGTGTTCGCGTTGTCGATCGGCCCAGGGGCCGTAGCTGAAATCAGTGCCTTTGCCGCATTTGATGTCGATGCCCCACATGGGGGGCGCAGACTCCACGATGTCTCCGTTGGCTAGACGCACCAGAACGGGCTGCTCTGGAACCTGCAACGTTTACAAATAAATAAAACAGTTTTAAACACTTGGAAAAAAACTTACCAAACCAGGTTCGTCCATATATGCGTATAACTCTAAATAGTTGGTTGCCATCAAGACGAAGCCCTCCCCCATGTAGCGAGGGGGCTCATCTAGCATCCCCGTGTACTTCGGAGAGGGTGCTAGCATCACTCGAGCATTCTCAGCCCAGCATTTTACAAAATGCATCAATTTATCCAGAGTGCTTGCAGCTGGTTTCGTAGAATAAACCTAGCAGAAATATAAATGTTTCAGGAACCGTATCTCGGAAACTATTAAAGATATTTCAATTTTGTAGTTTTGTATCGATTCCTTGTAGTTTCAATAGTAAATGAGCTAAGTTGCAGCTCATTTGGTGCAACAATAAAAATAATATACAAACAAATATATAAAAATGACAAAATTTTACTAGTACAGTAAAAAATGTTTTTTGCAAAAGTTTGAAGAACTGTATCTCTGAAACTACAGAAGATAATTGAGTTATGTAGATTTTATTAGATTCCCCATATTGTAAATATTAAATTACCCAATTGCATTTAATGCAGTAATACCAAAATTGTAGCAAATAAACAAAACTTTCAAAAAAAATATAAATATTGAAAAGTTTAGAAAGCTGTATCTCCAAAACTACACAAGATAATTTAGTTCAAATAGTTTCATAAGATTCCCCATATTTTGAGTACTAAATTACCCAACTTGCATTGCATTTGGTGCAGTAATACTAAAATTGTAAAGAAAAAACAAAAATTTGGGAATATTTAAAAAATACCCCTACGCAGATAGGCAACTTTTCTCACAGTTGTGTAATGTTGGTTGCTGTGTTACTAGGAGCATTTTTTCTTAAAAATTTACCAAGTTTGAGGGCCTGTATCTCAAAAACTACAAAAGATATTTTAGTTCTACACGTTTTAATGGATTCCCCATACTTTAAATACTAAATTACCCAATTTTCACTGCTGTTGATTGATTGACAAACATTTGACAGACAATATTCCCAAATGGTATAAATTTAAACCAGGAACGTTTTTAAACATTTATAATCGATTTAATCGCTCGTACTCACCCAATGTGATTCTTCTACAGTTATACTTAAGCTGGTAGGCACCAATCTGTTTCCAAATACCACTCTTCCGCTGGAAATATCAACTTTAATCACTGGAATTAAATCTCGCCAAGTCCGGGCCATTGCAGCTTCCGGTCGCTGTCTGCGACGATCTTCCGTTTCCGACACTGAATTTTGTCTGAAATAAAAATAAAAAATAACTACAAGTATTTTAGTTGCACAACTTTTTACCTATCAATGTTTTCTTCATTCATGGCTTGTTCATCTTCTTCCGGTCCCCCCGGACCGCCACTTCCGGGAGGAAACATACAAGGATCCAATCCAAATACTTTTTCAAGTCCGGCGTAAACTGTTCCTCGATTGTAAACATGTAATTCAAAACCGTTTAGCACTACACTTAGCCGGGTATCTGAATGGGATAAATCTTCGCTAACGTCTTTAGGGACGTAGCTACGCCACCAACGGAAGATTAAATATCCGTCTTGAACACGAACCGTGTAGTCGTAAGTTATATAAACAAAATCGCGAAACATGATTTTACCGCTGAGTACGTTTAAAGTCAAAGAACCTAAACACAATATTTTATGTCAAAAATCTATCATAAACTCATGATTTTGTTGGTAAACTTACCAATTTTGAAGTATCCGTCACTGATGAACAATCGGTTAACTATTTTTGTGATAATGTAGCCTGTAAGTCTGGAATTGTAGTAAGTTATGTACATCACCCATGAAATAGCAAAAATCAAACTACACAAAAGCCAGACGAAATTGCTATCCATCGGCAGATCATCCAACATTCTGGTGTTATCTGTGTAATTTGATGGTGTTGTGTACGAAATTACAGTCGTTGGTGACCAGTTATCCATGTTTGAAGACATTTTGACTCGACTATAGAATATTCATTGTCACACTAAAATACAGCACTGAATAAACTATAAATATGTAATCAAACTATTATTTTATCTAATCTTACTGTTTATTTGTTTGATAATACATGATTTAATCGCAAATTCATGTTTGTTAATTGTCTAACCACCATTTTGACAGAACAGTGGGATAACATGAAGAAAAGATGCCGTTAGTTCCAGGTTTGTAGCGCTGTTAGCAGTTTTTAAAACCAAACGTCAAATTTAAACCAAAATCAATCATTTTACTTTATTTATTTACCATTTATATTTCCCAAAGAATACCAATAACTCTGAAATCGACATGTACTACGATTTTAGCAACACAGTGTTGCCAACAGTATAATAATTACTGTAAAAATAAAATATTTTCGGCTGATGTACAACGTATGATAGTAAATTTATATGTAACATTAAACCATATATGGACGAAGAACTAACTAATTAATTTCAATTAAGAAATTCGGAATAAAACATAATTTTGAGTGTTATTTACAATAACTTCAATGTCTGAGATTTGGAACATTGACAACTGACAGATTGTAAACTAAACCTATATAAATAATTTTATAGATTTCGAGCAATTTGATGATTGTAATAGATTCTAGGATTCTTTATTTTGATGTGATTGTCAACGGTATTTATGTTATGAAATTGCAGCTGATTTGGTAGGGTAGTAAAATAGGTTTTGCAATAGTTTGAGGACTTATATTTGCAAAACTACAAGAGATAATTGAATTTTGTAGGCTTTATTAGATTCCCCATATTTTTAATGCCAAATTACTTTAGTCTCATTATATTTGGTCCAGTAATATCAAAATAGTAGTTTAAAAACTAAAAATTAAGAAAATTCAAGAAAAATACTCCTAGTTAGGTAGGCAACTTGTTTCACAATAGTGTCGAGTTGGTTGCTGGGTTAAAAGGGGTATTTTCTTTAATTGAGAAATTCTGACCTATTTAATTTATTTCGAACAATTTGAATGATTGTATTGGATTCTATGATTCTTTAACTTTATTTTGAAGTGACTGTCAATGGTATTATGTTGTTTGAAATATATAAATTGTTTAGTGAAGTATAGGTTAAATGATTTGTAACAATTTAAGACATAAAAATATATTTATCATCATCCTTGTACCTTTCAAATAAAAATAAATAAACTTGTTTATTGATTTTACATTATAAATAAAAATAATATCAACATTACGTCATAATTATCACTGGTTTTTACTTAACATTATTCATTAATATCTTCTCCTAACATTTTGGACAGTTCCTTCAGCCTCCTGTCTCGTTCTTCTGATTTCGGCTTTTCTAACAAATCAGCCTTTTCCTGTTTGAGTTGTAAACGTCTTCCGGCGTCCAGTAAACCAAAAGTCCAGCTTCCGGTTCCGTCAAATTGCAAAATATGAGTATGAAACCGCCAAAGCGTTGGTCTGTGAGTAATTGTCATTAAGGTTATGCCCATATCGACAGCTGTTTGATACATTGATGATTCTACATCAATACTAACTGCGCTGGTACACTCATCAAGAAGAGCATATCGAGGTTTGTGGTAAAATAGTCGCCCCATTGCTAATCGTTGTTTTTCACCCCCCGATAAAATATCCGTCCAGTCTTTAACTGAATCCCACGAATCGCGATTTACAACGTGTTCAAGTTTGACAAGTTTCAAAATGGCGTTTAGGTCTTGTTCAGTTTTTTGTCGATTGATCATATCGCTTTGAGTGTCTGGGTAAATCAATTGATCTCTTAAAGAACCAATTGTCAAATATGGACGTTGAGGAATATAAAATAATTTTGATCGTGATGGTCGTTTTAATTCACCGCCGTACACTGGCCACAAACCACTTAAAATTCTAAACAAACTAGACTTTCCGCATCCGTTCGGCCCTGTTATTAATAAATGTTGACCTGGTTTTAATTTGATGGATAATTTCGAACAAACAATATCACAATTTGGTGTAACGATAGGTACATCTATTAAATCAATTTCGTCATTTTGTGAGGGAATTACGCGACCTTTTGCGATTGGTTGTCCGTCTTTATCCCATTCTAAACCGGAAGCTACTGCTTTAGTTTTATCTTGACATATCGCGGATTTTTTATAAATACCTTTGGAGGCATCTTCAAATACTACAAACATGTTATCAACTCGAGAAGTGTGTCCCGCGAGTTCAACAATTTCTTTATATGAACTCATGAGGCGTTCAACTGCATCGGAAGCGGAATGAAGTAAATTTTTGGCAGTTGTGAAATATTGGGTGCGATCAGATATTCCGCCATCACCGGCTTCGTTCGAACTGTTCGATTTGACAGTTGCCAGTAAAATTGGTAAACTTACAACAATCATTCCGGCTCCAGACCAACAGTATTTCATTAGAAATTGTTCCAACATGACAAACCACAATTTAATACCGAACACTTTTGACATATGCGCGCATAATTCTTTATAAGCTGATCTCAATTGAGTTAGCTCAACTTTATGGCCGTTGTAAAACGCAACTTCCTCCGCGTTAGCAATTAACCTAGCGTGAACATGCCTCAACCTACCTTTTTTCTCTGCTTCCTGAGCAACCAAATGTCCAAAACGCGGACTCACAACTTTTAAAATGTAACCTGTCAAACCAACAACAGAAACGCACAACAGAGGACCGTGGAGAAGACTAGCTTTCGCGCTGACTGTCAAACGAGCTAATGCAACACCGATTAATAATAAATCGAATAATGGTTTGGTTATTTGAGAATATAACCGCGCTACAACCGAAGAAACGGTTTCTATGTCGTCGGTTAAACGTTGAGCGCAATTATCTAACCGTGAATCAAGTACTGTCGTTCGGTAATACGTTTGGTCTTTGAAATAAAGTTGATAACTGTGCTCTACGAGACGAGTTCTGTAAAAATAAAACAATTATTATAGAATTTTTTGACAAATAAAATACGTAATATTTTACAAACTAAACAATAAAAACTATTTAAATATTTAGAACAATTATTATTATGCACTAAAACATGGTTAATTTATTAATAAAAACGTGCTAAACATTATTTTTCATTAATTTAAATAAGTAAATGACAGCTACATCAGCGCCAAAACCCTTGAACTAACGTGAAAACTAAAGCTGCGTCCTCACCCCAATTGAAAACCTAGCATTCTGATTGGCTAATTTTTGGTGTAGACGTAACTTTGTTTTTCTTAAATGACAGGCAACCGGAAATACATAAATGTCAAATAAGTTGCATATATTTCAGGTTTTAAGCAATAATTATTAAATTATTTCATAATTTGCGGGTATTTTAACCAATTTAAAAGTAAATTAATGTATTAAAATGTTAATTTATATGTAGAAATAAATAATTACTTATGTCAAAACATTTTTACAATTAGAATTAAACCAAAATTGTAGTACAATGTTATTATATTTAATTTTGCAACAAAAATTACACAAAAATATATTTAATAACACACGAAAATGTCATATGTTTACATAACATGTACACTCAACTCATAATAACACGCAAAACAAACAAAAAACAAACGAAAAAATTTTCTCTCGCCTAAGTGAGTACCTGAACGATTGTCAGGTGTTTCTCCAAAGAAAACAAAAGCCGGTAGCCCGCGGCCAAAACAAAAGTGAAGCGGCGAGCGAACAAAATTTCTAGATCAAGGCCAACCGTGATTACAAATTTTCCATTCTCCTCTTTATGAATTACGTAAATGTATGTTACAAAAGCGTGCTGTACCGGTTACTGGAAGTGTCAAGGTCATTTAGGACCCCATGTCACTCGCCTAAATTATAAATAACAACAGAAAAACACAGAAATTTGCTTGGAAACCCCCAAAAAGTCTCTGGAAGATTTTCATCGTAGATGGGCAGAAAAAACATTCAATCGAAACTTTTTTTGGAGTTATTTTGCGCGTGGAATTTAATAATAATTTCGAAATATTTACACGGTTTAATTAAGTTAGAGAGGTCAGCAACTTCAAAATGTTGAAAGACGAGTTTTTTGTAGCTATTTCGTGAAAATCTAAGTTGCCTTGAGATTTCAACCGAAATATATTTGAAATAAAACACAATTAATTGTTGTGACGTTATTCTGACGTTCGTGAATAAATTCAAGAGTTTTTTTTTGTTTTTCAATGCTATTTGACATTCATGTTGATATTTCCGGGTGCATAACAATTTTATATGATTTCCAACCAACCCAATAATGCAAAAATCCCCTAGGAATAATTAAGAACACTTACCGAAATGCTAAAGCAAGTTTGCTCTCCAAATATCTGATCATAGAGTTTATAAAAGTTGCTGGAAGGGCAACACTGAACCAGCGTACCAACATCCGGACAAAATTCTTCGCATCTTTCCTGACGATGTACTTCACAATAGCCCCTTCCATGTTTGCCACATAAATAGACAAAAAAGTCCGAATAACTAGAGACACAGTATGCCCCGTCAATAAAACAGTTTCTTTGCAAAATAAACTAGGAATCATTATCCTAATAAGTCTCAGAAACTGAAAAATAAACTCGATATTCAACGCTGGAATCTTCGAGGCGAGTTTCAGCACCCTTGTTTTGGGGCCCAGCGGGCGCTCAGCCCCAATAGTCTCTGAGTTTTCAACATCGGGGACTAGATTGGTTTGTAGTGTTTTTTGGTTGTTGTTGTTGGTGTTTATTGGTGGTTTTTTGCACGGGGCGGCGCCTCGGATGTAGTTGAGGGCTGGTGGGCCCCAATAGTACAGAATACTAGACGCAAAAATTGCTCCGGCCCAGTATTCTGAAGGAATTGTTAATAATCGACGAGTTGGATCTTTCTCCAACATTTTTGAAATTACCGCTGGCATTTTGATTATTTTTTAATACAAAAATTATCGAAAAAACGAAAAAAATTGTTGATTTTTAGTTGATTAGCTTTTTTCGAAATTTCATTTCGATTCCTGGAAACAAAAATACATTCATTGTCAAAAATTTACAATTATAATCATGGTTTCTAGATAAAGATAACAAAGTTTACATGTCCGCAAAGTATTACTCAACTTTAGCAGCGCGCTAATCTACCACTAGTCGAGATAATTAAATTTGCTAAAAATGGGTGTATTCCCCATTGTTTGTTTAGTAATTTACCCAATTTTTATTACATTTGGTGTATTAATAAAATATTTACAGATAAAAATAAAAAAATGGAAGAAAAAATTCGAAATTTTTCTCGTCAAACATTTTTATGAATAAATTCCAGATTTTTGATTTTACAAAAAAAATGCTTAAATAAAAATTGTACATAATTGAAAGGACTACAACTTTTATTTGAAACTTTTTTATGTAGGACAATTTTTTAAGCAGGGGGACCACGATAATTAAAAATAGTTATTACAAAGATTGTCTGTATTTTTACTTCAAAGCTGTAATTTGTATTTTGGAATTTCGACCCGAGTAATTAGTTCTGATAAGATTTAAGATGACCGAGCAATAAATAACGTCAGATAATAGTTATATACACGTGTTTATTTCATTTTTATGACATATAATATGATTTTTTCAGGTTTCCTGATAATATATGTAATTTATTAAACTGATATATGAAATATTTTGATAATATAAATCCATAATTCTTTTAAATATATTGTACTTTTAGCGATAACACACGGAAGTGTCAATGTTTTTATAAAGTTTTTAAATAAAACCATGTTTCATGATATAGAGTTTTGAGAGGCAAACTACGTCAATTCATTTAACCATGACCAAGATTTAGACACATATCTCTTTCTACTAAAAAATAACAGACTTCTAAACAACACTACAACTTATAATTACATTATTGACGCACTTAATTTCTTATTTACAAAAAATCAAAGTTGTTATTATGTTCTGTGATAAGAAAATAATGGAAAAGCGCAATTAACAAACAAGAAACAAGTACAAGACAAACAAATGACTTTCCCTTTTGTTTATGCAATTTTAATCCGAAAAAAATCAATAATTACTTACTTTTAGGTTAGAATATTGTTGTCTTTCCCCCAGGCTTTAGTTTAAACAATTGATGCTTAATTATTAACAAAACACTCGCGGAAAAACAATAAAACAAATGAATCTCCAGGGGCTGTCACCTGCACGCTCCTTTGTTTCTATCTTTGACAGTTGACAATCAATGACTCACTAGCACATCTCGATGTGCAATTGTTTTATATACTGATAGCATATTTAGTAATTTTTAAAACAAATGACGTTCTAAACAAGTGAATCAACCCGTTCACATGACAGTTGACTGTCAATTGACGCCTGACTGGAAACAAACGAAGATAGAAGATTGAGGCAGTGGTGGGGGGAGCGGTTTTTTCCCTCTTGGGCAAAAAACAGTGGCGGAGAATTTATTATGGGCTATTTAGTTGATTTTTTTTTGTTTCAAAACGAACAAATGAAAGTTTGATAGTTTGTCAACTGCTTTAATTGACGTTGTAATTGATAAATTACATTTACATTGCATGCATGATCTGTACTATTCATATAATTAATATAATTACCTGAAACTAGGTTTCCAACTTATTTAAGTTTTCGTTTTACTAGAAATCATGTAGAAACTTCTAATCTACATAAATTTTCTTTTTCTGACACAAATCTGTTCCAATTAAACACTTTTCCAGCTTCGAGAGATAATTAACCTTTTGATACACCACTGACATCTATAAATATTCATTTACACAAATCAAAAACTTTCGGAGACAATTTTTTGCTGTCCAAACATTTTTTCAATTCCCCACCAAAAAACTATCAAATAAATAACAGATAAACTGCAATAAAATTTTCGTTTTGTACGTTTTCAAATTTCGTTTTCAATATGAAAGTTACTCGAGTGATAGATAAATATTATTTAACATTAACTGTAAAGCATTGACTATTGTTTAACATTGGAAGAAAGTGCGGAAGACCCGAAGAAAGTATTCAACATAAATGTAAGCCTTCAGGCTACATAGGATAGGTCGTGAACAGGTTTTAAGTACGTTCAACTTCTACTAACGGTATTGTTTCAATATTGAGTTTACTCGAATTACCGGGGCATTTCTTGTATCAACAGACTTGTATAAATACTTAACCTACCTCAATCAAGCTTTAATTGTTTTCGAAAACTGTTCATTATTCAAAATATCTAGTGGTTGTTCCAATTTGTAGGTTCGTTTGTATAAATTGTCATATTTAATGATATGTTTATGACTAATACATGTCTGAAAGATTAATTACATTGTTAAAACTATTCATATGCTAATCACTGCTCCAATTAATTAATAATTAATGTATTATGCTCATTTAAAATTCGTTAATTTGAATGGCAGTTGGACTTTTTTCAGTGGCGCCATCCTACGGAAAATACTTGAACTATCGAGGAATTTATTTTAAATATTCAAGTTATTTTATTATTTCTAGACTAATTATTGTTCAATTAATGGTTGTTAATATTAATTTAATTTTTTTAATACTCTAGAATGGTTAATTTGAATAGATTGTGACAGTTTGACAGCTAACCTCTAATGTCATTGTAACATGTTTTCTTTGTAGTTTTTATTAAAAATAATGTATAACATTGTATGTAAAGCAATAAATTATTAATTTTACAGTGAAATAATAAGTAATAAAGCAAGAAAATGTTTAAAATATAAACAAAAAATAACCCTTATAAGTATATGACCAAACTGACAATTGTGTGTTGCGGGTCAACAACACACTAGGGGTAATTAAATTTTTTAAACTGTACTTCGCCCTTAAAATGGGGTACAGGGGCCGTGTCTCGCTTTAAAAACATGACTCAAGGTTAAAATATTAATTTTAAAACATATTTGCTCTGCAACTTCGACTTTATTTATTATTTACAACGGAATTACAATAATATACAGTTTTATTTTGTTTTTAAACAGAGTTGGTTACAAATGAGATTTTGCCCTTAAAATGAAGTACGGGGGCGGTGTCTCGCATTAGAAACATGACATAAGGTTTAAATATTAATTTTAAAATATTTTTAATGTTCTGCAACTTCGATTTTATATATAATTTACAACAGAATCACAATAATATAGTTTTGTTTTTAAACAGTTGTCTACAAATAACAAATGGGATTTCGCCCGTAAAAAGGGGGTACAGGGGCGGTGTCTCGCTTTAATGTTAATTTTAAAACATTAAAAATGCTCTGCAACTTCGATTTTATTTATAATTTACAACAGAATCACAATAATAAACAGTTTTATTTCATTTTTATACAGAGTTCTCTACAAATAATTAAATTACACTCTAAGCCAGAACATACTGCCTCGTAATCTGTTATAATCCGGGAGCTGTTCAATGGGGCCCACCGCTGCTACTGCGGGACATCTATCATAAATATATTTCATACAAACATCCCGCACATTTTGCGCTGTAATTGCTTCAATTCTATGCGCCAATTCATGGGGCGGAATCCTGCGATTGTAACACAACATCTGTCGTCCGATGTCCTCGCAGACCGCGGTGGAGGTGTCGAGCTGTAGAAGAGTGTTCGCCGCGAGTAGAGCCTTCGCCCTCGCTACCTCGCCATCCGTAACCATCGTACACAACCTCATAAACTCGGACTGTACGTTGAACATCATATCCTCGATTTTGAGTGGATCGGATACAAAGTACACTCCCCACAATCCAGTGTCCTTGTAACAAGTGTTGAACGATTGGTACGAGTGGCACAGGTCACTTTCAGCTGACTTCCGAGCAAGCGGAGTAGCGTTTTGTTTGGCGTTGCCATGGGAACGATCCCAGGCGCCTAGGATCGTCGACGCTACCATTAAAGTTAAGGTGTCTGGGTCGGTCCAGCTGGCGCCCTCGACAGCAAACGCGATATGTGCGAGCGGAAGTGAATCATCCCGGACTTTAATCTCACTGCCGGTGAATCTGCACGGCTTCAACGACGGAATTTCACCCGGATATACATTGCTACAGTCGCCGAAATGGTCCTCGGCTAACTTCACGAGACAGTCGTGGTCCACTCCGCCGGCACCGGCTATTACTATGCGGCTAGCTTTGTAGTGATTGGTCAAATATTGGCGCAAATCGTTCGCGGAAATACTTTTAATGTTCTTGGTGGGCCCCAAAATGGTGTTGGCTAACGGTGTACCCTGATACGCGGTGGAATGAAGGTGATCGAAAACGACTTCCTGTAAATTTGACTCGACTTCCTGCATTTCTCGCAAGATGACTCCGCGTTCGCGTTCGATTTCCGCGGAACCTAACTTTGCGTTTTGGACAATGTCGGAGAGGATTTCAATCGCTTTGGGGACGTCACTAGCGAGACACTTGCTGTAGTAGACTGTCTGCTCGCGGCTGGTGTAGGCGTTCAACTGGGCCCCCATGTCTTCGATCTCCACCTCGAGTTGACTTTGGGACCGCTTACCTGTCCCCTTAAAGGCCATGTGTTCCATGAAATGCGCGACCCCATTGTTGCGGGAGTCTTCGTAGCGACTTCCAGCGTCGATCCAAATTCCCACGGTGGCTGTGGGGAGCCCTGAATCCTCGGTAGCAACTCTAATACCTGTCAAAATGGAAAAATAGAACATAGTCTAAAACTGTCAAAAAAAATTTACAAACCTGAGTTTAAAGTTGTTACTCTTGTTGGTGGGACATTTACCAGGGCTTGGGTTGCTGCGGAAGTCGCTCGAAGACGATTAGAGATCTAGAAATAGTATAATTAACAGTGGAAATACTTCAAATGTGTGACTTACGTAACAAAAATACGAGATTTCGACAAATAATACAACAATAAAATGTTACTTACTTGATAAAATACAAAGTATAGAATGTAAATTTATTGTTTTTAATAAATAATTACCTTTAAAACATTATTTTTGTTGGATAATTGGGCTACAGACTTCGATATCTTCAGCAAGGACGCCATTTTGCCTGCCAAGGCTCAACCACAGCCAAGTGAATAACGATTTTAATGCCAGACATTAACGTCGAAAAAAATTATTGCATGAACCAATAAAGTTAATAAATACTACTAAAAATAACATATAACTGAATAATTAATCCATATTATATTGTACATAAATAAACTAGTATTTATTTATAGCTAATAATATGAATTTAATATGTCTTAATTACCCCCGGTAAATGTACGCCCATGTAAAAAAATAAATTAGCAACAATTAAATTAAACCTAAAATTAACCTAAAAGGCCTCAAACAACTAATAAAACAGTCAATATCAATATATAAACCCTGTAATATTCTTAAATTTTCAGTAAAATCATTTAAATTACATAATTGATCCAAATGGTCTTGGTGTAACACCAAAAAATCAAGGTTAGATTTGAAGATATTTGACATTTCATAAAATCGTTCAAAACTAAATTAATTAGCTAAGAATGGCCAAATTACTTGGCTTGGATAAAATATCCAAGTTTTTCGCTATAGTTAAAGAAAATGGGGGTATTAGAGCGTCTTTATACAAGATGTACAGGTAAGTATTATATAACTTAACCTTAAAAATTTCTTTCTTAAAAATATGCTGTTTATTTTAGAATGGATGACATAAAAGACGGAAAACTAGTGGGAACTGACAAATATGGTAACAAATACTTCGAAAATGCGCGGTATTTCTATGGAAGAAACCGCTGGGTCGAATATGCACCGAAATATGGTAACTGTCAAAAGTTGTCATTATTTAATTATCTGTTATTATCCGATTGTTTTCAGCAATGGACTACGATGGGAGTCAAATTCCAGCGGAATGGTACGGCTGGATGCACTATAAAACCGATTTACCCCCCAACAAAGTAAGTTTATATTTTTTGAAATTTGCAACAAAGATTTGACAGCTATTTTGTCTCCTAGGACCCCAATAGGCCCCATTATCGTTGGATGGCGGACCATACAGAAAATATGAGTGGGACTTCGGGCCAGTGGGTCCCTTATTCCACCACGCGCCCCAAAATTGAAGCATGGAATCCCAAAGTGTAATGCTAAATAAATACAAACAATAGTGTAAATAATAATAAATTAATAAAACGACAATGAAATAGTTACGAATCAATTTTATTATTTATTGTCGTGTTTTGTGATTCGTTTACATTGGAACAAAGAACATAAATTATTGGTTAAATAAATAAATAATAGCACTCTGCTTTTTAATAACTACAAAATAAATACACATTTGTACGACCAGAGATCTTTGGTAGATTAAATTAAATCAGTCAAGTTTTAATAGAAAAGACTAGAGTTAATAACGACGCTGAAATTTGAACTGGGGCGTATCCCTAAGGGTAGGCATGGGCCCCAAATCATCAGGATTCGCTGCAAAACGTTTGGCTCGAGCGTAAACACTGTCATCGTTTCCGTCGTCATCTTCGAATTGTTTCCGCAAATTCAATTCATCGGAGGACAACATCGACTCTAGGCGCCTTTTAGGGGTGATCCGGTCGTTTTTCCGGGCCCCATTTTCGGTAAAGAGCCCCCCGAATTTAACTGGAGAAATATTTGGTTTCCCAACGTCTTCTAACAAACAAAAATCAAAGTTTTGTTGGTCCTCTTCGGAGTCGTTCAAACTAAAGTTTAACTTCCGATTGGGAGTTAAAATAGGGGGCGAAGTACCTTCCAGAACGTTTTTTGGGGGGGACAGTTCAAAACTGAATCGCGCGGAACGCTTTGCGACGGTCTGGAGCTTTCTGGGTCGCTCTAGAATCGAATCGAAATCGAAGGGGTTTTCTTCACCTTTGACAGCTTCTGTCAAAAAAAACTTCTGTTCTTCTTTTGTGATTCCATATTCCCGGAGGAATTTTTCGTCGGTGCATTTCTCGCGATCGAGTTCGATGTATTCGTTGGTCGTTTTAGATTTAATCGCGGGGATAAACTTAGAAACAGTCGAAGTAATCTTACATAGTTGCGTAAACTTTTGACTTTCTGGGGTTGTAAAAGAAAATTGGGGGAAATTGTCAATGTTTTGGGGGGTTCGTGGTCTGGGGACACTAACCACACTGTAATCCGATATTTGTTGCTTTAAAGCCGGTTCTAAATTAATCTGATTAATAATATCTTTAGCTTCAGACGTCATTATAAATTTTCCCGCCAGATTTTGCAAATTTGTTAAATTGTTACACCGGTGCACAAACTTCCGGCGGAGACAAGTTCCGGCTACTGGAACCCCTCGAAATTTATTTTTCAATTCGAAAAGAGCACTAGTTTGGTTGATTTTGCTTTGATTCGTAACAATTTGCGTCAATAATGAGTCAGAAAGATTTTCACTTCGCGTATGATGCAAAAAGTTTTGGAAACTTTTAGCCCAAGGGTTTAAAATCAAATTATTATTTGCACTAATTTTCTGCGACACTAATTTATCCAAATTTTCATCACTAATTAAATAACTCGACTCCGTACGGTTTAAATTCCAAGTTAATTGTTGATATTTTTCTTCTATTTCGCGGAAAACACTTTTACTTGTATCGGCTTTGCCAATTGGCGCAAAAGATGATTCCGGTGGTTTTTGTTTCGGCTCGTTTCTACGATCGATTATTTTCAATAAATCTTGATTGATCAAAGCTTTGGAGTCCTCTTTGTAGCTTGAAACTTGTTCTGAAAACGACAATAGGCATAAAATGTTTCATGAGTTATGGATTATGTTTGTGTACCTTTCACAGCTGTTATTGAACGAACTGCGTTGTTCAGCGCCTTTGTACGGATCTATAGATTAACAATGAATTATTTTGTTGTAAAATAAGTTATAATTAATGCTATCTTACTGTTAATCTGCTACTCGTAATCTTTTGCACCCCTTTGACATGAATATTGGAGATTTTCTTCTTAAAATCTGCAATCAAGTCAACAGTTTCAGGTTTGATACTTTTCTTGTTCTTTTCAGATGTTTTTCCATCTTTTTTAGCCCTTAACATTTTATTATGTCGGCTAGAAACGTTATCCATTCTAAGATTTATCAAACAGTTGTTGAACAATAAAATTAACACTTTAACACTGCTAATCGATACTAAATCAAAAGATAAAACTATTAAGAATATTTATATAAATAGATTTCATGGTATTTCATTCGATAACTTCAATTAATCAAGGAAATACAGATTTTAGATTAACCTAACTAAACTAAAAAGGACGCTAAAGTGACAGGTGCGAAAACACAATGTCGCCAACTGTCTGTCAACAAAAAAATCCAGTGACCATTAAACAATTCAACATTAGGGAAAAGTTACCAAATAATGTAAAATATTGATAAATAAATGAATTTTCTTCCATTTTTCACAGATTAAATATTCGTAAATGTCTACACAAAGTTTTAGATGAATTTTTAATACGTTGCTTAAAAATTCATCATGTTTCTGATGGATTCCGGGTACAGCGCCTTCTAGATATCCTGCCAGGACGACAGAACTAATATTTCGATCAATAAAGCCAGTTGAAAGATACACATTTAGAAATATACCTAAAAAATATATAATACTCAATTTCCTGCTGTCTAAAAATAACTAGGGCATCAAAAACTATCTCAGTCAATCTACAGTGATCAAAGTGCAAAGTCCTGAACAAATTGGGTGAAATTTTAAATCGTGTTTCCCTGGATATTATACCCATCTTCTTTTGACCTAAATTATCCTTGTTCAATCCTATTTACTGTTTAAATTGTCTGATAAATCGAAAATGTTCGGAATAACAAAAGTTTCGCGTTTATTACGAACAGCGGGTCAAATAATTAGTCTACTTTTTAAACAAGATGTGTTATAACAATTCTAGATTGTAAATAAACCAATTTACAAACAAAAATGATGATACTTAATAGAATAATTGTGTTGTTGCTATTTTTCTGCAAATTTTCGACCCCCCAGAAACCAAATGTTGATAACAGAAGACATGATGTCTACATTGCTGGTTTCTTTCCCTTTGGAAGGGGTGTTGAGAACTCCAACACAGGTATTTTATTCCTAAAGACTTACTTGTTAATTAGATCATTAATATTTAATGAATTTTCAATGATTTTATTACAGGGAGAGGTGTAATGCCGAGTGTAAAATTAGCACTTGATCACGTTAATGAACATTCGTCAATTTTACGAAATTATAGATTACATATGTGGTGGAATGATACTGAAGTAAGTTAAACAATTATTTAATTATCTATCAATAATATAAACACCTAAAACACTCAAATATTTACCTGTGGTTACGTTGTGTCGACCGTTAACGAAAATTTGTTGAACTTCTCAAAAATACTGTTGATTTCTTGCACACTTGAATTATTCTGATAAATTAAACTTCAATATATCGAAATAATATTAATTGGGTGATTGTTATTGAATTAATTAGCTAGAAAATGTTCTAGAACGTAATGTGAACCTGCGATTTTACCCGACAAAATATACAAAGGGATTTTATTATTTACACTAGTGGCAACATTGAAAAACAATTGGCACCTTGTTTGTTTTATTTTGAAAACTGACCGCTAACTATAAAATAAGGTTAGAATAACTTGAAAATGATTAAAATATATTTTTCAGTGCAATGCAGCCGTTGGGGTGAAGGCATTCTTCGATATGATGCATTCGGGGCCCAACAAACTGATGCTCTTCGGCGCTGCGTGCACACATGTCACAGACCCCATCGCCAAAGCCTCCAAACATTGGCATTTAACGCAACTTTCCTACGCAGACACTCATCCAATGTTTACTAAAGAGAATTTCCCTAATTTTTTCCGTATAGTCCCGTCAGAAAATGCATTCAACCCCCCTAGGTTGTCTCTTTTAAAGGAGTTCAACTGGACGAGAGTTGGAACTATCTACCAGAATGAACCCAGATATTCTTTGGCTCACAATCGTTTAGTAGCAGAGCTTGATTCTCTCGGTTACCAAGTTGTTGAGACGCAAAGCTTCACAAATGAGGTTACCATGGCTTTGGAAAAGCTCAAAGATAAAGATACTCGAGTTATTTTGGGGAATTTCAACGAGTTTTGGGCGAAAAAGATATTTTGTGAAGCTTATAGATTGGAAATGTATGGAAGAAAGTATCAGTGGATAATTATGGGGACTTATAATCAGAATTGGTGGGTAAACGGAGAGCCTGACCGAAATTGTACAGCGGAGGAATTGGAAATAGCTCTGGAACAAACAATTTTGACAGATTTATTGCCGCTGTCAACCAGCGGTGAAATAACCGTCTCAGGAATTGTAAGTACGATAAAAACTGATTATTTTGTCATTTTATGTACCTATTATTTTAGACAGCCGATGAATATAAGCTAGAATACGATAGTCGTCGGGGTCAAGAATATTCTAGGTTTCACGGCTATACTTATGATGGTATTTGGGCCGTAGCTTTAGCCATCCAGCACGTCGCTCACAAAATAAGATACTTCCGCAGAAATCAAACAGTTAACGATTTTCGATACCGCGACCCGCTGTGGGAGAAATTATTCTTAGATGCTTTGGGAAACACAAGTTTCGAAGGAGTTACAGGCCCTGTTAGATTTTACGACAATGAAAGGAAGGCCAGTATTCTTTTGAAACAATTCCAAACGGGCCACGAAATCAAAGTAAGTCAAAAATAATTTTTACGCCGAGTAGAATCAAAATAAATATTCGTACAGGTTGGGGAATACAGTGCTGCTACAGGACACCTAGATCTTACCCTCGGGGCTTCGCTGCGTTGGCTGGGGCGCGCCCCTCCGAAAGATCGCACTCTTTTAATCATAGAACACACACAGGTTAACAAAACTGTCTACGCAATTTTAGCGACTTGTGCTGTTCTTGGAATAATTATGTCTTCTGTGTTTCTTGCAATTAACATCAAATACAGGAACCAAAGGTACTTGAATTGCTGATAAACTTGCGAGGAATTCGCTCATTGATCTGCAATTTCAGATACATAAAGATGTCGTCGCCGCAGCTAAACAATTTGATCATTGTTGGTTGCATGTTGACGTATACGTCTATAGTGTTTCTTGGTTTGGATTCGGGTCTTTCTAGTGTCGATGCCTTTCCATATATTTGTACAGCGAGGGCCTGGACCCTTATGGCAGGCTTCAGTTTAGCCTTTGGGGCTATGTTTAGCAAAACATGGCGAGTACATTCAATTTTTACAGATGTCAAATTAAATAAAAAGGTTAGAAATGTTTATTGTTTAAAAAAATGAATTCTAATTGTTAATATTGCAGGTCATCAAAGATTATCAGCTGTTTATGGTTGTGGGAGTCTTATTGTTTATAGATTTAGTCATAATGACCACTTGGCAAGTTGCAGATCCGTTCTATCGGGAGACGAAACAAATGGAGCCATATGTAAGTATTGTTTCTGCTGTAAAACGATGCTCAAATGTTTTACGAGAAAATGCTTCAAATACAAATTGTAGATCTTTTAATTATCTACAAGTTTTATTTGAAACTTTTTTTTATTAACACTCACACTTAAAAGATATCCGAGAAAATGTTATAAAAACGCCTAGCTGTATTTATGAGCTTTTTCGGGCGCAACTTATGATGTCTAGGTGATTTAAAGGAGGGGATCACTAGAGAAAGGGTTGAAAAAGGGTTGACGAATATTTGAGAAAGATTGTACAAGGGGTACACTCAAAATAAATTATTTTGTTTAATAAATTTTTAATACGCCTTATTTTCCGCAACCAATTTAACATGAATGTATTGCGTGTTGCGTACATTTAGGGGTATTATTTTTTGTTTGAAATTTCTTGAAGTTTTTAGTGCTGTATCTCCAGAACTATACTAGATAGAAGGATGTTGTATTTTTTTATGGATTCCTCATAGATTGAATACTAAATTAGGTACATATTAACTTTATTGGCTCAGCGGTACAGTCAGCAACAAAAATTTTATTTAACTACCATTTGGTGAAATCTAGAATTAGTTTAAAATTGTTGGAAGTTTAAAGAGCTTTATATTCAGAACTATACTAGATAGAACAATGTTGTATTTTTTTATGGATTCTTCATAGTTTTAATACTAAATGAGTGCATTATTAACTTTATTTGCCCAGCGGTACAGTCAGTAGGAATTTTTAATTTGACCTCCTTTTGGGGCTAAATCGAAATTAATTTCTAACATACTTTCAGCCTCATCCCTCAAGTGAAGACATAATAATCATCCCCGAGAACGAATACTGCGCGTCTGAGCGTATGACCATCTTCGTCGGGTCCATCTACGCGTACAAAGGCCTTCTGATGATCTTCGGCGCATTTCTAGCGTGGGAAACTCGTCATGTCTCAATTCCAGCCTTGAATGACAGTCGCCATGTTGGTTTATCCGTCTACAACGTTGCCATTATGTGCATCTGCGGAGCCGCTGTCGCCCTCGTCCTCGTGGATCACCAGGATGCGATGTTTCTAATCATTGGAGTGTTTGTAATGTTTTGCACAACTGCAACTCTTTGGTTAGTTTTCGTTCCCAAGTTGGTGGAACTGAAACGTAATCCAGGAGGGTCTATAGACAAAAGAATTCGGGCTACCTTGAGACCAATGAGCAAGACGAGGAGGGACTCCAGCGCCACCGAGCTGGAGCACCGCCTGAAGGAAGTCAAAAGTTTCAACTCCAAATACAGGTGAGGTAAAAAATAAATTCATAAAAAATACTCAAATCATTTTTATCAATTTAGAAAAACGCTCCTCGAGAAAGAATCCGAACTCCAGCTGTTAATTCGACGCCTTGGAGCTGACGCCCACGATTTACTTGACTCCCGCGGTGTAGGGGGCCCTACAGGACATGAAAGCCCCACCCACAGTGACACAAATCGTCTCTCGGTGCCTCTTCTACGCCGAGAAGCTCCTAGTGCGACAGAAACGTCAGATATAACCTCTTTATGCAGTTTGAGCAGTCATCCAGATCTCCAGAGTCTACAGAGGGTTGACAGTGGACCGGAAACAAGAAAGAAGAAGGACAAAAGCGACGGAAGTCCGGAGAGAATGCTACAATCGCAACAGAAATTGGTAAGTTGAACAAAAAAGAGTAATTTTTTCCTGACTGTACCATAAGTAAAATCTGGCTCAAATTTCACGCTTTTCTTCTTCAAACATTCCTCTAGCGCTATCCTAACCTTATCGAACCAGAACATCATAAGTTAACCCGGTTTAAGCTCATGATAAAAAAATTGATTCACAAAAATAATCAAAACTGTAAAAATTTTTTCATGACTGTACCGTATATAAAATCTCACTCAAATTTCACTCATTTCCTCTTCAAACCTTCCTCTATCGATGTCCTCCATAGAATCACCTGGACATCATAAGTTAATCCGGTTTAAGCTCATGATAAAAAAATGCGTCCCAAAAATATTTTTGATAATATCTTTTTAGTTTGAGGGTTTACAAAAAAATGTTTTAGATAAAAGTTGTAGACAATTTAAAGAACTGCAACTTTTATTTGAACAATTTTCTTTTAAAACAATTGAGTAACGCCTGGCTGCCAAAACCAATTTTCTTTTACAGCCTGAGGCAGATCTAGTTCCATCCGCCATTTTACAACAAAATGGCGACGTGACAAACAAACAAAACAACAATAACAACATCACATCAC
Organism: Poecilus cupreus; assembly: GCA_963942605.1. Lineage (NCBI taxonomy): Eukaryota > Metazoa > Arthropoda > Insecta > Coleoptera > Carabidae > Poecilus > Poecilus cupreus. The sequence continues at coordinate 5,424,540 of OZ012713.1, forward strand.
TTCCGGATAAAAGGGAACAACAACCAGAAGTTGTAAAACAACCAGAACCTATTGATCAGTTATCAAATAGTAAAAAATATTCCCGGGCTAATACTATTGACACCAGTAGTACCAACATAACAGACGAGGACAAAAAAGACCCGGAAGTGAGAGACAAATGCCGTGCGACACCCGGAAGTGACCGGAAACCCCAACAACGGCGACGTTCTATGAAATCCAGCGAGTCTGTTTGTCAGGAACGTTTCGAGGCGAGTGCTCCGCCCCCGGGGCCCCAGTTTTGCCGCAGGGTCAGCGTCCCTAACAACCCGAATCTACCAATTTCCACCAGCGGAAATAGTGTCACCAGTACAGCAACTCTAGGGCGAAATGTTCGCGGTAAATCAACTTCCGGTATTGGCGGTGGTGGGGATTTCAGCGGTCATGTTGTGGCTAAATCGGAACTGTGGGACACCGGAAGTAGCCAGCCTCATCGGTGTCCCAAAGGGCACGGCAAACGCGTTTCGGTCTCCCAGCCAGATGAATACGGCGAAGATGAAGAAAGTATTCTTCATCATCGGTCCGTGAGTGAAAGAAATCGGCACAGTCCGAGCGGAAGACGCGAAAGAACCCCGGAACGAACCGGAAGTCATCCACCGTCAACTGTTAATAACGTTACAAACGGGAGAAATCAAACTTGTAACACAAAATGCGGAAACCTGGGCGGTTATTTTCAGTCTACCCCGAATGTAGCCGCTTCTACACGACCTAAAACAAATGCTGGCTCGAATCGTAGGGACCCCAGCATTCACAACGCGACCTCCGAGTCAGAACTACTCGATCGAGAGATCTTACCGATTTTCCAGAAGCTTTTGACAGAGAGAAATAAGTCTCAACACAATTTGAACCTCGTCTACGGACGAAGCTGCCCTAACATTTCAATTAAATGCGATATTGTTGAATATCTCTAATTTTAATGCTCAATTTTCCATGTAAACTATCGCTTTTCATAAGTTCATTCGTTTCAAACACTCAATAAATACAAATACACACATTTATTATCATATTTATTATTATTTTATTCAAATAATTACGTTGCTAGGCAAAATAAATGACCTAGTTTGACAATCAAGCCTAACAACTGTCAAAAACCAACTAAAAATATCTTTTTCCTATTTCACGTACACAAAGTCAATTTTGTGACACTGTTTTTGGGAATTTATTATTTGTAAAATTAACAGTCTGTCAAACTTGGGGCTGTCATTGCTCACGTAAAATTAATGAATTGGAGCCCCTGCGTCGGGGTTGCGGACTGGGACCCGATAGGCCCCGCGAGCAAAGCCCCTTGGTGACCAGTGGTATATTAAACATGCCGTACAATTTTATTTTATTTTTATTGAATTTATGAACGTGAAATAGGAAAAGTAGTATGAACAACTCGTGTTACAATGCCAAATTGTAATACTCGTATTTTGCGTAACTCGCCTGCGGCTCGTTTACGCAAACTATACTCGTATTACAAAAAAAGGTCATTGTAACACTAGTTGTTCAATATACTATTACATTGCTCTCGAAAAACCTAATTAAATAAAAGTTGTACTGACAAACTGACAACAAACTTTCCCGATTGTTGTAATCAGCAGGACAGTTCAGCAAATGTTTCCGATTGTTGTAATCAACATGACAGTTGAAAGAAACATAGTAAATTGTGTAGAGAACTGTCAATAATGTAGCAAATTACAATTGTTGTGATTAATTATTAATTACGCTTCGTTTTATCTCATCACGTCACAAAAAATGGTTGTGTTATTATTAAATTTCTAGTATATGTTGTGATTATCTTAAATTTTAGATTCATGTTAATCAATAATGAACTATTTCGATATATTATGATCAATAAAAACCAGTTAATAAATTAAATGTCAATAAATCAATGTTTTATATTCATTTTTACCTGAATCCAATAATTTTTTGAAAATACACCTAGTGTTTTGCAACCAACTTCACGTTAGTGTATTGATAAATTATATAAAATTATTTTTAATATTCTAAAACAGTTTAAAGATTCTTATTGTTAGAACTTACCAAAAACGTCTAGAACAATCTTTTTTCTATCTAGAAATGCAATTTTACTAAAATCAAACATTTTAATTTTCATGAAATGTCAAAAAAATATACACAAAGTTTATATAAGTTTATATGTACAAAACAGCATAAAACATACAAATAATTTACAAAATACATTTTATTAATAACAATAAAGCTTAAAAACTACAAAGGTACATATAAATCAAGTCAAATTTAATTTTATTTATGCCATACTTTCATTTGATAAATTAACATTATACATGCGATGCCCCTTGTACATATGGGGCTGAGGAGACTGACTGGGGGCCCTACGAACCCTAGGAGGTGGCAGAGGGGCCGCACACTTCGGCGGGGGAGGCAAACCTTTTGCAAAATTCAACTTAACTTCCTTGTTTTCCCCGTTTTTATTATCGCTTTTTCCAATTTTTAACCACGACTTTATCCGTTTACCAACTTGATAATAATACGAATACAAAAGTGCCAACACCCCTAAAACGAGGAGAAGAGCCACAGACACGACAATAAGGGTGGTAAGCCCCCGATTTGAAACTGGTAAGTCGAGAGGCGTTGAGATTGTTGTAATAGGTGTTTGTGAAGTGTGTGAAATCGGTGGTGTGTCAGTAGGAACGTATATTTGTCCTCCGCCTATGGATATATCAGCGCAAGCCCTGAATTGTTCTTGGGGCCCACAGCCAACAGCCTCCGTTCCGTTGGGGCATCCGCCCCAATTGTTACCTGCTATATAGATCCATTGGAGGACACAATGTTTACAGCTGACATCTGGTAACCTGTCAATGAAAATGACAAATAAAAACGAAATTTGAGGTTATCAATTTTTTTGTGTTTAATAATCACCTATATCTCATTTCATATATTTTATTTCCATCTTTTGGATAGAATCTGTATCCTAGAGGGTCCTCATTTAATTGAAAATTACTGGAACGTAATTTTGTGTTTGCTAGCTTTAAAATATATTTATCTAAACATTCCTGTGTCGTATTTTTAAAATCAGTACATAATCTAAACTCAAAATGACCAAAATGATTCGCAGTTAACTCAACTCGAATCATAACAACCCCATTTCTAGGGTAGCGTCTTACAATGACCCCCTGGCCATAGGCGCCCCCTAGCTCGTGCGGTCGCGGAGGTGGTAGGTCCCAAGGGTCCCCACAAACCCCACACTGACCCCCATTGCGTTGCCACTGTCTGGCAAAGCCCCCACAATACAATTCATGGTCATTGTAGTCAGGAGGCGTTGAGAACCCATACCGCCAAGCCGAAGCCCTAGAAGGGGGCTCTATGAGCCTCCCGTGCCCCCAGACAGACGGAAGGACCCAAATTAGGAATGGTGTCAAAAGGTTTGAGATTTTGACACTCATTTTCAACTGTTAAACAAAAAATATTGTTAGGTTGTGGTCGTTATAGAGGTGTTTTGTAACGATATATCCGAGATTGCAATTTGTATGTTTTCCTTCAATTAGAAATTGTGTAAAGTTAAGAAAGTTGTATTGTCCGTTTGCACAACTCAAAAATACGGAACTTAATTTTCCCACGCAAAAAAATCAAGAAAATTCTCATAATTAACAAAAATTTTGAGTATAATGTCTTTAAAATTATACAAACACAAATAAAAATAAATAAACTATCTTAAAACAGTCTGAAATTAACTTAAAACCCGGTTTTACTATTGTGTATAAGTCCGCAAATTCGTCTAATTTTTTCCCAGTGACCGATGCGTCAATTCCTAACATTTTAAATCGCCAATAGTCGGGCTTTCAATAAAAAGTTTGAAAGGCTGTAACACAAAAACTAGGCTAGATATAAGGGTATTGTATTTTTTTATGAACTCCCCATAGTTTTAATATTATTTGGCCCAATTTTAAATCTATACGGTTCAATAGTACAAAAGATATTTTTAAAAAACTCAAAAATGGTGAATAAAATACCCCTCTAACCTAGCAAATTGCAATATACATGTGTTGAATGGGTTGCATAGCAACAAGGCGTATTTATAAATTTTTTTTAAATATCTTTTGAGTGAGAGGGTTGACAAAAATTTTTTTTAAATAAAACTTGTAGTAAATTTAATGTTCTACAACTTTTATTTAAAATATTTTTTGAGGGGGGCCCTCAAACTTAATATAAACTTTGTAATCGTCCGTTATAATCGTTTACAAACGTTGAAAGGTACAGATGATAAATATAAACATCTTTACCGTTAAAGATGTGTTGAAGATGAGTTATTATTAATTGTTGTAACCTTCTAAATCGTTTTTCAAATGATTTTGACCTTTTTGAAGCATCAGCGAACAGTTTTAACTGTTTATTACTTGTTAAACTGTATTTTGTGTTAGTGATTTTCATCTTATACGATTGTTTGTTGTAATCATCAAATATTGACTGTTCAAGTATGAATTTAAGTGTGTCAATTAAGAAAAATTGTTTTCCGTTCTTAATTTAAAGGAAACACTTAGAAAAAATGATTTACTTTCTTCTTTGAATAAGAAAGTTATACATGATTAGAAATTATACTTATACAGTTCATCGGAATGAAATAATAATACATAATGACATCTTGTGCCAAATTTAAAGTTAAAAAGGGGCAAAGGATTTGTAATACATCCTTTTAAATATTTTATAGACACTTTCATTGCCTTTCGTGTTTCTAACAATGTTTATATCTCATTGCAATGACAAATTTCGACACACAATTATATTTTGCAACAATTTTGTCACTGTACGTTTTTGAATATATTACATTATTGTAATCAACAGAATATTGTTGAACTGTTCTTAATCAATTTCAAATCATATTTAGTGTATTTAATTTGACCAAAGCCTTATTAGCAAATATACGTAGGCAAAATAAGAGAATGTAATGGATAAAGAGAAAGATTAGTACTAAAGTTAGAACTAATCGACCTTCTGTAAATTAAAAAATATGCAACAGAGACTGGAACAAAAAATGGTACTATAAAAATGTCAATGTCATTTTGGGCCGAAAAAAATAGTTTTCCGTCACTTTTAAGTACAAATAAATATATTTCACACATTTAAACGACAGTTAAGCTATTTCAATTGTTTTGTTTGATTTCCGGTGCATCTATTCATCAAAATATGACTCACTGAAATATTTTGAACCTTTTGAAATTTCTTAGAATATATTATAGATGACCATTGTGTATTTTGCAGTAGAAATGCAATAATAATTACTAAGTATGTTAACTTGGTTGACCGTATAAGTAGAACACAGTACTTTCTAATATAACTTGTAAAAACGGTACTTACTGTGAATATTAACGCAAAAAATTTACGAAAAAATTGCTAACTCCAAAAACATTACTGCTCCATTTTACATTTTATCGTTTGGTTAATTAAATACTCAATTAAATTAGTTACAATTCTATATATTTGTAGAAAAATGTTCCCTGAATGTAATGCAATAACTTATAGTTCCATATCTAGTATAGTTACAAAGATACAGCCTTTCAAACTGTAAGAATTTGCACAAAAATCATTTTATTGTTGTAAACAGCTGATTATCAAAAAATATCACAAAACACGACAATAATTTTCCTAATTAATCAATGAAATATTGTTTAAACTCACCTAAAATCAATAAAAAATCACATTTGTCACTCAACAATTATTGTTTATTTATCTGTAACAATTTTATTAATTGTTGCTTGCTACAGCAACCGAGTGAGTCTAAAACATCACTAAAGAGTCAGTGGCCTACATCAATGTCTAGAGAAAGATTTGAGCCGGGGTACCGTTAGTTCCTCTACTTCCAGGAGTGGGGGGCATGCATTTTAATCTACGTATGATCAACAATGTCCTTTGCAGCTGATTGTTGTCAACAATGGTGGTTTGTCAAGCTTGAAGATTGTTTATATTGATTGTTTTTTGTAAATAAATTATTTTGTATTATTTTCTATTTTATTCTGGCAAGATCTTATAATTTAAATTAGTTTTAAACAAATATAAACACAAATTAGTAATTTACAAAACCCTAATTAGAGAAATAAATAAAAATAAAAATACGCCTAAGAGTACGCAAAAATCTTTACTGTGGTGTAAGTTGGGTTGTATACATCAAGGCGAATTTTGCTAACGTCAAAATTTTTATTTTAACCACAAATTTTCATTAATTTCTCGTAAATAAATACATTATTTCAAGTGTAAATGCTGTTGAATTAATTTATTAATAATTGTGATAAAGAAAATGACGTTATTTTGCTCTAAAATAGATTAAAAGCATTAATGGCGGTTTCTGTATCAAATGTTGAAAAATGGCAGGTCGTCATCAGCACGTGCAGGACTCGGCGGTCGCCGAAAGGAGATTAAGACCTATTTACGGTAATTAACAAAGTATTTTTAATATATTTGCCACAAAATATTCCCCCGGGATGTTATACAAATCTTACAAACTTCCTTGACTCGAACTGTCATTCAATGATTTGAGGTTATAGTGTATTTAAGCAAGTTATAAAAGTTTTTATTGTTTTTAACTTTATTTACAGACTTGAAGTACAATTTATAAAGTATAAACAATGATCTGTACGTGCTATTTAATTGTGTTTTCTTCCAGAATGGCTAGATAGTGGAAATCCAAAGAAAGCTTTGCAAGAAACAGAAAAAGTATTACGTAAAACACCAAATTTACAATGTGCAAAAGCTCTAAAAGCTCTATCGCTGCTCCAGCTTGGTCGAGAAGCCGAATGTGTGGTAATTTTAAATTCTTTAACAGCTGAAATACCCTCAGACAACTCTACTCTTCAAGCTATGACAATTTGCTACAGAGATCTGGGACAACGTAAGTTTGAGACAAAAATGCACAATTTCTAGCTTCACATTCTTTGTTTAACATTTCTAGTTGAAAAAGTTTGCCAATTATACGAAAAAGCAGTACAAACAGACACAACAAACGAAGAATTACACACTCATTTGTTTATGTCATATGTCAGAACATCCAACTTTAAACAACAACAACAATCAGCAATGTCCCTATACAAAATGAAGCCAAAAAATCCCTACTATTTTTGGGCTGTCATGTCAATAGTGCTGCAAGCGACGCGGGGCCCCGGGGCGGCGGATTCCAACAAGAAAAGTGTTCTATTATCTTTAGCAGAGCGAATGGTTGACAAACTAATCAACGACGGGAAGTTAGAAGCGGAGCAGGAGGTCCAGTTGTATTTAATGATTTTAGAATTGCAGGGGAAGTTTGAACAAGCCCTAAAAGTGCTCGATGGCCCCCTTGGGGCAAAGCTCATGACTGGATCTACTGATCATAGCAAGATTAATTATTTAGTGAGGTTAGAAAAATGGGGCGACTTGAATTTGTTGTGCAACGATCTTTTGACAGCTAAGTATGTTTTTATTTGTATTAATTAATGTCTCATTAAAATCTAATTAATTAATTTGCAGTATGGACCGATGGGACATCTGGAACCATTACTTAACCTCAATGTTTCAACTCTCAACCACAAATTACACCCACAACCACATACAGAACCACGAAGACGATTCCGTCGAAAAAACACACGAATTTATTTGCTCCTTAATCGAAAACGTCTCCGATGACAATTTATTCAAAAGTAGTTCGAGTTACCAGCTCCGCGGACCGTATTTAGCGCGATTTGAACTCTCCGCGCGGTTAAAATCCCTCGGAAAAGACCCCACACCAATCATTGGGGATATTTTCGAGTTATTCGTAGAATATTTTCGACTTTTCGGTCATAAACCGTGTTGTGTATCCGATTTACGAATTTATTTACATTTGCTGTCAAATGAAAGGAGGTTAGAGCTAGCTTCACGTCTATTAAAAGATGTGGGGATCAGTGCTACCACCTTACCGCAAACTGAAAAACAGATGCAACGTCACATCTGTTCGTTGCAATTTTCTAGGTTATGTGGTAACCATCAAAGTTTAGATTCGGAGTACGTTAGGGCTCTAGTGGCTGCCCTAGCGCTGCATTATGAAAACGGGGCGCGGCAGTTCGGCGGGGCGAGGCTCCCGACCGACCAGGGGCCCGCTGACGCCTACGCCCTTTTAGCGGCGCATACTTTATATGATTTATCGCAGAGTACGAAAAATTCGGCGCCATTAATCGCGGCTTTAGTTTTATTAGAGAATGTTTTGAAGTGTTCGCCGAGTAATTTCCACGCGAAATTGTTGTGTGTGAGGTTGTACCACCTTTTAGGGGGCGGCGAGGGGGCCCAACGGTGGTACGAGGGTTTGGACACCAAACATTTACAAATGGATTCGTTGGGGTTCGTTCATTGCGCTAGAATTCATTCAACTGGACTTTTATCGTTGACTGTAGCAATTTACGATTCAACTTTGAAGTTTTTCTCTACAAATTATAGAGATGTGAGTGTACTTTGTTAGCGGGTGATCAGAACACAGTTGGCAACACTATTCTACTAGGGATATTTTTTATTTGACAGTTTGCTAAACTTCAGCTAAACCGGAAATAGTATTTGACATGTAATATTAATACAAATACTTTATTATTAATATTTAGAGTGTTTAAATTATTGTTCTTTAGGTGATATTAAATATTAAAATGATTTAGGCAAGAACAACAAACGAGTTTATTGTCTAAATGACAGTTGACAACCGGAAGTGCATTATTTTTGTTGCCAACTGAATAACTTTGTTCTGATTTCCTGTATATTTGCAAATTTGTAATTCTAATGATAGAATTTGTATTTATTTCTTTTCAGAGCATAGATCATCTAACGTTTTCTTATAAATTCGGTTCCTTTTTAAAACTAGAAGAATTTATGGATTTTCGAGAACGTTTAAATAATAGTTTACACTATACTCTAACAGCGATCGATCGAATGTTGCTAGAAATGGTGCTCTGCCCCAATTTAAAGGGTTTGGGGGCCATTGACGCGTCCCCAAAAAACAATAACATAAACTGGGAGGCACTGAGAGACAACAACGATTATGACGTTTATGTTTCTTGGGATTCGGATCGTTTAAATTCCAAAGAAACCGAAAAAAAATCATCGACCGTTCTCTTATTCGACCAAGACCGCGATCTGGCGAGAATTCGAGCAGGGATTTTATGTTGTGTCTCTACGTCTTTAGATTTATTAAAAAACAAACATGAAAGTCGCGAATTAACGTCAAAAACCCTAAAACAAGTCTACCATGATTGGTTGACACATTTTAAAGCAATTGAACTTCGAAATAGCTGTCAATCAAATGATACGACATATTTATCGCAACCGTTACCATCGCGACTCAAACAACAACTTGAACTTCCAACACGGCCTGTGATTGGTTGCCTAGTGAGGTTGATACTCAGATCAGCCAATCATGCAACAGACGGTAACCAAGGTGATGATCAATCAACACAACATGACGATGAACAAACTATGACGAAATCGCTCAAAGAACTTGTTGATCGAGTTTTAAAAGTGATCAAAGAACAAAATGACAGCGAGGATTCGCTGTGGGGGCGAAGGACTAGCCTAGAATTGATTGTCAACTGTGTTGAGGTAAAATAGTTGAATAGTTTTATGCTCGATTTCTTCACGTTCGGTTATACCACGATTATAGTTAACCTAGTTTAAACCAAGGTTACAATTTAAATCGGTTTTCTTCACCGTCACTAATCTCCGGTTAAGATTTAAACGTCGATTATAGTTATGCGGCCATTCTTGACCGATTATCTACAGTAGTGTGTTACATGTTTATAGAATAAGTGTTGATGAATTTGGCGTGATAAATTAAAATATGGATACATTAATGGACGTTCATGATGAGAGTGATGAGATCAACGAATTGGCTGATAATATTCCTAGACCATACCTTTTATGAGTTCATACAAATCACTTTGACACTTGGAATTTACATTTAACTTCAATCGCCAAAATTGAAGAAGAATTATTTCCGACACCACCGCCTGTTTTAATTTGTTCGTTTCTTAATCGAGAACATTTTTTTCTACTGTCTTTTTTCACAACATCGTATTTGGTACGAATTGTTTTGGCAGATCGGGCAAAATTACCACTAGACCCATTGAATTGTTCAGCTATTATATTCCATGTTTTATTTTGCTCTTGGGAACTTGTACCATCTGTTTTTTTTTTTTTCTATAATGTGCTTATATTTCAACGCTATGTCTACAAGTAAATTAATTTCTGTTTTGGTGAAGTTTGCAGCTCTTTCTTTATCTGATTTGTTTTCCATTTCACTGGAAACTAAACATATGTACGTATGTATATTATTATACATATATTTACGCTTCTCTTGCATTCGACATGTAAAAATATATTATAATACTAACATTCTTCTGAAAATACAAATAATAATTTATAAACATGTGTCTCAGAAATGACATTAGTCAACAATCAATTTTGCGACGATGCCATATTTATCTTGTAGTATTTCTAGCCGTAGATTTAGTAACTATGAATGCACATGAAGAAAACCGACAAATCATTAAACTCCGATTAACTTTAATCGAAGTTTAGAAAATCTAGGTTTAAATGAGAAGTGAAGAAATCGGGCATTAGTGATACAGGCTGTCAAACTTGATGAATTTTTCAGCTTCTTTCAATCGCATCTATTTTATGTGGAGTGTGTTGGGAACTCTTCCGACCGACACAAAACTCAACTTCCGGTCGAAAAGGAAAGAAAAAAAACTCTCAACCTTCGGGGGAGGCGCCCCAATCATCAGGGCCCCTTCCAAATCTAAAAGACGAGCTGTCAAATTGTATTTCAGCGCTCCAACGAAGCTGTGTGGCAGTGGAGCAGTGTTTAGGTACTTGGGGCCCACCGTCGGCTACCAAGGACCTCTCCGAGCGACTTGGGGCTCTTGCCATCACCACCACCAACGCCTCCGCCCCAGATACTCAAGAAAATGTCCTCAAACAAATTAGAAACAGTCATAGCACCGCCATCAGTGAATTAAAATCCACATTAGTAAATAAAATTAAATTTTTGAACACTTTGACTTGTTGATATCCACTGGTTTACTTGTTATGTCAAATTTTCAATTTTTTATTATAAATAAAGACTTTTGTGTGTATGTGAGTGTACTTGAATTTGTAATTAAATTATACAATTATTAATTATAATTAAATGTTTATTCTTCAACCGAAATGATGCTGGCTTATTTTTTGTTTTAATTCTTTAATTTATTTTATAACAGATTTCAACAAAACTATATTTATTTATAGTTTAAGCAATGAGGAATCCAGTACTTTAGAAAAAATTAAATATCTCTAATAGTTTTTGAGATACACTCCATGAAAAATGTCACAAATAAAAATACATTTCTATTTGTATCTTTCATAATATATCTAATAATTAATTAAAACTTTTCTGAATTATTAAACAAATTAAGTAGAATTCAAATATAAAGTCGAATTTAAAATATATTAATTAGGTTTGGAGAAAAAAATGACTAAAACAATTAATTATTAACAATGCAACTTGTTTGACAGTTGTGTATTGTGAGTAGCAAGCTACCAGGCGTAACTAATAATTATTTGTTTTTAAACATAATTACAACAATTAAATTTATAGTTTATCACTGTTATCTGTTCCAAAAAATTGTTTAATTTAGTAATAGTGTTAGATTTATTGTTTAATTTTTAATATATTTGTTTACAAATTCTGAATGTATTGCTGGCTTTTTGGTTTTATTGTTGTCATTTATTTATTTAAACACAGAACTTAACAAAAATACTTAAATATACTAAATAAACTATGGTAAATCTAAATTTGGCAGTTATTTTATTCCTCTTTAACTAAATATCAAAATTTGTCCCCTAAACTTCATTAAGTGTATCTCAATTAATTGTGCATTATTTTATGACAATTTTAAAGCATTGCTTGTTATTTATTAAATGAATTTTAACTTGTGAATATATTTTAAGCTATATATAAGGTATTTTTTATTAAATTACAACAATTATTATTTAATTTCAAATTTTAAATTTCCCTCTTCGTGCCGTAAAACTTTCCTATCTTATCAACTCAGTGGAAGTTGACTGACAGCAACATGGCGTCTACGCGCCAATAATTTACATTAACAATTCTATCTATTTTTATCAACTTTTCAGCCAAATCCTGCAGTATTTTCAGTCTAGAAGTGTTGTGAAATGTATTTCGCACATTTGAGAGTCATCACAACAGATCAGTTGTGTAGTATTTGCGAGATATCACACCTGTTTGGAAATTTTTGACAAGCAGAGCTTTCAAGACATTTCGAACTGAATCTAGCATTATTGTAGCTTTTAATTACTTAAATCTATTAAAGCAATCAACTACAACGAAGCTTTAATCATGTCGAACGTAGAGTACGACCTGGACACCAGTGGGGGCCTCATGCCAGTAAGAAATTTTTTCACTAGTTCACAGCAAAATATTTTGTTGCTTTTATAATTATTGACGGTTTTCTAACAATTGTACTTGATTGAATGGTTGTTTTTAGCAAGTACAGGCTCTAATAGCTCCTCCGGTTAGTGAAGAAAGCAAAAATAAGAAAAATGAGAAGACAGAACATCCGTATTTTAAAAGGCCAGGCAAGGGACATAATCACGACAGTTGTGATGCTTGCGCTGAAGGGGGTGACTTAATTTGTTGCGATAAATGTCCAGCTAGCTTTCATTTAACTTGCCAGTAAGTATTTTGTGTGAATAATCTAAAAATATTGTAAAATATGTGTGATACTTTTCTTTGATATAAAATGGATGCCCACAGTGATACTTGTTTAAAATATGTGAATTTAACTAATAATCATAATAAATAAAAAACTAAACAAAAAGTGTTGTTATTTAATAAACTGTCTAAATAAGTGAGTTTAAACGACTTGGACAACAAACTAACCTAATTTTAACTGTTAATATATTTTGAAAACCTCTAAAAAACAGTTTTAAACTGAAAATTTTGTCCTCAGTGATCCTCCACTGGACGAAACTGATATTCCATCTGGTCAATGGCTCTGTCATCATTGCCGCCGTACAAAAGAGCTATCTAGTTCGAATTCCTCAACTTCTGGAGGGTCCGTGCCACCTCAGACGCGTACCAAGCGTTCTAACTCCTCCACTAGCGACAAATCAACATCCGGGGGCCCTACAACCTCCACAGTGGGGCCAAGTACTGGCTTGAAAGTCAAAAAACATAAATCTAATCCGATGGAAATTCTTGTTCAAGCTGCTAGTATGATGAATCCGAAACAGTTTGAACTTCCGCGGGATATGAGCGTTCCGTGCGTGTTTCCGGGAACTGATAAAGGTAAGGCAGCTCTTTTGGGCCCTCCGGGCGGAGCCCTATCACTTGTAATGTTGTTTTGCGCCTTGGTTGCTGCAACCCGTTTGGCATGCTTGTAATGCGGGTTGCTGGACGTAAGGGGGTATTTTAAATTTTTTTTGAGATTTAGAAGTCTATCTCAGAATCTTCTAACGATATTTAAACCGGATATGGATGTATCAATTCCTAGTACTTTGTTTTATGTTTGGGAAAATTTTGGTGGTTATTTGTAAATTAGTACAGTCCCTACAACAGTTTTTTTCTTTCGTTTTGTTGTGATTTTTTAATTTTTCGAGTTTTGAAGGTCTGTATCTCAGAAACTATTGGAGATGTTAAAACCGGATACGGATGTATAAATTCCTAGTATTTTGTTTTATGTTTAAGGAAATTTTAGTGGTTATTAGTAAATGAGTACAGTGTCTACAATAATTTTTCGGTTTCTAGTTGATGCCACATCTTTGAGACCTCGCCCGCGGCCCCCTCGCAAGAAACCCCCAACCGCTACCAATTCAACTCCCCTCCCTTCTCGTACATGTTTCGAATGTCGCCGTTCCTGTCGCGTTGCCCCCCTATTAGCATGTGATTACTGCCCCCTACTGTGGCATCTGGACTGTTTGGATCCTCCGCTGACGGCGATGCCCTCGGGGCGCTGGATGTGCCCCAATCACGCTCAACACGCGCTGGATGCGAAGCTACTAACTAGCGTTTCGGTTACGGAACGAGTTAAGTTGTGGGATCGGTTTCAAGGACCAGTTGATCAAGATGCCGTCAAAATTGGGTTTTTGAGGAAAGTTCATTGCAAAAACCCACCTTTTAGGTAACAAAATATTATTATTTGTTGTAGTGTCAACGGAAAAATAATGTTTATTCATTTATTACAGAGTAAAAGTTCGTTTGGGGACCCGAAAAAAAGTAACAGTCCCGGAAATGGTTCGTCAACACTACCGCAATCCAATTTCTCTCCTTCCGTCACTTCGGGATGTTCTTCGACTTGAATCCGTCTCAAGTCGCGGTCGCGAATACCTGGAGTACATGGCAGCTGCTGCCATCTTCAACCAACACCAACAACAGCAACCGTTGCCAGGTAGCAACCCGGTGGTAACCCTAGCAACCGATGACAACAAAGCTAACGGGCTGATCACGTGCAATGGACAAGACAACAGTTCCGTTGCCTTGGAGATGGAAATAAACGACACTGAGCAGATAAATGGGGTGAAAACTGAGATCAAGGAAGAGCAGAATGAGGTGAAGACCGAGGCGGTCGTCAATGGGGCCCAGAAACTGCCCGATGTTGTCTCTGGACAGGTACTCCATGCTGACAGTAAGTGATTTATTTTTTATTTTTTTTACTTCAAAACTAGATAAGATATTTTAATTTTGTGTTTTCCTTTATATTTACACCAATTTTGGTGGTTTTATTCTTTCAGACTCTTATTTTATCTTCAAGTAACTAAAAACAAAAATTAGCAACAACAATTTGACATTTCTCGAATTTCTAAAGTTTTTGATAGTTTTCCATGAATTTTATTGGCCAAAAACAATAGCTTAATTATTTTTAGTGCATTTTAAGTGTTTTTAGTGCAAAAATAATTAATAATTACTAGTTTTAGTTGATCAGAAACATTTTTTATGTTCTAGTAACTAAGAAACCACAAAAACAAAAAACAAAAACAGTACATCAACAATTTGACATTTCTCAAATTTTTTGATAGTTTTTCATGATATTTACTGGTCAAAAACGATATTTTAATTATTTTTAGTCTGTTTTAAATGTTGTTAGTGGAAAATAATTAATATTTAGACTGTTTCAATCGTTCAGAAGCATTGTTTTGTCTGTAAGTAACTAAGAAACCATAAAAACAAACAATTTCACGTTTATCGAATTTTCATAAAGTTTTTGATAGTTTTCCATGAATTTTATTGGCCACAAGCAATATTTGGATAATGTGTAGTGTGTTTGAAGTGTTTTATTAGTGATTAGTGCATATTTACACAGTTGAACGCGAATTAAAACAACTCGACGACCGCCTCATCCGCCTGTTGGCCTACCAGCGCATCCAGCACCTGCTGTCGGGGCTGGAGCCCCCTCGCGCTCGCGTGATGCCCCTCCCGAGTGAACTGCTAACCCCTGCAGACATCGAGCGCATCTCCAGGGTGTTCACGAGCCCCAAGAGGCCGCGCCAACGCTCGAAGAACCCTCTGAGGGCTCGCGCGATGCTCTGTCCGGTCGTTAGTAAACATTTCTATAACGTGCGCACGTCTGAGGTGGACCCCAGCCAAGTGAGACACGACGCGTCGTTCATGGGGTTCCGCCCCACTGTTTCCGCGAGGTTTCCCGAAGCGGCCGCCATGCGGTACCGATGTTTGTCGATCGGGCGGGGCGCAGCCAACGACGTAGAGTTGGAGAGATACGGACATTGCAACTTCACCAGCCCCAAACACGCGGTCATATTCTTCGATGAGGTGAGTGAAACAGCGTTAATTAGTCATTAATTACTAACTAATTCATTGTTACAGTGCACCAAACATTACGAACTAATCAACTATTCCGAATTCGGTACACAAGTTAATAATGTGTTGTATTCATGCGATGTATCCGTCGCGGGGGGCCCCGCAGCAAAAAGCGAAGCCCCAAAGTCTACAGGAACCCTCAGCAGTACAGTCCGGGAGATTGTAGATAAAAAGCGCAGGGTACACCGCCCTAAAAAGGCAGAACACCCACCGGAAGCCCGGATGACTGCAATCGCAAATAACTCCGATAGTCTTGAATGTAGCTGCGGGTCTATGCCCCCGACGGGGCCCACCGCATGCGCGGAGCACCCGGAAGATGGTCCAGCAGATCCAAACTCTGCGGGGTGGGAGGGCTCCGCCCTGCTGGCGCATGGGTCCCTACTTAGGTTCGGATGTGTGACGTTTGTGTTTTCGATTGTTGACTGTGCTACAGTTTGAGACTTTGCCCCGGGGGGCCCCTGTTTTTTGTAGTTGTGTAAATAAATGATTAGGTTTTTTTGTGTAATAATGTAAGGAGAATACATTTTTGTTCATGATGTGCTGCGTCCGTCTTTGTTTTCTGTTTTTTCGTTTACAGTTTGAAACAAATTCGTATCTGTGATATTTGAAAACAGAAATTTGATTTTTGTCTGCCACAGTTTGCCCCCGCCATGAAATTCCCCCTAGGACGACGCTGCTGTATTATACGCCTGTTCTATGATACTAACATAATTGTTAAATATATTTGTTGTATATTTCTGATACTTGATAAAATAAAATTTCCTAAAATTACGGCAGTTTCATTTGATTTACAGGTGTATTCATTCATATTTTATAGTTTTACAGTAAGTATGGTGAAATATTTAACAAATAATCAAAGAAATTAAGCTTTATATTAAAAAATAAATCGATTTGGCATATTCCGCGCAAATTCAAATTATTTGCTGTGACGTCACGAAAACATTTTTCTTTCAAACATGTATAGTATAGTTTATCCATAACGTCGAGCACTAATGTCATTTTGCTATGCTTTTATATTTATATTCCACAAAATATACTATAATATTTATATGAAAAGGACTTTTGAGGTAAATTATGAGTAATTACGTTTGATTTGTAATAAAATATTGGAGTATAAACTGATTTAATTACTGTGACGTCACGGTCCCGATTTCGCGAATAAACTCAATATGCTGTAGTTCCAGAGTTTTGGCGGCGCTGATGTCGCGCAAATTTCAAATTTTCGGGAAATACGGTACAACAATTATTTAATTTATATTTCGTTAATTATTAATAAATAGATCAAGTGATATAGTGACAGGTAATATAATTAAAAATATGTAAAATACGTTTTCAATATGTGTTAATTGTTTATATAAGCAAATGTACAGCATTTAAATGGAAGGTACTTGAGGTAGTTTAATCATAGTTTTAATAAGTTTTCAAGAGAATTTTAACCAGAACTGCTGTAAAAATGATGTGAATCGCATGGATACTGTGATATTAATACTTTTGAAGTTAATTTGAATGATATTTAACTCAATTTGAGGAAAGTTATTAATGATATTCTTTGGTAATAAAGTACAACATTTATCCACAACAATATACGAGAATTTATTAAAACTTATCAATATAATACATTTACATTAGATTATAATAGAATACATTCATCATTTGATACAGGAGTAAAATAAATTGTTTACTTAACCTAAAAACACATTGCAATAATGAAATTTCACACAATAAGGCTTTAGAAACTATTTATTTATTACTTAATTTATTTATTTATTGTTTTGAACACCTGATTTTTCCTTTTTTACACTTAATTGTAGCACATCTGTCAAAATGGGAACAAAACTGAAAATTTCAGAGGAAAAATGCAAATCTGGTCACTGGAATTGGAAAATAGGAAACAGTAAATTTAACTAGATGCGACCACCTCAACTTTTGGAACGAAATTTTGGACTATTTCCCAAAAAATGGTTTGTACTTTTTGGTTTATTTAGATATTTTGGTGGAAATAAGTCATTTACAAAATTGTTCTTGTTGAAATTTCACTGGTTTCTCTTTCAAACCTTCCTCTAGGGCTCCGCCGCATAAGGTACGTCGCACATCATAAATTAACCCCGATTAAGCTCATGATAAAATGTGTCTCAAAAAAAAGAGGAATATTTTTTTAGTTTGAGGAGTAATTGAACAAAGTTTCAGATAAAAGTTGTAGACAATTAAAAGATCTGCAACTTTTATTTGAAGCATTTTTTTTGTAAAACAACTGAGTAACGTTATTCCACCAAAAACAACTTTTGTTGTGATATGTCAGTTAAGGTGGCCCCGCGGGTGCTCCGCCCCCTAGAACCGCTGCTAACAGCACTTCCCGTGCCGTTTGCCCTTTCCGGTTTGTTTCCTCAAATTAACAGTGTCATGATGTGCATGAACGCTTTGCCGCTCGCGCATTTCCTGCTTCGAACGCAGGACCTGTCGGGTGACAGACATAAACATTTCCTCCACATTGATGTTGTCTTTCGCGGATGTTTCAAACAGTTGAATGCCCATTTGCTCTGCGAAACGCAGAGCGTCTTCCGTGAGGACGACTTTGCGGTCTGGGTTATCGTTTTTGTTGCCCACTAATTCAAAAAAGTGTAAAACATAACCTAAAAACTGATTGCACATTACTTACCTAGTACTTTATTGACAACATCACAGTTCTGTTCGATTTCGTGTAACCATCTTTTGACGTTCGCAAAAGATTCGCCGCTGGTAACATCATAAACTACGATAACACCATGTGTACCCCGATAATAACTGTCAAAAGATAAGATTCACAGAACACACCCATACATATTTTTTCGCAATTTTTACTTACGTGCTGGTGATAGTTCTGAACCTTTCTTGTCCAGCAGTGTCCCATATTTGCAGTTTAACCCTTTGGCCATCGACTTGAACAGTTCTTATCTTAAAATCTACCCCGATTGTTGTAATATAACTCCCGGAAAATGTATTGTCCGCAAATCGAAGCAGAAGTGAGCTTTTGCCAACCCCTAGTGAGTGAATTGCACGTTTAGGGTAAATTTGAACGTTTTAAAACGTTGTACTTACCACTATCTCCAATAATTAATAGTTTAAATAAATGATCATAATCCCTAGCCATATTCAAGACGTTCTACCCCCTGTACAATGTTTTGCTGTGTTTAGAAACATGTACTTTTTGTAAAATGGAAATATACACTTTTATCATGAAATCTATGAAGTTTAATTGCCCTAAATTGAAGAGTTCTTATCAAATTTATTCAAGAATCATTCGACTATTTGATTTGACATCTGACGCATGCAACCGCGGCTAGTTTCACTCTGATCTTTTGTCGTGGCGTTTCCTGTGCTACTAAATTCACTCTACTGGTTGACAGAACATTTATATTATGTATTTTTAATTAATAAATCTGTTGTCGATTTGATTCTAATTAAAATACTGCGTTTATCAAGATGTTCTTCACTGTAATTTATTAATTATATCGCAAAATTAATATAAAAATTTGACAACACGCCCACTCATTATTGCTTTGTTTTAAAACTGCTATAGTAAAATTAAGAAATGTTCTACTTGTCAAACCTCAGTTTTAGACGAATCAGGAGCTTGAATTTTGTGTACGTCATGACTAAATTTTTATGTTTCTACTGTAGTATATTGAAGAAAATTATATAGTTCCAGGGTTTTGGCGCTGCTGTCAATTCAAAAATAGGCGCTTTTTTAAATAATTAAGCTTTAAACAATTAACTATTGAATTATTATGAAACTATATAATCTGTAATTGTGTACGAGCACAAAGTAATGTATTATTTTAATAATTCTTGTTTTATTTTAGGTTAAGTTCACAAATTTAAGTAACGAAAAGGTGTATTTATTTATTAAATTTATAGAATATAAATATACAAATGTTCTAAATAAAATACAACAATATATTAGTATATAAATATTTTATTTTCAGGTGTACATGTAGTACAATACTTCAACTACTTTTCAAACAATTTTAAGTAGAAATAAATCAATTTAAGCATTCAATTCCTCTTAAAATCACTTAAATTTACAGTTTGCAACACTTAAATTAATTTCGAACTGAGCATGTCAAAAATTATTGATCAATTTCGAATCAGCTGACTTGTATGTCTAAACCCGACGCTTTTGATAACAAAGTTGATTTCTAGTCATTGTTGTAGTTCAAAATGTGATACAATATATTTTCTGTAACCACTTATACCTCTAGAGTGCCAAATTAAATAAAACCCAGTCTGATTAGTGTTAAATAATTGTTTAATCGTCTTTACAATGGATTACATTCGAGAATTTGACATAAAACTCGACAAAGAATATTACTACGCCGGTGAAAACATCAATGGCGTAGTCATTCTAGACACTGTCGAAAACTTCAAACTTCGATCTGTCAGAGTTATCCTGCGAGGGAAAGCTCATGCTGAGTGGAAAGTCATACTTTCTGGCGATCGGCGAACTGTCAAAGATGATCAGTATTTTATTGATGAACGACAGGTTATTTGGGGCGAAAATAATTTAGAAACTACTGTGCCAATTTTACCGCGGGGCGTACATCGTTTTCCCTTTAGATTTACTTTACCAGAAAGTAGTTTACCGTGTTCTTTCGAAAGTAAACCCTGTTTTATTCGATATTACGTCAAAGTCACTATTGATATACCCTATGCGTCGCCGCCCCAAGGAATGAAATATTTTACAGTCATTGGGCCCCATGTTGACTGTATGGATGAACAATATCTTGTAAGTAAGAACTTATCAAGTTTGAAACGTCAAAATTGATTGAATTGTTTTAGAAACCGATGGTGGGTCAAGATCGCAAGTCAGACTGTTATTTTTGCTTTAAAAGGGGGGACGTGACGCTTCGATGCGTTCTAGAACGTTCCGCGTATGTTTGTAAAGAAAGTTTAAAATTAAAAGCTACAATTGACAACCAGACTCAAGATACTGTACGTTTGAAGGTTAGGTTGATTCAATACTGCGAATATTTTATCGATCGAGGCGTTTTAGGGATAAATAAAGATATTCAACACCCGGTGTTGGAATACAAGTAAGTAGTGCTGTTGATTGTTGCGATTGTTGTTTAATTGTTTGGTTGTTAGGGGCGACGCTGTCAAGCCATTTTCGCGAACAAAATGGGACAGCGCCAACAGTTTAGTAATTCCTACAATGCCGACAACTTTAGTAGGTATTTGTCGATTATTACAAGTATACTATGTGTTAAAAGTTAGTTTAGATACTGAGAAAACCCAAGATATCGTACAAATGCATTTTCCGATTACTATCGCGACTGTACCGTTTCGAATACCCAATAGCAACGTCAGTCCAGCGGTCAAATATGGTTAGTGGACATTTTTGAGGAGTTTTCAATGGTTTTGGATGATTTTTGTTCACTTTTAGAGACAGCTAGCTCACATGTGGAGGGCGGCGTCTACATAGGCCCCGAGTTTCTGCTGGGGCAAGTCTACGACGGTGGAGACCACAATACCAGAGAACCAATCGTTTTATATCGGCCTGTTTATGTCGCAGTTAGTCGCGATGAAACCTAATAGTTAATGTGACAAACCTCAAATAAACTGTCAACGAGTCAAGTTGATGACCCCTTTTGTACCTATAGACGAATTCAAACTAAAGAAATGCACCAAAAAACACTAAAACACAACTGAAATAAATAAAATGTTGTATTGTTGTTACATTGCGTACTTAGTGGATTGATATATATTTATATGTACTGTTATTACTGTATCTAGTCATTATTACATGTTTTTTAAATAAATTTTATGTATTAAACCGTTTTTATATTGAAAATTTAGGTTATATGTTTGACATTTGAAGTTTCGCGATGTCTCTGTAAGATGTCACTACTTGACTGTATTCATTAAATTAAATTACACAAAATTTTAGTAAAACTATTAATATATGAGCATTTTATTAAATATTTAATCAATAAATAATTAAATACAATTTCTAAAACCTATAGAATTAAAAAAACACGTTGAAAATTCAAATGTTTTGAATTTACCTGCAACCAATCACAGTGTCGCGTACAAAACTTTTGAAAACCTCAGCCTTGTTTTAAAGAATCTGATTGGTTGTTTGTTATAACGATATTATGCGTCAGTCGCCATTTCACGTATGGTTTATTTACAAGAGCGTGTCTCTAATTTAGTGTTAAAATATGAAAATTTGATCTAATAAATAGTGATTCATCAGTGAAAATCAGTTATAGAAGTGTATAGAAGCCAAAGTTACAATGGATGTATTCAGAAGTTTAACAGCCGAGTTGGAAGAAGTAGATAAAGATGATCTAAACTTGACTTCGTCGTCTGGTTGTGATATGTCTGAAAGTTTCGATATGTGCAGTGATGTTTCGAGCCCTACGGGCACAGTGCCTCGCAAATTGTGTTTTACAAATGATCAACTTGAAATTTCAACTCATTCTCCAGAAGTTTTGACAAGTGGACCTTTCAGTCCGCCGTACAAAAGAGTCCGAGCTTTACGTCTCTTTGATTCACCAGCTACTCCCAAAACCATCATCGAAAAGTCAGCATTTACCACTCCTGCTCCGCGATCAAGACTTTTTCAGACACTTGAGAAACCTAGAGGAGTTGCCAGTGCTTACTCCAAGCCCGAAAAACCAGCAGCCAATGTCAACCCTTTCACTCCGAACGGTTAGTAGTTTTGATTGTTTTGTGACTGTCATGGATGTTTCTATTGTTGTTTGAATTGTTTATAGGGATGTTATTGCATTCGAAAAAGAGAACTAGGTCGAAGCGGTCATTGTTGGGGTCCCCAGACTTTTCCATACCGAAATTTGATTTGAATGATTCAGATGCGAGTGACTGTGAGTTAGAGCAGCCAACTAAACGAGTTGCACTTAGGGTAAGTGATTTTTGAAGCTTGTTATGTGTACACACAAATAACCTCACTTATTTGTACACATTTAGGAAAGCAACATATCGCGTTATCATCAGGAATTCCACGAATTAGAGTTAATCGGGACCGGACAATTCGGTGCAGTGTATAAATGTATAAATCGGCTGGACGGGTGTATTTACGCGGTTAAGAAAAGCACGAAGCCGGTCGCGGGCTCCGCGTTCGAGAAGACAGCGCTGAACGAGGTGTACGCGCACGCGGTCCTAGGCAAGCACCAGCATGTAGTGCGATATTACTCCGCGTGGGCCGAAAATAACCACATGATCATTCAGAACGAGTACTGTAACGGGGGCTCGCTGCAGGACCGGATGGAAACCGCGCTCTCGGAGCCAGAGCTTCGCCGTCTGCTGCTGCACGCTGCGGAGGGGCTCCGCTACATCCACTCCATGAACCTGGTGCACCTGGACATCAAACCCGCCAACATTTTCATTTCTCGCGAAAAAAAATTAGGCCTGAATTACGATAGCGCGGACGACGGTTTCGAGGAGTTTGACGAGGTGGGCCCCACCGAGGAGGAAGTCACCTACAAAATCGGCGATTTGGGTCACGTGACTTCCGTTTCGAACCCCCAGGTGGAGGAGGGCGACTGCCGCTACCTGCCCACGGAAATATTACGCGAAGAGTTTGAGTTTCTCCCCAAAGCGGATATATTCGCGTTAGGTTTGACGATGTTCGAGGCGGCAGGGGGCGGAGCCCTACCGAAAAACGGGGAGGAGTGGCATGCGATTCGACGGGGGGAGCTGCCCCACTTGGACAACTGCAGTCGAGACTTCAACGATCTGTTAAAGATGATGATTCACCCGAATCCGGATTCGCGTCCGTCAGCTGTTCAGATCATCCAGCACCGGGTGCTCTGCCCCTTTGGGAATAAAACCAAGGCGCAGCTGCGGCGCGAACTCAACGCGGAGAAGTTAAAGAACGAGATTTTATCGAAGCAGTTGGTGGAGGCGGCGAAGTGTTTGAAGACCATGGCGCCGACTTTCATCGCGCCGGGGCAGAGCGACGGCGGCGGGGCCCCCGCGCCGCCGCGGCAGCTGCGCTCCGCCACCTCGCGCATCATCGGCAAGAAGGTGAACCGCTCCCACTCGACGACGACGTTCTAGTGATGTGATAATTTCGATGAACTTTTACTAATTAAGATTTGTTATCTATTTGTGATATGCGCGTCTTTTGTTGAACTGGACTAAATAATATTTAATAGTTGGAGACTGATTTTTCGGATTTTTGACGAAAAAGAGAAAAGTAATGTTACTGTTAAAATGCTTACCTACTTTTGTTAGACATTCCTATAGCTGTGACATTTTGTATATTTGCAACTTTTTTCTGACTTATTTATATAGATTTATAGATATTCTTATAGAAATATACATTTGTAGATTATTTTTTTTTACTTTAGAAACTGATTTGGTCGCATTTTTATGAATATTATTCTTTATTTTCGTTTGACATTCTCGAATTGATTTGTCATTTTGTTTATTTGTTTGAAAATGTCAAATTTTGTACCCGTTGTCATGGATACAAGTTTTGCTTGCCCCCCAATCGATCATTTTTTGTTCTAAACTTCTTATTTTTAAGTAGATTTTAAGTCTAGATTACCTAATAATTTTTTTCCTTGTGATTTAATAAAGTATACAGTTTTTTAATAAATGCTTTGTTTTATATTGTATTTAATTTATCAATAAAATATAACTTTTTTTCGACTTTCATCGTCTTCTCAATTATTTCCACAAAATATCTTGAATTAATTAAACCTTTTGATAAATATTTAGTTTGTTTTAACCTACAAATTTGCAGAAACTACAAAAAAATATATCAAATTTGTATTTTTTTTATCAATTCATCAGAGATCAATTAACATATGACCTAATTTAGTTTAATAATTAAATTGTGACAAAAAAAATACTCCTTTATGTAGGCAACCCATTTGACGTGTATGTATTGTTGGTTGCTGCATTACCAGGGATATTTTAATTGTTGAAGTAAAAGAGCTGTATCTCCAAAATTATAAAAGATATTTCGGTTGTATATTGAGTTATTTACTATTTAAACTATGAGGAATCCATAAAAAAACAGCACTTAAATAACCTGTATAGTTTTGAGATATAGCACATATTAGAATTCTTCCAAAACTTTTTTGGGGCCTCATGTACCCGGAAAAAGGTCTAGACAGTCTTTATCGTAAAGATAAACTATAAATAATAATATTTTAAACAATAGCGTCAATTACTCTAGTTACAGTCCAATTTACTGGTTAGAAGTTCAAAAAAACAGGTACGTTTAGTTATCTCAAGTATTAAATAAAAGATTACACATATTAACGTCATTAACACGCTTTTTAATCATTATATTTCCAATAAATCAATTAAAACCGATAAAAAATGTAGTAGGGATGACGTTTGAGCAAAACGTGCTTCGCTCGTGCAGTTTCGAACTCTTTTACGCACTCGCTCAACCAGTTACACACATAGGTTATGAGCATTGTCTTTGTCAGCCAAAAAACTGTCATGTAAGCTATAAAAACTAAGTCAAACACTTTAAATCACATACAAAGAAACAATGAGTATCATCGTGAGAGATGTTCCTCTCGGAATCAGTTTTTTACAGTACTTGTACGATAAATGCTGCCCACGATTACGCATCAACCGAGACCTGTGGTAAGTTTTGACATTTCTGACCTAATTTGTTATCTTTTATACATTTGTTTACTATAAATACGGTGTATTGTCATTTTATTTTATTGTAGCTATCGTTCCAGTATTTTATTTTTAACGTATGTGGCATATATGTGCTATCATTTATCAAGGAAGCCAATATCAGTTGTAAAAAATGTTTTGCATCAAAACTGTCAAAATATTACTCCTCCGGGGTATGTGCCCCCAGATCATATTAACAACTGGTGCGATTGGGCCCCATTTGGTAAGTTTTTAACATGAATTATGTCAAATACGCCCCCTAGATATCTAATTAGTAACAATTTCGTTTAAATTTCAGTGCATTTTTTAAAGAAATAACCAGTTTTTAATCTTTGTTTAAACAATTTTTATTTGTTGACTAAAGATAACAATTTTTATCTTGAATTTATTTGCTACACTAATATTTTTACGTCTGTGTTGTGTATTTGTACTAATATATTGATAATTTTATCTGCTTACATGATTTTTAAACGTTTTAAATATATTTCTAATCATTTTTTTGTCTTTAATCTTTAAACAAATTTTCAAACATATACTTATTTTCTCAAAACTAATCTCAAAGGAAGCGATTGTCTTTAAATATCACTTGATTATTAATTATTCTACTATATATTAACAATAAAACAGTTTAAAACTAGTTAATTAATCAAGAAAATTGATAAAATAATTCATTTTCACAATTGACGTATCTTTAAATTTGGCGCTGTTTAGAGCGCCGCCAAAACTCTGGAACTAACGCATATATAGACCATACATATTATCATGAAAGTGACGTAATTTTAAAAAATTGTAATAAAAAATTGATTAATATGTGTTTATTACCTACACTTAATTGTTTTATTGCTATATATTAGTTTTGTATGCTTCAGAAATTATATAAATGTTTTATTTCTTGTGTTATTAGTAACCGCATGACGTCACATTTTGATTATTTAAATGTAATATACATTTGACTATTTATTTTTTTTATGTAATTTTTGAACGAAATCATTTAATTAGAACAGTTTTAATGCTTGAAATCAAGTAAAATAACATTAATAATTATTATTGAGTATATTTTAACAAGTTTTACATCCAAAAATAGTGTTTATAAACATAACCTCAACTGTCAAGTTAGTTCAATGACATTTATAAGTTTAGGTGATAATTTCTGCCCTAAAAGCGAGTCAAGGGGCCCTACAATCGTGTATAAAGACAGTTTCAACCTTTGAGAATAGTTTTTAATGGTTTCGGGTGATTTTGAACTGAAATAATTTGTTTTTTACTAGATGGATCTGATAGTGACGCTGCCCATCTTTTGGGAACGTTGGATTCCGCATTTTTATTCGCCTACGCTTTTGCTATGTTCTTTTCTGGTTTCATAGCTGAGAGAATCAACCTCCGATACTTTTTATCGCTGGGAATGCTTCTAAGTGGTTTATTTTCGTACTTATTTGGCGTCGCTAAATCATACGGAATTCACAGCTTAAACTATTTCATCATCATCCAAGCCCTCGCTGGCGTGTCTCAAACGACAGGATGGCCGGGCGTAGTCACCGTTGTGGGCAACTGGTTCGGAAAAGAGAAAAGGGGGCTGCTTTTTGGCATCTGGAACTCTCATACCAGCATTGGGAACATTTTGGGTGCTATAATAGCTGGCGAATACGTCGAAAGTGATTGGTCGTTGAGTTTTATCGTTCCGGGGGTTGTTATTGGGGTCTCGGGCTTCATATTGTTCCTGTTTTTGGTGACGCAGCCCTACGATGTCGGGTGTACCGTCCCTGATCACCAAAGCGAACAAAATGCACCGGTAAGTAATTTTTTGAGGTTTCGTGTATGGTTTAAGTTGTTTTGGCATGTTTAGACTGTTTTGAGGTCCTAGGGGCATTTTGAAGACAGTCTCTAGGGCTCTGTTAAACATATTTTAGTTGGTTTTTGGTTTGTCACTAACATTTTTTGGTTTGGCTATTAAAAATGTAGATTCGACGACATAGTCGAAGGGTGGACTCCAAGACAATTAATTATGGTCACGGGAGCTCTGATGACGTCAGCAGTGAGACAGACGACACTGAGATCATTATAGGAGAGCAGGTGGGCCCCATTTTACAGCTAGACACAACATATTTGTTCTTTGACCTCGTGATGAAACTGCTTTTACATTTTGTTGTGTAACTAATTTATTTCAACTCTTATTTAAACCAAAATTTATTGGATTGTAGAAAAAACTATACGGAACAAAACGGTGTTTGGTTCGTGGAAATATCTCGGATAGTTTTAAAGTTATTCAAGGTCAAAGTTCAAGGTTGTTTGTTGAACTAATTTTTTAGGTATCATATATTTAGAATCATTTTTCTGGTAACTGGTACGTTCCTCTTTTGTTTTCTAGTTGACTTTCAATTGTTTATGATATAGCATGCATTTGTTTTGCGTCTTGAGTGTGTTCTGTTTCTGGCATTGTCTTTTGTTTTTAGGATTTCGCGTTAATTTCTTATGGCGACGTAAGTGCATGATTATTTAACGAATTGTTTTCGTGTTCATGTTTTCTGGCAAGTACTTTTCTTTATTAATCACTTTCACTTCATTAATTGCACTTTTTGTTGTGCTAATTACATTAAAAATGTTCTAGAAATTAATTAATATTTTCCTAAGTTTTTAGTAGGTTTCTTGCATAATTTCTTTATTTTAGGAGGTACAGCGCCGCGTTACAGAACGCACCCCGATTCTGCGCGACCACCCAACCTCCGGTGCGCCCCAACACAACCCCAACCAAGCTATAGGCTTAATGGGGGCCCTACGGATTCCAGGCGTTGTAGAATTCTCTCTGTCGTTATTTTTTGCAAAATTGGTGTCGTATACTTTCTTATATTGGCTGCCACATTACATAAACGCGTCTACGACGTTGGGGGCGCGGTACAGCGCTGATCTGTCCACTTTGTTCGATGTGGGGGGCATCATAGGGGCCATAGCAGCCGGCGTCATCTCCGACCAATCAGGGATGAGCGCTACAACGTGCACTGGGATGCTATTGGTCGCCGCGCCTATGATGTTTCTGTATCAACATTTCGGGACGCATAACCTAGCAACCAACATGTTTTTGTTAATAATTGTTGGCATATTAGTGAACGGACCGTACGCGCTAATAACAACTGCAGTTTCTGCCGAATTAGGGACCCATTCTAGTCTTGAGGGCAACGCGAGAGCCCTGGCAACGGTCACCGCGATTATAGATGGCACTGGGTCTATCGGAGCCGCTGTTGGGCCCCTTTTAGCCGGGTTTGTGTCCAGTTATGGGTGGTCTAGTGTTTTTTACATGTTGATAACGTCTGATTTAATTGCGCTGGTTCTATTGTTGCGATTGGTTAAATACGAGATTCAAAAGTATAAACAAAGTCGGAGAATCGCCTGACGTGATCGGAAATAGTGAAATTTAATTCAATTATACCAGTTTGTGTTTTAAACCAGTTTTTAAACTCAAAATGTTCCTTAATTCTTTTTAAAACAGTACTATACTTGAGATTTAAGTTACCAATAGTGAATTATATTATTTATTTTAGAAAATGGTAACAAAATTATTTTATACTTTTTTATTATGTCAAAATGATAATATACCTGTGTGATTTGATTAAAATAAGATCTTTGTTACGAATCAAGAATATTTTAATATATTTATATATATATTTCAATGTTTAATTGTTGTTTTATTACAATTTATTTGCTTTGACATATTGCGCCATTTTTTGAATTTTGACAAGTCGTTTCACTAGAGTTACTTTATAACAAAGAGTATTTGAAACGTCATTCCAAATAGTTTTTAATATTTTTAATGCAATTTATCAGTCAAAACTAAAATAATTATTGGTAATTGTAAACATAAACCGGTTTTCTATATAGTTTATTAATTAATACAGTCGTAATTTGATGAAATTAATTAAATAATTTGTCAGTTGTGACAATACTTTCTTGCATATAGTATCTTTAGCGTGACGTCACAGTGTTAGTTCCAGCATTTTGGTGGCGCTGATGTCACTAATTTCAATTTAAAATATATAACGGAAAACTATTAAAATAACTAATTAATCAGTGTAAATCGATGCAAAAACTATATTTATTTAATAGAATACATATTCTAGTTTATATTTATACTACATATAACATTAGTAATACTTTATATTATTAATAAACTGCTTACCAAATCAACAGTTATATCGGGTACTTGCATAATGTATTACATTAAAAAAAACTTTTATTTATTCAAAATTACATAAACAATAATACAAAATAATGGTTCACGGTGATCCAACAGGTATTATAAAGGAAATATCATCTGCGAATTGGCCCCAAGATGTTCTGTGCAGTTGGAAAATTGAAACCCATGTTGCAATAGCTATCGCCCAGATCAAAGTTCCAATAGCTGATAAAATTACGTCTACAAGGAAAACACACATAATAAAGGTACACACACTTACATATCAATTGAAATATACATTTCTTTATTTCTTTTTGCTCTTCAAACGCAGGTTTTCTGAATGCTTCGCTGAAGAACCAAACGCAGTTTACAGCCCACACAAAAGGTAAGAGTGCTAGACCAGCTAAAATAGTTTAAAAACATTACAAAATATAGTTTATACTTAATTTAGTAGCTTACTCTTGAAATAACATTTGCATAGGTGCAATTTTCTGTCATTTGGCACTTTATTCAGATCCATTTTGACGTTTCAATCTGTCAAGATGAATCACTTGTTTTGACAGCTGTTATCGCTGATTCTATCAGCTGTATAACGTTTCAATGTTCAAATAACTTGATTAGAACAATAATTAGGCAAGATTTACCTCAAAATCAGTGATAAAACGGCGTAGAAATGTGCAGTTGTGAAATTGAACAAAATTTGTGTAATGTTGAACGCACCCTATTTCAACGTCATTTTGCAGAGTAAAGTACAATATGGTGAACGTGTCAAACAAAAAGTGTTAAAATTTACGCCAATCCACCCAAAAAATGACAGAAGTCGCCACTACGAAAGGAATGGGGCCCCACGGCGAACCAGAAATGAAAGGTTGGCTTTTCAAGTGGACCAACTACCTGAAAGGCTACCAAAGACGGTGGTTCGTGCTGCAAAATGGACTTCTGTCGTATTATAGGTAAGAAATATTTGTCATCTTGTTATTTTGTGTTTTTTACCACCACCAGAACATTTTTTTCGAAGTTTCTCTTGAGTTTTTTTGTAAATATACTGTTAAACAGTGAAAATTGTGATTGAAAAATTGCGACGTATTTACGCAAAGTTTAGTTTTATTTAACCAAAATGGGCTTGAATACACACAACACTCAATCTAATTTGTCGTTTTTGATGGTTTAGACTTTGTGGATCAATTTTGGGACACGAATTCGCAGCACAAGAATTTGACGTACGTCAGAAACAATCGATTTATTGACATACCATTTGTCTAAAATTGATCAACAAATATTAAAACCAAGTACACTCAACACAACGCCTCTTTGAATGTTTGTGGACGATTTGAGTGACTGTACAAACTACTTAATCCATCTTCAAAACTTTAAACGCTAAAACAATTAACCAAATGTCATTTTAGTTTTTGTTTGATTGTTTTAGCTTAAAAAGTTTTGTAGATTTTTGTATGATGTGCATGTGTCACTACAATGGGTTGTGTCTGTAGGGCTGAAAATAATGGGGGGCCCAAATTGTCGATTCGACGACGCAGGAGGCACCACCGATCAGGGTGAGTACTAGCTAGTTGCTGTTTCCCTTAAAATTGAGGTTAAAATGTTCGAATGACAGTTCAAAACAAAATATGTGTTGTCATAATTTGTAATCTTGCTTGTCATTTGCTGGAAAATAACAGGATGTTGAATTTCCTTGACAACCAGACAACAATGAGTGTTTAACTGTCAAATTATAAATAAAAATCAATTTTGAGGGAGAAATAGCTTTAGATATTTATTTGTTGTCCATTTTCATATCATATTATCTGTTTTAAATGTGTATGAATGTTTTAAAAACTCGTAGCTGATTATGGTGAGTAGTTAACACATTAAAATACAATCAAAACATGTACAGTCACTCAAATATTTTCACACTGACTAATATATTAGCAATGCTTGTATATAATTGTAGATATTTATCAAAAAACAGCTGGTGGTGGAGTATGTGTCACATTGTTATTGTTTTATCATTATTCATAGAATCATTATGAGTAGTTTGAGGTTATGTCGAAATATTTGTTGATTAGAAACCAAGCCGAGATGGCTCACACGTGTCGGGGCAACATCAGCCTCCACGGGGCCCTGATCCACACTGTGGACAGCTGTACGTTTGTAATTTCCAACGGGGGCACCCAAACATTTCACATAAAAGCCGCGTCCGAAATCGAACGTCAAAGTTGGGTGACAGCTTTAGAGTTGGCCAAAGCGCGCGCTATCCGTACCATGGAGTCGGAGGAAGACGAAGAAGAAGCTTCCGGTGACAGTGCTGCCAACTCAGAGGAGCTGAACTCGGTCGTTCGGGAGCTCCACGCGCGATTAGAAGACATGCAGACATGTAGTGAATTAATAGCTAAACACGGAGCCACGTTACAACGACTTTTAGGCGAACTGGAGCAGCAGCCGGTGCCCCAAACGGGCGGAGACTCCGATGGAGGGATCTGCGAGCCGGATGGCCGGAGTAAAGCGGTCGGGGAGAGGGCTACGTTGTTTCGGATCGCTTCGAACGCGATGATTAACGCGTGTTCGGAATATTTAGCGGTTGCGCAGACCCAAGGTCACAAGTGGATGAGAGTTTTGCAGCATGAGCGCGAGCAACGTCAGCGTCTGGAAGAAATGGTCGAGCAATTGGCCCGGCAACACTCACACTTAGAGATGGCCGCTAGCGCGCACGCCACTGGTAATTGTAAGTGGAATTTTTATTTTTATTTTGAATTTACCGCCCAAAAATACCCCGGAAGTTTGCGTTACAAGTGACAGATGGTGATTTTTATTTGTGTTTGTCCAGTGTATATTAGTGCGAAAATAGTTAATTCGTTCGTATTCGATGAAATTGTAAGTGAAAATACGATTTAAATAAATATTTTCGCGTTGAAGCTAGTTGCGCGTGAAATGAGCAACAAGTTTTTTGACAGCTATCGGAAAATGATTTTTATTCGTGTTATTTATATTTGTCGAGTGTAATTTCGCGTATTTCGGCTAGAAATCATTGGAATTAATATGTATTGAGTCGTATTTAGTGTTTTTGGTGATTTTGCGGTAAAATCCGGTGTGAAATGAGTAACAAGTTCTCGGAATCTGACAGTTGGTTCAATATGGCGGAAAATGATTTTTATTTGTGTTTGTCGAGTGTAATTTCGTGTATTTCGGTTTGAAATAAGTGTAAATAATAATAAATTTGTTTATATTCGGCGTAATTGTGACATATTTGAGTGATATCATTATAGTTTGACCTCGAAATAATATTATTTGCACGTGACTTGATAACGTATCATAATTTGTGTGAAATAGCGGGTCCAGTGGTGTCGCCATCGGACGATGACGAAGAAAACGAGTTCTACGACTGTGACACCGACACAGGCGGCAGCCAAGGAGGCCCCGGGGGCGTCAACCCCGAGGAAAGCTCCTTTATAATGAACATCCCGATGTCTGGTTCAGGCTCCGCTCGGCGAAACTCATCCGACTCGTCGGAGAACGAGGAGTCCGCTGAGACCAAACAAGTGTTGTTCGTGACTTCCAGCGCAGCCCCCGCGCTCTCTGAGGGGGCTACGCTCCCCGACGGGGAGGAGTCTCGCTCGGTGGCCGTTGCTAAACGACAGAGAAGACTGAAGGTCCCGGACAAACCGAATTATCCGCTTAACTTATGGTCGATTATGAAGAATTGCATCGGCAAGGATCTGAGTAAGATTCCGATGCCGGTGAACTTCAGTGAGCCGCTGAGCATGCTGCAGCGGCTCACTGAGGACTACGAGTACGCGGAGATCCTCGACGCGGCGGCTCGCTGTTCGGATCCCTGCGAGCAGTTGGCGCACGTTGCGGCGTTCACCGTTTCCAGCTACTCCACCACGAGCAACCGCACTGGCAAGCCGTTCAACCCCCTGCTGGGCGAGACGTACGAGTGTGATCGCATGGACGACCTGGGCTGGCGCTCCATCAGCGAACAAGTAAGTCACGAATAGTTACCTAGCAACCTGCAATACAAACATGGCAAATGGGTGACCTAACCTAAAGGCGTATTTTAATTATTAATGACCTAAACTAATTGATAATTGCTTCAATTCTTCGTTAGCTTCCAGAGAATTTAATATATTTTTGTAAATTTAATGTATTTCAACAATTAAAACAAGAAGAATCTGTAGTAACCTAGCAACGATTAATGTATTGCCAAATGTAAAGAATGTTTAATTTTTTTGTGTATAATTTTATTATTATTGAACTAAATTAATTAAAAATTGGGTGAATTGTTTATTAAAGTTTGGAGAATCGATAAAAAATTACAGATTTAAAATATCTTTTGTAGTTTTTCAAATTTTGAGGTAAAATGTATCAAAATATCTTTTATATTTGGAGGTTTACAAAAATATTTGCAATTATTATTGAAGTATTTTGGGGTAAAACAATTTGGGACCCAGCTACAGCGAGAAATACAGTCACTTGTCACATTTTATTCTATAATTTTAGTGCTATTGAACCAAATGAGTTGAAAATTGGGTGATTTATTAATTAAAGTTTGGAGAATGCACAAAAAAATATAGATTTAAAATATCTTTTTTGAAAATAAATAAAAATGAAAGTTGTAGACAATGTAATACATTGCAGGTGTCGCATCATCCGCCGATGGTGGCGCAGTACTGCGAGGGGGCGAAGTGGCGCTGCTGGCAGGAGTTCACCATGACCTCCAAGTTCCGGGGCAAGTACCTGCAGGTCATCCCCATGGGCACCGCGCACGTGGAGTTCCTGCCGTCCGGGAACCGCTACTCCTGGCGCAAAGTGACCACCACGGTGCACAACATCATCGTCGGCAAACTGTGGGTGGACCACCACGGCGACATGGAGATCACGGGGCGCGGGGGCGCAGCGCTGGGGCTCTCCTGCCACCTCAAATACATCCCGTACTCGTACTTCACGCGCGACACCCAGCGCCGCGTCAAGGGCTGCGTGATGGACGCGTCGAAAACCGTCCGGTGGGTGGTGACCGGCACGTGGGACACCAAGGTGGACATCGCGCCGGTGACGTCGCCGTCCGAGGCCACGGACGACACGTCGGTGCTGCAGACGGGCCCCGCGACCACCGCGTGGAAGCGCCGCGCGCCGCCCGCCGACTGCGCCAAGTACTACGGGTTCACGGTGCTCGCCGCGCAGCTCAACGAGCCGGAGGAGGGCGTGGCGCCCACGGACTCGCGCCTGCGCCCCGACCAGCGTCTCATGGAGGCCGGCCGCTGGGACGAGGCCAACGCGGAGAAGCTGCGGCTGGAGGAGAAGCAGCGCGCGGCGCGGCGCCGCCGCGAAGCGGAAGCGGAAGACTCGGCGACGCAGGGCCGCCCGTATCCGCCGTACGAGCCGCTGTGGTTCCAGAAGCGCAAGGAGCAGGACAGTGACGTCATCGCGCACGTGTACAAGGGCAGCTACTGGCATTCGAAAGACAAGCAGGACTGGGCGCTCTGCCCCGACATCTTCTAAAAACTGCTTGCTGCTTGTCATTGTACAGATGTATCTACAATAAAGTTGAGGTTAAACGCCTAGTTTTAGGTTATAATGCGTATAAGAAAATAAACAGGTCTGTTCTGAGTTCTAGCTGTATATATTTGTATAACAATTACGAAAATATTATATTAATGAGAAATATACATATTGAAAACATTCGCTGTTTGTACCAATTTTTAAATTCCTCTAAACTACAGCAGCAGCCAGGGCCCCCACAGGCGACTCCAAGTAAGTGTACAACATTCCCACATGTTTTCAAATAAAATCAATAATTTATTAAACTTTTAAAACAATTAGAATTTTCCCGCTTTAGGATAATAAAAATAACTTATTAATTTTTGCTATGGTTGACAACACTGATTGAATTTAGTTCACGCCTTTTGACACAGATGTCACTGACTTCCAATTCATCCGCCATTTTGGGTCCAAGTGTCATAAATAAAACAAATTATTGGAATCCAGTTACTTTAATTCTTTTCTGTCAAATTTGAAGTTGATACTGATTAATATTTGTAGTATATCTAGAGCTCTAGAAGAATGTATGTATTCTCGTCCGCCATTTTGGGTCCAGATGTCATAAATAAAACAAGTTATTGGAATCCAGTTACTTAAAAAAAACATTTTAAATTTGTATCCGTCAAATTTGAAAACATATTTCTTGAAATTCTGTAAAATCCAACTACACAAATCATACGGTAATATATTAGAAAGTATTCTGTACACTTACCTGTTAGATATGAAATATAATAATTAAGGGAATGATATATCACAATTATTAATCAATATCAACTTCAAATTTGACAGAAAAGAATTAAAGTAACTGGATTCCAATAATTTGTTTTATTTATGACACTTGGACCCAAAATGGCGGATGAGAATACTCATATATTCTAGTGCCTTACCAGAATCAACTGTTAAAAATGACAAAATTAAGTTTGAACATTCATTTCTTTCAAGCAAAATAACAACATAATAATAAAATTGCTATCATTTATCACTAAATATACATATTTTACGCAAAAATCGCAATAAGTTTTGTAAGATATCACAATTTATGAATGTTTCGACGATGCTAAACGTGGCAACGTCGTCTTCTCAAACGATAATTTCGTCAAATGTTAAATAAGTCAAACCCTGAACATAAGAATATCCAAATAAACTAAATTAATTCATTAATAACTTCAAAAAGTAATGAATTTAATCATTAAATGCAACTAATGTAAATTAAACAAATCGTAAGTTAAGATTAATTTATCTGACACATTCGAATTTTCGCGCGGATTTTGATTTGGAAAGCGATGTTGCCACGCTTCTCACTGGATTTGTAGACATTCATGTAATTTGTTTCATTTTGCTGTTACACAATCTCTGAAAGGTAATGACACTTCGACATTATGTTAATGAATGTTCCAGCTACCGATTTATGAAAGTTATTTTTTATGTGTTTTTTTGACATCCAAATATCACTTTTCCATAAGAACACGTGTTAAATTTGCAAAACATTAAATTGTCATAACTTTTTTTTGCTGTGAATGACCGACAAATTTTCCATGAATTTTTTGTGTAATACTTCTGATCTGTCAAATAAATTTCAAGCAATTCTCATTATTTTCGAACTAGGGTTAGAACATCCTTAAAGAATGATTTTATTTATATTACTTATAAACTGTGTAAATTTGTATTATCCAAAACGTACTATTCTAAAAATATAGGGAAACGAATTATATTATCATATGAAGTAGTTTAATTTTTCTGTTCAATATTCGATTTTTTGTTTGTTTATTGACGATTTTTGTTTAATTTTAAATAGGTATTAGTTGTATACCTTTATAATATGCATTATTTAATTAATATACACTGCTAAAAAAGAAAAACCAAATATACCTATAAAAAAGTTGTACAAAAACAATAATAGTATATTATGATACAAGTGTATAAGTAAGCTTTTAAAGCACGTACGACGAGTTTAAGAGCACGACGCGAAGCGGAGTGCTTTTAACGTCGCTAGTGCTTTAAAAGCACTTATACACGTGTGTCATACGCTATTTTTTATTATACCTGCTTCATACTCTCGAAAAAACTAGAAAGCAACATTTTGATTTTGATTCATTTCATAATTTTGCGCGTGTGACGTTTGACGTATATCGTTTACATGGAGACTGGTTTGCATTTATTGTTAACGTTTACAGTTTTGACAGATATTAATAGTAAATATTTCTGTTGTTGCTTAGTAACCTTTAAAACCCGGCGTGTTTTAATCTTGCGTTTATGAACGCTGTAGCGTGTTTTAAACACGGATTATGATACAGGTATAATAAAAAAATATTTACGAAACTCAATGAATTTATTTTATTATTGACAGTTGACAACCCTGACTGAAATGCAAACGCGCGCATTCTCCTTTCATCCATGAATGACGGTAATGTATCATATATATGTATAGAGCGAGAGCAGACTGCAAAAAAAGTATTTCACGATATTTCAAACAAATTAAAATTTATATTTATTAGAAAAAAATCTGATGTACCCAGCACATAACATCCCGCCCAATAGAACTCTTAAACGGTACAAAATAGTATTTGAGGATACAGAAACATACCTTCTTATTTGTTTATTTTCTATTTATATTTGAGAAATTTAATTTTATTTCGTACATTTATTTAATTTTTTGACATATATTTCACTAAGAAAACAGCTTCACAATCAAAATGACATGTTTCACATTTCGTAAAAAATTGAAAATTTTTAAATGTTCCCATGGTGTACTAGGAATGCAAGATTTATGAAATCTAATTTTTTATATTTTATTATCTCCAAAACTAAGGAAAATTAATAAAATTAGTGTAATCAAAACATATTTGAAATTAAATATTGTACAACTTTCAAAATAACATAAATTGCTGAAATATTTAATTTAAGCGTGTTTTTTCACACACACATTCATACAGACATCATCGCGAAAATAGTAAAATCGTATTGTAAGGACCCTAAAACGTACTTATTTATTGAAAACTCACACCCAATTTTTTGACCAAAAACAATACCTCCCTCTCCCTTACCTAGAGGTAGGTGGGAGGTAAAAATTGTAACACGGCCATGGAAAATTAGACAAACACGAAAAATAGGTTAAACATACGCGTCAAAGAACGAATTGCCCGCCTCTGTGGCTCAGTGGTTTAGAGTTAGACTACTAGGCTCTGACCCAGAGGTCCCGGGTTCGATTCCCGGACTGGGCTGGCATTATATCAGTGTTTGTGATTGACTACAACGCAGACACCTCCATACTTATCACCAAATCGGTGTCTGTGATGACTACACGCAGACACCTCCATCTTCATCATCACCAATCGGTGTCTGTGATGACTACACGCAGACATCTCCATCTTCATCATCACCAATCGGTGTCTGTGATGACTACACCAGACACCTCCATCTTCATCATCACCAAATCGGTGTCTGTGATGACTACACGCAGACATCTCCATCTTCATCATCACCAATCGGTGTCTGTGATGACTACACGCAGACATCTCCATCTTCATCATCACCAATCGGTGTCTGTGATGACTACACCAGACACCTCCATCTTCATCATCACCAAATCGGTGTCTGTGATGACTACACGCAGACACCTCCATCTTCATCATCACCAATCGGTGTCTGTGATGACTACACGCAGACATCTCCATCTTCATCATCACCAATCGGTGTCTGTGATGACTACACCAGACACCTCCATCTTCATCATCACCAAATCGGTGTCTGTGATGACTACACGCAGACACCTCCATCTTCATCATCACCAATCGGTGTCTGTGATGACTACACGCAGACATCTCCATCTTCATCATCACCAATCGGTGTCTGTGATGACTACACCAGACACCTCCATCTTCATCATCACCAAATCGGTGTCTGTGATGACTACACGCAGACATCTCCATCTTCATCATCACCAATCGGTGTCTGTGATGACTACACGCAGACATCTCCATCTTCATCATCACCAATCGGTGTCTGTGATGACTACACCAGACACCTCCATCTTCATCATCACCAAATCGGTGTCTGTGATGACTACACGCAGACACCTCCATCTTCATCATCACCAATCGGTGTCTGTGATGACTACACGCAGACATCTCCATCTTCATCATCACCAATCGGTGTCTGTGATGACTACACCAGACACCTCCATCTTCATCATCACCAAATCGGTGTCTGTGATGACTACACGCAGACATCTCCATCTTCATCATCACCAATCGGTGTCTGTGATGACTACACGCAGACATCTCCATCTTCATCATCACCAATCGGTGTCTGTGATGACTACACCAGACACCTCCATCTTCATCATCACCAAATCGGTGTCTGTGATGACTACACGCAGACACCTCCATCTTCATCATCACCAATCGGTGTCTGTGATGACTACACGCAGACATCTCCATCTTCATCATCACCAATCGGTGTCTGTGATGACTACACCAGACACCTCCATCTTCATCATCACCAAATCGGTGTCTGTGATGACTACACGCAGACACCTCCATCTTCATCATCACCAATCGGTGTCTGTGATGACTACACGCAGACATCTCCATCTTCATCATCACCAATCGGTGTCTGTGATGACTACACCAGACACCTCCATCTTCATCATCACCAAATTGGTGTCTGTGATGACTACACGCAGACATCTCCATCTTCATCATCACCAATCGGTGTCTGTGATGACTACACGCAGACATCTCCATCTTCATCATCACCAATCGGTGTCTGTGATGACTACACCAGACACCTCCATCTTCATCATCACCAAATTGGTGTCTGTGATGACTACACGCAGACATCTCCATCTTCATCATCACCAATCGGTGTCTGTGATGACTACACGCAGACACCTCCATCCTCATATCACCCATCACCCCGGCTAATAACCAAGCAGTTGAAGCCGTATCATTAATAAAAAAAAAAGAACGAATTCTTTATTAAAAAAAAAAAGAACAGCAAATTCTGCATTCTTCATTTATTTTCATGTTCTTTGTGGTCCAACAACCTCCATCCGTCAAAATATCATGGATTTTTTACAGTGACTTGTACATTGCAATGTTAGATGAAGTACATATTTTCGTTGGGTTCGTTCACTCCCATGAATTTTGTTTTGCAAATTCAAATTTGAGTAAATTATTTCTTACATTTATTATTTAAAAAATCAAAACAATTATCACAGTGAGGTCTTTGAACATTCTAGTATTTATATATGTGAATGAAAAGGATAGCTATAACATTAAACTATAAAAAAATATTAGTTGAAGTAGTTGGTCACAAATTCAGAAATAATTATTTAACGGTTGCCAACACTGCGTTGCTCAAAATCCTCGTATAATGGGTTACTTTTGTTACGATTTCTGAGCTTTTTATGACGATTTTTGAGTCCTTTAGTGCCGATTTCAAATAAAATTATTTTTTCTTCAAACGTCATAAAAGTACGTTGTTATGTATTTGTATTCAACAAGCAGAAGTTCAATATTGTCGCCGCCGGCGTAAAAGTGTATCCTTGGCAACACATTTACGCCGGCGGCGGAAAAAGTAAAATATTATGAAAAATAGTTACGTTGTAATTCAATAATTTGACAGTTAAATAATAATAATAATATAATATATCATCACGCCTTTTACCCATTATGGGTGTGGCACTCTGCTTGCGCAGATCTCGGTAGGTGATATATTTTGGCGTATGAAGTGCGGTTACCAGCCGTCAAAATGAAACAAATAAACAAAAATAACAAAACAGCATATTCTACGGCAACTTGAAATGCTAGATAAGACAGAATATTTTTTGAAGTTTTGAGCAATTTATAATATTTATAATTTTATTTTCTATGTTTGAAGAAAAAATAGCATGTGTCATTAGGAGTAAATATACTATTATATAAATTACATTTATTATTAATAGTTTTATACAGTTGATAATTAGAGAACAGAGTATATTTAAAGGATTTTGATAAAATGTATTACTTTGACCATTAAAAATACTTTGTCTAGTGCATCTTTTAAGAATTGATCAAGATGTTCCGCTGTAATTTTGAATTTTTTTGGTTAGTAGCCACCATTTTTTTCTTTTAAAAAAAGTAATAAATTTCGGGAACTTGCTTATATGAGTTATATTTCTAAACACCAACATTTCCTTCAACATTTATATCGCCCAAATGATAGCTTGCACAATTTTTGATCGTTCATAAAAATATATTAGCAGCACAGTTTTCGTGTATTTTTGAACTTCTTGATTGTCACACCACTTGCTGAAAGCTTCGAATTATTTTTATATATATTTTTCTAGATTTTGTCGGCAGTATTTCCCACTGTGGCTTTGTAACAGGTACCTCGCACTTGGTACCAAGAGGTAACTGACATACGAAAGGGTTTTACTTGATTAAATGAATAATCAAGGGTAGCGTAGTCGCTGGCCACCACGGAATATTTTAACTCCTTTCCGAAGAGTATTTAGAAAAAAGTCTTCTGATCAATTGGCGGGAAACATGCGCGCAGGCGGGAATCAAACACGTATTCAACAATAACAAAATTATATAATATTTAATAACGAACAAGCAAAAGAAATTATATAAATCAAATACTTTTACGAGCTGAATAATTCGACGCTATATAATCCAAAGTGGGAGGCGGTGTGGTGGCTCAGTGTGTTAGCGCACTGTTCACTGCAAGCTGTGACGTTTGAATCTGAGGTTCTCAGGTTCAAGTCTACCGGCCGGCAAGTGTGATTGTCGTAAAAAGGTAAATACACCATGGCCTTGAATCACACTCGGATGCTAGAGACCAACCACCTCTACATCTTAAAAGTAATCTTGGTGGCCTACGTTTCTCTCTGATGCCGCTCTGCTTACATTTGTAAACAGAGGCTGTCGCACAGGTTGAGATTCAGATGGCGCTAAGATGAGTGGTTACGAGACAAGTACCGTGGTACTTGAGGCCTTGGCCCGCTTAGGGCTGTCGAGCCATTGATGATGATGATATAATCCAAAGTATCGCTTACTCACTAACTTTTACAATAACTTTCAAAGATCGAAACTTATATAACATTCGCTATTAACAATACTCATACATAAAACTCAAATCTACTTACATGAACTCACAAAATAAACTTCACAAAAACTATGTAATACAATCGAGAGAGGAGCCCTTAAACTGTGTAGTAATTCTTTGAACATTTCACAAGAAAAGCCAAAATGCAAGTGTCTGCTCACTGCCCAAGATTCACAATTTATTACTTTAGGGATGGGACAGTGGCACTCAAAATAACTCTAACTGGGCACTACTCTCTCATAAGACTCTGGTTAAATATTTCCTACAACATACTGACATCCGCTGATTAGGCGGGAACTGAACTCGTGGTTTTTTCCACGAACTAACAATGAACCATTTACTTAGTTTGAAATCTCTAAACATCGTTTGCAATCTTTAATCGTAATAAACGCAAATACCGTTTATTACAGCTTCTTCAAATTATCCATAATGAAATGTTAGTCAAAATGAACACAAATTTTCACAAAATTTGAATAGTGCTATCGATGTTATCAAAGCCATCCATTTTCAACCGACGATTATGTATTTAAAATCCTATAAAATATCATTATTTATAGTGTATTTCTGAAACGAGGGCCCGAAGTGCAAAAAATAGGGTATATACCATGGGACTAAAGTGCCTTTAATTCTTCAGGTAATTATTTCACGAACCGTATGCATTTCATCCTCTTGGTATATAAACTACTACTAATTTCTTTTCATTTTACAATTTAAAGTAAGAAAAAACATATTAAAAACATATTATTATTTGAATACAGATTTAAAAGTATTTAATTAGGAAACATTTACAAATTGTTGTTAGAAGTATAGTTAAATCACATCATTAGAAAAGCCAGCACATAACCTCCCGCCCAATACTACTCTTCTTCTTTGTCCTGTCATTCCTCAGTGGAACATAGGGCCTTCACAAAAGTTATCCATCCGTTTCTGTCAGTAGCTTCCTGCTTGGCTTCATTCCATGTTTTTCCCATTTCCTTTAACTCTTTCTGGATGGTTCGTCCCCATGTTATCTTAGGTCTACCTTGCTTTCGCTTGTCTTGTGGATTCCAATCTAGCGCTTCTTTAGCTATATTGAATTCACTTCTCAAGTAATGACCAATCCATTTCCATTTCCTGTTCTTGATTGTTAAGTCAATTCTTGTTTGGTTGCACAAGTTCCATAGGTCCTCATTTGTTATAATGTTTGGCCATTTAATGTTCAGAATTCTTCTTAGGCATCGATTAATAAAGGTTTGAATTTTAATATTTACTTCTTTGGTGACTTTAAATGTCTCACAGCTATATAGCAGCACAGACATAACGTTACTGTTGAATAGTTTGAGCTTTGTAGGAGTATTTATCTTGCTTATATTCCAGACATGATACATTTGCGCAAAAATTCCTTTTGCTTTATTTATTCTGGATTTCACGTCAGCTGTCGCTCCTCCATCCTCCGTTATAATACTTCCCAGATAGCAAAAATTATCTACTACATCTATAACCTCTTGGTTTACGTTCAAGGGAGTGTTGGCTCTATTTCTCAGTCTCATTTCTTTGGTCTTTTTTGAGTTAATTTTTAAGCCTACTTTTGAGGATTCTCTCTGTAGCTCTTCAAGTTTGTCTATTATATCT
Source organism: Poecilus cupreus (assembly GCA_963942605.1). NCBI lineage: Eukaryota > Metazoa > Arthropoda > Insecta > Coleoptera > Carabidae > Poecilus > Poecilus cupreus. The sequence goes on from OZ012713.1 coordinate 5,468,441, forward strand.
TTTAAACTTTGTGACATTAGACATATGTCGTCTGCAAAAGCTAAATACTCCAGTCTATTGTTAAAAGTCCAATTGATACCTCTTTGTTTGTTTTCTGTTACTTTTTTCATTATATTATCTAAAACCATAATAAAGAGTAGTGGGGATAGAAGGCAGCCTTGTTTAACTCCCCTTTTGTACACGGATCTTGTTGCTAAGTTTACCTGCATGTATAATCTGTCAAAAGTAGTCTTTATATCCGCTCATAATTATATTAATGATCTTTTTAGGTATCCCGAAACTTTTCATTGAACACTACTCTTAAACGATACAAAATAGTTCTTGATGATACAGAAACATACCTTCTTATTTGTTTATTTTCTATTTATATTTGAGAAATTTAATTTTATTTCGTATAATTTTTTGACATATATTTCACTAAACAGCTTCACAATCAAAATGACATGTGTCACATTTCGTAAAAAATTGAAAATTTTTAAGTGTTTCCATGGTGTACAAGGAGTGCAAGATTTATGAAATCTAATTTCTTTATATTTTATTATCTCTAAACTAATGAAAATTAATGAAATTAGTGTAATCAAAACACATGTAAAATTAAATATTCTACAACTTTCAAAATAACATAAATTGTTGAAAAAGGAAAATTAACCGTATTTTTCAAGAAAAACTGTTAAGGGCTTCAAGTAAACTGCTACTTCCTGTTGACCAATTTCTAATCTAATCAGCTCTTCATTTAAATATAGCAAGCTATAATTCATGAAATTGTATTTTTTGATATTATAGTATTTGAGTTATGCGAGACGAAAAATTTGCCACACACACACACACACACACACACACGCACACGCGCACGCGCACGCACACGCACACGCACACGCACGCACGCACGCACGCACGCACACACACGCACACGCACACGCACACGCACACGCACACGCACACGCACACACACACACACACACACACACCACACACACCACACACACCACACACACACCACACACACACACACACACACATTCTCACACACACTCACACACACACACACACACTCACACACACACACACGCACACACACACGCACACGCACACGCACACACACCTACATATATACAGACATCATCGTGAAATTAGTAAAATCGTATTGTAGGGACCCTAAAACGTGCTTATTCATTGAAAACTCACCACCCAATTTTTTGACCAAAAACAATACCTCCCTTACCTAGACTTAGGTGGGAGGTAATTAATACAGATTTAAAAATGTATAATTAGGAAACATCTTGAACGCAACTTTCGGGTACAGTCCAGGGCAGAAAAACCTACCTTGGCCCAGCAACCCCTACCGCAAGTCCCATAAAACAGGAGTGGGAACATATTTTTTCGCAGATAATAAACTTATATTTTGTTTTATTGTCTTATTTATTATATATTTTCAGTTTACAACATTTATACAAAAATTCAGTAAGATTTTTTTTAAATACGGCCCATTACTTACCCTGAAATTGACACGAATAATTTGTGAATCCTGACCGCAAAGAAACCCGACCCTTCATATAAAAGGTTGTAAACGCAGCATGAGTTCATTTCATTGATGTTTTCCTTTTTTTCCTTCTACTGTATCTCCACTTTGACTTCTATAATCCCTGCAATTTCGACTACAATAGCGAAAACCGGTTATTGTGAACTTACAACAATAGCAAACAGGTTTTGTTTACAAACTTTCGGTTCATAATCGCTTACACAACGACTATATAGAGCATTGACCTGAGAAGTTCTCATTGTGGAAATTTTCTGTCTTGCAAGAACAACCACTAACAAACTGTTTCACTGTATGCTGTTACTCGCGGGCTGTATTACTCTATTTGCTGATACTTTTCAATGTGATACAATTATTTTTTATATATTTATTATTAAGTATAATAGAGAATTTATTTGTTAAAAGCAGGTCTTCGATACTCCACAACTTTTGATAAATGTTCTGTTCTCATTTTTACAATTCGCGGGTCTTCCATAATGCTCTTCCTATTATCTAACTTTTTATAAGTGAACCCCATCGTCTTAGTAATGAAGTCTCACTATATATATATATAGCGAGTTGATTACAGCTTACAGCCGTTTCTCGCATCCTTCGCGCCATCTTTCTCTATTGTGGACCTCTTCTTCATCTAAGCCTCTCCTTTCCATGGCTTCGTTAACTCCACATCTCCATGTTTTTCTAGGTCTTCCCCTTTTTCTTCTTTCAGTCGGTACCCATGTTTCCATTTTGTAGGGCCATCTTGAATCGTCCATCCTTTTTACATGACCGAACCATTTCAGTCTTCTAGTCTCTATTCTGTGGATGATGTTTTCATCTTCTGTATTCATCATTTCTTTAATTTTAATATTCGGGACCTTTTCTAAGCGCGATATTCTGCAGCTTCTTCTCAGTAAATCCATCTCAAGTGCTTCTAATTTCCTTTTATTCTTTTCTGTTAACTCCCATATTTCCGAACCGTATAATGCTATTCCTTCTACTATACTTTTTTGCATACGCTTTTTTGTTTCTTTTGTGATGTCCTTGCTCCACAATATGGAATTTAACTTTTGAATTGCCTTTTTCCCTTGAACTATTCTATTTTTTATTTCTTCTTCATTATTTCCTTTATCGGTGATCACAACGCCGAGATATTTAATGCGGGAACATTTTTTTATTACCACATTTTGCTCTAATTCAAGATCTTTGCCTTCAGCTCCAATGGTTAAATACCTAGTTTTTTCTATGTTTATTTCCAATCCCCAGCTTTCGTACTCTTCTTTTAGTTTACGTGTCATGTAATTTATGTCATCTCTATCTCCGGCGATAACTACCTGATCGTCCGCGAATAGCAACGTATACAGGACTTGTTCGTTGATTGGAATACCCATGCTCCCACATTTCGCTTTCCATTTTCTTAAAACATGGTACTGATATATTTTGAAGAGGGTTGGCGATAGACTACACCCTTGCAGAAGTCCCTTTGATGTTTTGAAATACTGTCTCACTATATGCTAATTCAATTTCATTGTTTAATGTTTGCCAGAGTGATTTTATTGTATGAAGGATATTTTTTGAATAACGTAAATGGCTCTAGTAAAACGACTTTTGTAAAATCGTTCATTTTGCTTGAGCCAGTATCTTTTGTTGTTCTTTTATTCGATACACTTCCTCTTTTTACTTTGAAGAAATACCGTAATCTATTTCATCAGGACTAATTAATCTGGTACTTTAAAAATTTCTATGAACAAGGGTCTTCGTTATGTATTGTATTATTGATATTGCAATATTATTAAGTACGGCTTTTGTAAGTATACCTAGAAAAATCGATACGAATTGTAAATTTTCTAGGTCAATTCTATATAAGATCGTTTTGTAAGCGATTGTGAACCGAAAGAGCTTGTAAGAAAAACCTGTTTGCTATTGCTTTAAGTTCACCATAACCGGTTTTCGCTATTGTAGTCGATATTGCAGGGATTATAGAAATCAAATTTATTAATTTGGCGTATACTATACAAATACTACTCCTTATATTTTTTTTAAACTAAGCATCCTTAATCAATTCTACAAATTATTTTTAATTTATAAAGATTTTTCAGGTTAATGACGTGCGTCATTAATGACGCACGTCATTAACCCACCTTAAAATCATGTTTAAAGACAGGAACCTCCATGGAGTTTAGGCACCATTATATTTAAAAAAAAATCTGATGTGGGCAGCACATAACCTCCCGCCCAATACTACTCTTAAACGGTACAAAATAGTATTTGATGATACAGAAACATACCTTCTTATTTGTTTATTATCTTTATATTTGAGAATTTTAATTTTCTTTTGTATATTTATTTAATTTTATGACATATATTTCACTAAGAAAACAGCTTCACAATCACAATGACATGTGTCACATTTCGTAAAAAATTGAAAATTTTTAAATGTTTTCATGGTGTACTAGGAATGCAAAATTTGTAAAATCTAATTTCTTTATATTTTATTATCTCTAAATCTAATGAAAATTAATAAAATTAGTGTAATCAAAAAACATGTAAAATTAAATATTCTTCAACTTTCAAAATAACATAAATTGTTGAAAAAGGAAATTTAACCGTGTTTCACGAAAAACTGTTAAGGGCTTCAAGCAAACTGCTACTTCCGGTTGACCAATTTTATCCAAAATCTAATCAGCTCTTCATTTAAATATAAGAAGCAATAATTCACAAAATTGTATTTTTTGGTATTATAGTATTTGAGTTATGCGAGACGAAAAAATTGCCACAGACTACACACACACACACATACATACATACATACATACATACATACATACATACATACATACAGACATCATTGTGAAAATAGTAAAATCGTATTGTAGGGACTCTAAAACGTGCTTATTCATTGAAAACTCACTACCCAATTTTTTGACCAAAAACAATACCTCCCTTACCTATAGGTAGGCGGGAGGTAAAAAGATAATTATTAATAAAACAAAAGAAATAATAATTAAAAAGCTTCTCCTTGTGGTTTTATGGTCAGCTCATGGACCTGAAATCAGAAACAAAATGAAAGTAGTTATTGATGAAGAATACGCTACGAAAATTATTATTTGACGTTTCTTAAAACCAATGAAATGCTTCATTGTATGTCACGTGTCTGCGTTTTAACCAATCATGTCATTATTATACTGAGAATAATGCTCTTGTGATTATTCCCGGCAATATTCTCTATAGCTTTTTTGTTTTTGTTGACAGATGTCAGGTGTCAGATAGTTATCATCAAACACAAGTAAAAATGAGCAAAAAAGATAGATTTAGTGGCGTGCCCGATGATGAAATAAAAAAATAATCTAATTAAATATAACTCGAGAGTTCGATAAATAAGAAAATATTTCTTCAGTATCTTTCTCAAATTATTCTCACCCTCTTGTTATATTATTACTGTTATCAGAAAAGCCAAAAAATCAAGGTAATAAATGTATTTTTTCACATTCACATTCACATACCAGGAAACCCCGTTAATCTTCTCCCGAAATAGTAAGGAAAATATAGAAGTGTTACCAATATGAATGTTATTTACAAAAAATATACTGTAAACACTGTAAATAAATCTCTAATTTGATTGAAAATCCTTATTTTAGTGATATGCATATTTTAAATTGTCTGATATTTTTCTTTTTCTTATTAAATCACAATTTGACAAGTTTATTTTATATTTAATTTGGATCATTGGCAACACTGCTACACCGCCTTGTGTCTGATAACCTAACTATTAACGTGTCAGTCTGTCAGTTGTGTTCTCAAAGTGTATTTTAGGTTCGAGCAAATCGTTTTTCGAAACATGTCATGAAAAAAATGTTGTGTCTAACACGAGAGGAAAGCTCTTCTTCCACTCTCGTTCGAAAACTTCAAATTCGAGTTGGAAAAACAAGCGCTTTCCTCTCTAGTTTGACAAATAACTATTTTTTCACGACCGGGAGAGAAATTCGGTTTCAATGATTCCAAAATCATAAGAACATTACATATTTGTTTGAATTTAATTTTATGGTTACACATTAGGCGATTTCGACTGGCACCGGTTAGTACTTGGTCACAGGAATGGTTAGTAAATAGAGTAACCAATTGATTTCGACTGTCACTTATATGACGTCCTATGTAAACGGTGACAGTTTTGGTATGTCAAATCAGTAACATGCTCGAGAGCTTGGTTCGTCCAACGGTTTGTATTCTGATTGGTTGAATTTCACTTGTTATTATTTCAAACTAGTACGTTGTCATATTTTTCATATTTTCTGTTAAATTTGATTAATGACTACCGCGCGTTTTCAGTAGCCATTCGGTCAGTGTGACGTCATTATTTGAAACCAACCAAACACGTAACCGCCAAGTAACCAGTGCCACTCGAAATCGCCTTTTATAAAAACTGAATTTTAGATATTTTTGAACATCTTTCTCACATCTATTAACGATGTTCTAATCAGGGGGCTGACAGTAGTATAGGATTTCTTGTGATAGAAGTTTTTGTTTTTGATTACTTCGGGTGCTCTAAACATAGATGGAAATGCTGTAGCGTTTGGTTAATAACTACAACTAGTAGGCGGCCGCACAAACAGTTGATTTGAAATTTCAAACTGACGTTTGAAACATTGAAACCGTTACCGTTACTTTGTGTTTTATGCAGAGACAAATATCTAAAGTTTTGTGATTAGTTAGTGAAGTGATTCAATTTACTTGAAAGGTAAGCATTTTTAATTTATTACTTTCTTTGTTATTATCTAAAATATTGTTAGAGCATTTGTATGTTCCTTCAAAGTTTTATTGAAATTTGAACTTTCGATTGGTTTGTATATTTTTAAGCAGTTTAACAATTTATTTTCACCGATTTAACAAAATAGGCTGTTCATATAATCTAATAAAAGATCGTTATTTTGATATAATAAATTTGTTTCAGAACATCAAGACCAAAAGGGGCACTGTTCCAAGCTGCAGAATGGATAGTGTGGGTCATCCTGACATTTCCTTGTTCTGCTTACCAAAAAACCTAAGTTTATGTAACGTGTGGATGCAAAATTTGGGGATTTCGGTGCTGCTGGAAGGCAAGTCGGACGCTGCACTTACACACATGCGAGTGTGTAGTTTGCATTTTGAAGATACGTCCTTCCAAACGGCGTTTAAGAAAAAGCTATATAAATTTGTAGATATATATGTATTCATTAATTAAAAAATAAATTTGTATACATGAATTTATATTTTATTATTTTTAGTACTTTGAAATTTGAATTTCATTAAATTCCCGCATTTTCATTTCAAATATCGCCTTAGTTCGGGTGCTCTATTCATAGATGGCGCAGAACTTCTATCACACTTAATTTTGCTGGGACTGTCGTGTCTCTCTTTAGATATTTGTCTCTGGTTCTAATCGTTTTGTCCTTGTCTAATGTTGGGTTATGTTACATGTGTCAAAAACAACGACTTTATTAAATGTGTAAAATGAAATGCATATTTTGACTGGAAACCAAATTTTAAAATGTGAAATCGTTTTTATTAGAGTTTTTCCTCATTTTCTTGTGGCTGAGGCTGAGATGTAATTTTTGACAATCGACCTAAACTGAATCAACTGTTAAAAATGAAAAAATTAAGTTTGAAACATGAATTTTTCAATCAAAAGAACAACATAATAATAAAATTGTTATCACTTATCACTAAAATTGCACATTTTACACGAAAATCGTATTAATTTCTTAATATATCACAATTTATGAATGTCTTTCGACGGTGCTAAACATGGCAACGTCGTATTTTCAAACGATCACTTCGTCAACTGTCAAACGTCAAACCCTGGACATAAGAATATCCAAAGAAACTAAATAAATTTTCCATTGGATTCAATAATAACTTCAATAAGTATTAATTTTGATCATTAAATGCAACTAATGTAAATTAAACAAATCGTAAGTTAAGATTAATTTGTCTGACACATTCGATTTTTCGCGCGGATTTGGAATGCGACGTTGCCACGCTTCCCACTGGATTTGTAGACATTCGTGTAGTTTGTTTAATATTTTGTTGTTACACAATCTCTGACAGGTAATGACACTTCGACATTATGTTAATGAATGTCCCAGCTACCGATTTATCAATATTATTTTGTATGTGTTTCTTGACATTTTTAGCCTCCAAATATCACTTTTCCATAAGAACACATGTTAAATCAACAAAACTTTAAACGGTCATAACTTTATTTGCTGTGAATGACTTCAAAAATTTGTATGAATTTTTTGTGCAATACTTCTGACCTGTCCTCTAAATTTCATGCACTTCTCATTATTTTCGAAATAGGGTTAGAACATCCTTAAGGTGAACCATCCGGGCAAATACGGGCTGAAGATAGCGCAAGATGAACATGACTTTTTTGAAACAATATATCATTATTATAATAAATGAAACATATAATGTTTTATACCTACGTTTGTAGATAAAAGTCCAAAGTTTTGTAATAAATTTTAAAATGCCAATTTTGTTTACATATTATACATGAACATAATTTTCAAAATAGTCAAATATATGTCACACATTCCCATGAACGACTAAAGTAATACAAATAATGTGTATATTTATAAATATGATCGTCTATAACATACTAAAATTATTTTACATTTGAATTTACAGTTTTTGAGAAACAAATAAAAATATACCAAAAAGTGTGTTTTTTGGTATATTCTTATTTGTTTCTCAAAAACTGTAAATTCAAATGTAAAATAATTTTAGTATGTTATAGACGATTATATTTATAAATATACGAATTATTTTCATTACTGTCGTCGTTCATGGGAATTAGAAATTCAGTATCAAAATTCTGAATTTTTGACCAACTAGACTTCAACGAATATTTTTTTATAGTTGAATGTTTCAGTTATCCTTTTCATTCACATATATAAATACTAGAATGTTCAAAGACCTTACTGTAATAATTGTTTTGTTTTTCGATAAGAATAATTGTAAGAAATAATTTATTGAAATTTGAATTTGCAAAACAAAATTCATGGGAGTGAACGAACCCAACGGAAATATGTTCTTCATCTGACATTGCAATGTACAAGTCACTGTAAAAAATCCATGATATTTTGACGAATGGAGGTAGTTGGACCATAAAGAACATGAAAATAAATAAAGAATACAGAATTTGCTGTTTTTTTAAAAATAAAGGGTCCGTTCTTTCGACGCGTATGTTTGACCTTAAACCTACCTGTACATGAGGTTTTGTACTCAATGCATAGATGATGCCATCTGTTATGTCTTCTGGTAACAAATGCGGTACTGTTTTAACCAACTCCTTGGTACCCATGTTACCGCTGTCAAAAATATCGGTTAATACGATTCCTGGAGAAATGCTCTGTAAAAAAATAAATTATAAAATACTCATATTCTTATAAATTGAATAACCTTACAGTAATTTTTATTTTCAAGCCATTGTTTTTAAGTTCCTGTCTCATAACTTCCGTGTATGCAGTAATACCATATTTTGAAGATGAGTACATGTTAGTAGCAATATTTTTATCATTACTATCAACTACTTTATGCCCAGCAACACTGTTAATAATAATGATATGACCTTCGATATTTGCCTCTTTCATTTGTTTCACAGCTTGTTGGGTGCAAACTGCAGTACCAAACAAGTTTACATCCAAGATTTTTTTCCAAATTTGTGGATCTCCATCTGTGCATATAAAAAAATTTGTTAAAGCGTATTTTATATAGAAAAAAAGTTTCAAATAAATTCGGGATTATGGTCATTTTTAGAGTGCGGCTTATATGCACGAAAAAACTAAATTATATGCGCATATATATGCACTGAATTTTTGGGAAATATGCACTATATGTATATACAAATATGACTATATATGCAGCAAAATATGCAAAAAAATCTTAAATAATTATTAGATAAAAAGTATAAATGAATGCATTATGAATTTTATTGCACAATACAGTCTTAATCCTGATTCACAATTAACAAATATACTACTAATATACATATAAACTAAGTCTAGAAACTTGATATTATAAGATTATGACATATTTACATAATTTCAAAAACAAATTAATCAAAATTTTCTTAAAAAAAAAGTGAAACAAAAGTAAAAAATATATCCAGCTGAGAATTCTCGTACCCACTTTTACCAGCATTCGTGTATACAATGAATACCTACCGTTACCGTTACAGGGATTTCCCTAGAATTATTAGAGTTTATTGGTTTTTGTATTTGCTTTTATATTGTTTATTACTTTTTCCGTTGCATTCTTCTATTTATTGCGGCCTCCTCCAATATTTGGGAATTATCAATGTGCATTACCAGAAATTTCAGAATGTTTATCACTAGACAAGGTCTTAAAAATATTGAAATATGCAATTATATGCAACTTTTGTAAAAATATGCATAAGAATGCCCAAATATGCAATATATGCAATTAGTAATTAGCATTAACTTTAATCAATGTAATGCGTTTAGAAAATTTATTTTATTTAAAGATGCAAAAATTAAAATATATGCACTTTGCATATAATCCGCTCTCTAGTCATTATTCACTGTGTTGATTTGCTTCACTCGCCTGCGGGTCGTGACGCGAACTTCTTCGTAAATAATGAATATCATAATTCCTTATATAATAATAATATACTAATATTCTAAACATCATTATAAACATCTTTTGTTTTAAATTTTCTTCGCATTTAAGGTATTTAGATACATTACCAATAAAAGAATTTTTCTGCAAAATCCCAGCGTTGTTGATAAGAATAGAAACAGGTCCTAAATTTTCTTTCACCCATTGAAAAGCTTTTTTGACATCATTTTCGTCCGAAACGTCACATTTCAACGCGTGAAGTTTTCCAGGTTTGCCAATTAACTTCTTAGATAATTCTTCAACTATTTCTGCCCGTCTGGCTAATCCTACAACCTGAAAGTTAAAGAAAAAGTTAGTGCAGATGAAACAAGGAGCATCCTAAAATGTGCTTACTTGTTAAAAACTCACTACCGTACATTGTAATGTCACAATACATGCGGTACTAACCAACTAAATTAAATAACTTTTTTGAAACAATATATCATTATTATAATAAATGAAACTTATAATGCTTTATACCTACGTTTGTAGATAAAAGTCCAAAGTTTTGTAATAAATTTTAAAAAGCTAATTTTGTTTACAAATTATACATGAACATAATTTTCAAAGTAGTAAAATATATGTCACACATTACCATGAACGATTACAGTAATGCAAATAATTTGTATATTTATAATTATTATCGTCTATAACATACTAAGATTGTTTTTCATTTGAATTTAAAGTTTTTGATAAAGTTAGTATGTTATAGATGATCATATTTATAAATATACGAATTATTTTCATTACTGTAGTAGTTCATGGGAATGAGAGACACAGTATCAAAGTTCTGAATTTTTGACCAACTAGACTTCAACGAATATTTTTTTATAGTTCAATATTTTTGCTATCCTTTTCATCCACATATATAAATACTAGAATGTTCAAAGACCTCACTGTGATAATTGTTTTGTTTTTTGATAAGAATAATTGTAAGAAATAATGTATTCAAATTTGAATTTGCAAAATAAAATTCATGGGAGTGAACGAAGCCAGCCTGTGAAATGTACTTCATCTAACATTGCAATGTACAAGTCACTGTGAAAAATCCATGATATTTTCACGGATGAAGGTTGTTGGACCATAACATGAAAATAAATGAAGAATACAGAATTTGCTGTTTTTTTTTTTTTAAATAAAGGATTCGTTCTTTGTCTTTCGACGCGTATGTTTGACCTTAAGTTGAATCAAAGCAGTCTTTACAACTATAGAAACATATTTATGTTTTAAATTGAAATTGAAATTGTAGATAAAACAGATATAGAATACGTCAAGTTCATAAATTTGACTATAATCCCTGCAATTTCCACTACAATAGCAAAAACCGGTTATGGTGAACTTATAGCAATAGCAAACAGGTTTTATTTACAAGCTCTTTAGGTTCATAATCGCTTACAAGACGATTGTATAGAAGAGAATTGACCTAGAAAATTTACAATGCTTACCGATTTTTCTAGGTAAACTTACAAGAGCCGTACTTGTTATATAATATTGCAAAATCAATAACACAATACATAACGAAGACCTTTGTTCATAGACTTTTTAACGGAATTAGTAATGCTATTACCAGATTACTTAGTCCTAATGAAATATGTGGTTGTAGAATTGAAATGTGGAACATAGGGAATTCAATGCTAATTTTTTGATGTTGCTGTAAATTTTTACCTATCAAGTCGTTCGGTAGAACGACGCCGGCAAGAGTCCCAGTTCACCAGGAAGTTCACCGACAACACTTACTTACGGCAACTATTAGGAAAACCTAACCTCCAAATTTTTCAAACTTGTTTAATTCAAATATGCTATTATAATTTCCATTAAAACTGGCACCAGGGACGATATAATACATACCTTAAACTTATTCATTAGTTTTTTTACGATTTATGTGCATATAACTCTTTATTTTCGATTATGTATTTTAGCCGGCGACAGAAATGTGAAATCTCTCTTTCTCACGCGTTAAATTAGCAACTTAAAAATTCCTTTACAAATTTTTGCCAAAAGATGGCAGCACATTGTCCGTAGATTTGAAAAATTCTAATGCACGACCATGAGTACGAAAGCCTCATTTACTGATCGAAACTAGTTTTAGTTTTATGTTCTATGTTTTATTATATTTGCAAGTAGTGATGTAAAATACCCAGGTATTTATTTTTCAAGGTAAATACCCGGGGTAAATACCCGGGTATTTACCCATAAGTGGGTGTATATTTATTGATTAATAATAGTGTAAATATGGGTATTCAATATCATTGAAAAATATATGAAGCCACATAAAACTAAAGGCTTGTATGCCCAACCTCAAATAAACAAAAGAACAAAGGATTAAAGTGCAATAAAAAAAAATATCTCATGAAAAGATGACAGCTAGAATAATAATTATTATTCAAGCTATGATTTTGATGCGATTTTTTTTTTCTTTATACCACAGATAAATTTGTTCTCTAGTTTATCTGATTTTGGATATACAGGTCCTTATAAAAAAAACTTGTTTAAACATTTTTCTAATTCCACAGGACACTTCATGCATTTAATAATGTGATTTGCCATTTTTTTGCATGTGCTTGAAGATATTACACGAAACAATATTTGAAAACTACTCTTTTCTCCTTCGAAAGGAAAAATTTCACACAAAATTTTTTTCTTATCATTTTAATCAAGTTTTGTGTTTGTCACTCAAAATACAAATAGTAATTGTCGATCGATCAGGCACAACCTGCATTTATATGTTCAAAAGCTATTTATAATAGCTATAGACATGTTTCGTAGAAATTTAACTTATTTGTACTACATTATAACCAAAATGTATTTTTGGGTAGGTAAATAGACCTTGGGTAAATACCGGGTAAATACCCAAATTTTATTTACCTACCTATTGGGTATTTACCCAACTCACATCACTATTTGCAAGTAACATTCACAAATGACGTTTTACTTGTTGATTTTAATGAGTAGCGCCATGTGACAAATATAGTAAATAAATTCAAGAAGATCGGTAACGTAGTTATCTGCAATGGGCCATATTAAATTGAACTGTCAGAGAATTACATAGGTTAGGTATGTATTTTATTGATATGAACTACAGTTTGGTTGTTTGTCTCATATACTTTCTTATACCATACATTCGATTGCAATGAAACTTCAGTGAGTTGTTGTGTGCACCCCTGCGACGGTTCCTTAATTATATTGATTATTTCGAATTATTGTATTTATGATCAGATTTGGTTCATTTTTAGAATACATATTAGTTGAAAAGAATGAAAGCGAGGAATGAAGTGACGAGCTTGCTTCGTCAATGTATTGACATGGAAGCGAGGAACGAAGTGTCGAGCTTGCTTCGTCAATTGCCTGGTATTTCAGAAAATTTATTTGAGTGGCATTGCAATGCATGCAGTGTATTATCTAGTGGTAAATATATTATAAAATTATATAGAAAATATACGTTTTAATATATAAATTATTCTAGATTAATGCCAAAGAAGCGTTTATTTCTATTTATGGTACAAAATATTTGGTTATGTACGTATTTTGAATGAAAGTTGAAAGAAATAGATAACTGTATTGGCAACGAAAATGACCGATGGCGGCAGCACTGAGTATTTGCAGAGCAGTGAATGACATACGGAGAAATATGAATAAATTTCATATAATTATAGTTATAAATAAAATATAAGCTTATTTGAAGTGCGGTATTGTGAAAAGGGAAGTATTTGTGCTTTATTTATTTAAAAAATCACAGTTATACCGTCTCTAAATATATTTTTATGCATGGGTAACTTTTACGGTGCCGATAAACAAGTTGGTTTTCAAGAATTATTTAGATATCTCGAGGCGACGAATTCTACCAGAAATTTTATCGAGGGGGAAGAAATAATTAACAGTAGCTTGTTATTTTTATGTGCTCTTACTGCAAATCCACACGAGATACATGGAACCATTTATGTTGAAAATATTATGTTATATAACTTGTCATCTGCATCACAAAATACATTTTTATATGTTACTCTAGTTGCATATTTGAATAAAACTGCTAGTACAGCATAAGTAATGTTTAGTATTTTTTTAATAATACATAAATTGCCATCCATACAATAGTTATTTGTATTTTTATAGAAAAACAACTGATTTTCCTTTTAATAAAACAAAATCAACAAAAAGAACTGATATCTTCCAAAAACAATTTCATTGTAATGGATGCGGCAAGAGTAGTGCAGAGGACAACAAAAAAAAGTGATACCATTTTAATAAGGCAAGTTTGAAATTCACCTTAAAAATCGAAATCATAACATGTAAAAATCGAAAAACTATATTAGCTGTTATTTTTGATAGTTTTGTTAGTTGAACAAAAAAAAACTTGCCGATCCGTATATTGGCATCCATACAAATATGCTATAAATAAAGGCGGATCGGCAAGTTTTTTTTTTTTGTTCAACTAACAAAACTATCAAAAATAACAGCTAATATAGTTTTTCGATTTTTACATGTTATGATTTCGATTTTTAAGGTGAATTTCAAACTTGCCTTATTAAAATGGTATCACTTTTTTTTGTTGTCCTCTGCACTACTCTTGCCGCATCCATTACAATGAAATTGTTTTTGGAAGATTTACTTTACAGCAAAAGTGTCAAAACAAAAGTTGTTCAGAATGTTAAAATGCATGCAATAAGGCCCATTTGGTTACCTACATATTAGTATTTTACGATATATCAATCAAATTAAAATCAATATTTATTAGGAAAATTGTAACACAGCCATGGAAAATCAAACAAAAACTAAAAATATTTGACATTTTGGAAAACAGATTTAGATTTATTTATTACATTGTTCCATTATTTTCTGTGGAAATTTCGTAGATGATTGTAATAAGATATAATGGCGTATTTTAGAGATCACTTCATTACATTTATTTCAGTTAAAAAAAATAATAAATCTTAACCTGATCTGGAAATGTCATATATTTTTCGTGTTTGTCTAATTTTCCATGGCCGTGTTACAGTTTTTTTTCTAATAAATATTAATTTTAATTTGATTGATATATCGTGAAATACTAATATTTAGGTAAACAAATGGGCCTTATTGCATGCATTTTTAAATTTTGAACAACTTTTGTATTGACACTTTTGCTGTAAAGTGAATAGGTTAAAATTTACAGCAATATCAAAAATCTGGTGTGGGCACCACACTATTTTCTTATACAAATAATACCAACTGAACACGTATAACTTGTTCCTTGCGTATGACTATTTTGACATTTATTTGATATATAGATATTAAACCTGTTTAATTTTGTTCTCAATATATTCTTCAAAACTTTCTAACTAATAATACAAATATTACTTTTATAATATTTCACACGACACATATTTCTGACATTTCACAATTAATTGACTCGTTTGACAAATAGATATTAAAAATGTTTTAGCTTTTGTTCACATTGTAACTCATATTATTGAAATATATTCTTAAACAAATAATTTAGTTTTTCTCATAATTAGAAGCATGTAGAAGAAAAGTGCAAATAACATTTTATATTGCAAATATTTTTGCTAACATATTTCATTTGAAACTTTGCTCACAGCTGATTCTATTTTAAAAATAAATGGAATTTATTGTTTTGTGTTTCCAGTAAACTTCCTCTTCCGGTTTTTCAATTTCATTCAAAATCAACTCAGCTCTTCATTTTTTCATGAAACTTATAAATTTCAAGTTTCGCTTACATATCTTGGCTCGTTCATGAGATATTGCGCATACGGACATCCATCCATCCATCCTCACACACAGACATCATTGAGAAAATCTTGTCAGCGATTTTTTTCGTGATTCCAATACTTCCTGATACTTTGTATAAGAAAGTAAAAATATCATTGAAACCCCTATGTTAAAATTGTAATTATTACATATTAATGACAATCCATAATTATACAATGTACGTATAAAATATCGTCAATAAATATTATTATTATTTTATTTCATATTTCAATTCTACCCCTGGTATGTGTGGCAGGTAGGAAAGTTAATAAATAAATGAATGTGTCCCCTACGGAATATGTTTGTTACGCCTATGAACATTATAACAGCTATTTTAGATATAACCTTCAAAATTTAAAACTACAATTTAATGCAATGAGTCATCTATAAATTTACAAGTGTAACCCTCCTAAAAGGGGTACAAAATAATAAGGGGTCCTGTCGAGACTGGGAGTCAGCAGAAATAAAACTTCTTTCCGTCGCCTACTTACATGATCTTTATTGAACAATAATTGATGATACGTACTCTACAGCTTACTATACTCTACTGTACTTACTTACTTACTTACATAGTAACCTTATATATATTTGTACAAGTCCTCAGTCAGCAAAATAAGTGTGACAAATAAACAATAATATTGAAACATCTGACCTACTTCCTTAATCATTGCGTGAATTAAAATGTGCTGACTTAAGACTTGTTACACAAGGCTATCTATTAACTGCGAACAAATTAGAAATATAATTCTTTACTTTTAGTATTAACGTATCTCTGTAATTAAATATAATTCTGACAAGAGGTTTGATATGAACTAATCGAACATAAACATTGTGAGCGTTTACGTTTTTTGTTTACATTCTTTCATAATCTGTGTCATTATTATGTCGAAGAATTTAATCATTAGTTGCGCGTTTATTATCGCATAACTTCCTGTGTAAGCAATTATTTGCTATAATTCGATAATCACTCCAAAACTTGAATATTTACTTCAAAATTCTTTAAAGTTAAGATTTTTCAGTTGTTGTTTGTTCTCCTAAAATTTTTCCGAAATTGATACTAAAGTATCCGATATTACCACGCGAAATAGTAGCTAAAGTTAAACTTTACTTTATGTGAAAATTTCACTTCACAGACTCTTCAGTCAAACTTGAATTACAAACCTAAAATAACAAACAAATTATTCTGTAATATTATTGTTGAAATTATTTATTATTTACCTTTGATAATTTTTCTAATTTAATGCGGATCATATGCAGAATATGTCTAAGAATATATATAAAAAAATCTGATGTGGCCAGCAAATAACCTCCCGCCCAATACCACTCTTTAATGGTACAAAATACTATTTTTATGATACTGAAACATACTTTCTTATTTATTTATTTTCTATTTATATTTGACAAATTAAATTTTCTTTCGTATATTTATTTAATTTTTTGACATGTATTGCACTAAGAAAACAGGTACACAATCACAATGACATGTGTCACATTTCGTAAATTGGAAATTGAAAATTTCTCAAATATAAATAGAAAATAATCAAGTAAAAAAGAAGGTATTTTCCTGTATCAGCAAATACAATTTTGTACCGTTTAAGTGTTCTATTGGGCGAGAGGTTATGTGATGGAAACATCAGCTAGCTGACGTTTTACAAATACATAATGCTATTTATTTATGTTTTTAATTAATAATTTAACGATTTCGGAAATAATATAATGTGTACCTCGGCACTAAAGTATTTTTTATTACTCATATGGTTTATTCGCCTCGGATAATTAATTCTACAGGAAGTCCCAGATTTAAACGGCCTAACTTAATCCATAGATTAAACACGTAAAAATAAGGTAACAAGTTCATTTGAGCAAATGTCCGTAAATGCTTTATTCCAGAGATATTCATGTTTTTCTTATTGAGTAGCGCTACTTGAAAAAATCAACTTCTTAATGAAATATCCAATATTATCTTATTGAGGTGACACATAATAATTAAATTAAATTAATAATAAATTGTTTATTACCTAATTTCAATACAAAATTTACTTTGCTTGCACTGATGTCTGGGAAAAATGAGAAACTATCAATGAATTTAAAGAAATTTATTGTTTAACATAATAAAGTAATAACATAAATTCATAAACTATTTTTTTAATATTTGTTTAAAATGTTCACCTGCAGCACTGCATTGGTTGCTGCGTGACATTGCTCGGGAGATATGGTTTCGCAAATTTGAATAATTTTTCTACGTAGTGAGCCTAAATTATTTATCGGTTCTTCATAGAATTTTTCTTTTATGACATTTTAAAAAAATTTCTTTAAATTCATTGAGATTTTCTCATTTTTTCCTTGACATTAGTGCAAGCAAACTAAATTTTGTATTGAAATTAGGTAATAAACAATTTATTATTAATTTAGTTTAATTATTATGTCTCACCTCAATAAGATAATACTGGATATTTCGTTATGAACTTGATTTTTTAAAGTAGCGCTACTCAATAGGAAAACATGAATATATCTGGAATAAAGCATTTACGGACATTTGCTCAAATGAACTTGTCACCCTGTTTTTAGGTGTTTAATCTTAATTTTAAGTTAGGCCGTTTAAATCTGGGACACCTGTATATTAAAATAATATTAGAATAAAAAATAAATATTTTGTTAACATTTTTAATTTTTTTTCACAGAATCCACATTTAATAAGTTTTGTGTCCGTTGTTTTATAAAATATCGGAATAAATATCGATCGTGAGAGCAATAAAATTCATAATTTAACTCCAATATAAAGTAAGCCATAAAGAAAATAGTATATTATGATACAAGTGTATAAGTAAGCTTTTAAAGCACATACGACGAGTTTAAGAGCACGACGCGAAGCGGAGTGCTTTTAACGTCGCTAGTGCTTTAAAAGCACTTACACACGTGTGTCATACGCTATTTTTTATTATACCTGCATCATACTCTGGAAAAAACTGGAAAGCAACATTTTGATTTTGATTCATTTCATAATTTTGCGCGTGTGACGTTTGACGTATATCGTTTACATGGAGACTGGTTAGCATTTATTGTTTACGTTTACAGTTTTGACAGATATTAATAGTAAATATTTTTGTTGTTGCTTAGTAACCTTTAAAACACGGCGTGTTTTAATCTTGCGTTTATGAACGCTGTAGCGTGTTTTAAACACGGATTATGATGCAGGTATAATAAAAAACAATTTTATCGTTTTGACAGCGGATAAATAGGAAGGTAACTTTTTGCAAGTAATAAAACGTTATTTACCTTTCTCCTAGCAACCAGATGAAAACACTAACTACGTTAATGTCATTTGCATTGTCAAAAATATGATATATAATAATTGTATTTTCACCAATTGCACTTTTAAATAAACAAAATTATTTCGTCAGATTACTGTCGAGCATTTTATTTTCTTCAGATAAATTTCAGTTTGACAACTCAACCTTGTCACCTGACAGCAATATGATTCCTGTTTAAAAATAAAATCCCTCCACCTACGGTGTCGTGATTTTATTAAAACAGTTTTCTTGTCAAATTGCTAGGTAACAAGATTTCGTACAAACAAAAATTTATCCGGCAAATTAAATAGTTATTTGTGTATCTAGAGCAGAAAGTAGTCTATTGCCGCTTACGCATGGACCATGCATAAGCGGCAAGGACATTTTCTGCTCGAGAAACACTATTTTTTCTACGACCGATTTAATAATGATAAAAAAACTGGATGAAAATATTATATTTGCCATTTTCTGTTTGAACTTTCATTCCGATCTATTTTACAGTTAGCCATGTTAAACCGTTTCCAAGGTGATGGATACTGTTTCTTGTATGAGAAGGAATATGCCTTGTTCAAACTAACTTGTCATTAAAAGTAAACTTGCTGTTATTATAAGATACTATTGTTAAATATTACCTACTATTATCATGTACTGTTTTCTTTGAAAATTAAAATTTTCCATAACAACTGTCAATTTTTCTATTCTACTCGAGAAATTTATTTTTCGCGCCGCCGTCCGACATTAATACAATTACATATCTCTAAAGCGGTCGGAAATCATATTTTTGTCGTACTAGAGCTCTAAAAGAATGTAGGTATTCTCGTCCGCCATTTTGGGTCCAGATGTCATAAATAAAACAAGTTATTGGAATCCAGTTACTTAAAAAAAAAAAACATTTAAAATTTGTATCTGTCAAATTTGAAAACATATTTCTTGAAATTCTGTAAAATCCAACTACACAAATCATACGGTAATATATTAGAAAGTATTCTGTACACTTACCTGTTAGATATGAAATATAATAATTAAGAGAATGATATATCACAATTATTAATCAATATCAACTTCAAATTTGACAGAAAAGAATTAAAGTAACTGGATTCCAATAATTTGTTTTATTTATGACACTTGGACCCAAAATGGCGGATGAGAATACTCATATATTCTAGTGCCTTAGTCGTACTAGTTCAACAAAAATTGCTAACTTTTTATGGTTATACGTTGGCATCACTTCACTAATTTTATCTAACTTCTGACGCTAGAAATGTCAAAGTATTACATTGACATAATAATATTATGGCAATATATCTCCAACTGAGTATTTGCAATACAAGAAAAGAGAATATTTAAAGATTTTAAACATATTTGTAAGTAATTATAATTGAATTTGCAGTGTAAAATCCAAATAAAAATATGTAGATATTTTTGGTTATGATATTGGAAAATAAACATAATTGACATTAAAATATTGTGAAGTTAGCAGCATAAAAAAATTCCCTGTCATTAAGAAAATGAGTAATAAATTAAATTTATTTATTAAATTTACATAAATGTTGGCGCGAAAAAATCTTGTGTATCCCTCGGTTGGAATCTATTTTGCGAGTGCTCGTATTTGTAGGACTCGCCTATGGCTCGTCCTATCAAAATAAACTCGCACTCTCAAAGTAGCAGTTTCCAACCTTGTGATACAATAGTTTTTTTTCTACAATCGTTGCACAATATCGACATTGTCATTCCATTTTTGGTTAGGAAATGTACAAAATTGTGGCTCTAGGGCTACAAAGTGACATATTGTCGCACTAGCGCGACAAAAACAAAACAAAAATAAATTAGGTAAAAAAAGTAAATGATGCATTGGATTTTTCTGGTAATAACCTTGCTATTGCAAATACAGTTGGCATATACGTACATACACTTCAACTTAATCACCATAAACGTATTCACTCTGTAGACTTTAGGTCAAATGTACTCCATGTGTCAAATGTACTCCATGTGTCAAATTATGATTTCTTTGAAAATGTTTATTTTGTTTAAACGTTGTCATGATTACGGCGACATGGGTAACTACAATTTTACTGAATTGTTATAGGTGTGACCAAAGATAATTTAGAAAATTAATTTTTTTCTACAGCTTGACATTGTTCAACGATTGTAGAAAAAATATTGTGTGTATCTCGTCGGATAGAGCTTGTTCGGTGCACTTGTCGATACACAAATAACTATTGTGTATCAAGTGCGGATAGAGCATTGTTTGTTGCACGCGGCGAGAAATTGTTGATCGAGGCGAAGCCGAGATCAACAACTTGACAAGTGCACCGAACAAGCTCTATCCGACGAGATACACACAATATTTTTTCTACAATCGTTGAACAATGTCAAGCTGTAGAAAAAAATTAATTTTCTAAATTATCTTTGGTCACACCTATAACAATTCAGTAAAATTGTAGTTACCCATGTCGCCGTAATCATGACAACGTTTATGAATAAAATAAAAATTTTCAAAGAAATCATAATTTGACACATGGAGTACATTTGATATATGGAGTACATTTGACCTAAAGTCTACAGAGTGAATACGTTTATGGTGATTAAGTTGAAGTGTGTGTACGTATATGCCAACTGTATTTGCAATAGCAAGGTTATTACCAGAAAAATCCAATGCATCATTTACTTTTTTTACCTAATTTATTTTTGTTTTGTTTTTGTCGCGCTAGTGCGACAATATGTCACTTTGTAGCCCTAGAGCCACAATTTTGTACATTTCCTAACCAAAAATGGAATAACAATGTCGATATTGTGCAACGATTGTAGAAAAATAACTATTGCCGCTCGTCAATTTTCTGCTTTCAACTGACAGTTGGAAATGTATATTTTCTGCTCGGTCGTAGAAAAAAGCTTTTGTGTAATTACAGTTGATAATTTTATTTGTTATGTTACAAATCGATATATAAAACTAACCTGTAATCCTTCTTCAACTAATTTTTGAACAACGTTTTCCCCAATCCCTGCACTGGCTCCTGTGACTACAGCAACTTTTCCAACCCATCGATTCATCGTGTTACAATAATTATAAAGAATCAAGGTTAAAATATTGTTACAAAAAAATATTATCTAATGTTTGACACTTCAATATTACATAATACACAGAACGGTAGACTGACTGTTCGTTCTAAAGCCAAGCTATTTATAAATGTATCTGTAGTCACGTGACTCTAAAAACGTATCTGGTTTTATCTTTGTTTATATTCTCGCCATATATGGTAACATCAACTTGCACTATTATTTACTTTCTTATACGTAGTACAGGAATCTTAAAACAAACTGAATTTTAGTTTTTCACAGAAATTCGTGTTTTGAAATAGATCATAAACATGAACATTCATTTTGGTCATGATTTATTATTGAGAATATAATTATTTTTGTCGCATTCATAAATCTCTATTACGATGCGACTTGCGACTTTACTTTTATTTCGTTCTAAGAATTCCGTGTTTTTTTACCTCCCGCCTACCTCTAAGTAAGGGAAGTATTGTTTTTGGTAAAAAAATTGTGTAGTGAGTTTCCAATGAATAAGCACATTTTATGGTTCCTACAATACGATTTTACTATTTTCGCCATGATGTCTGTATGTATGTATGTATGGATGTGTGTTTGTGTGTGTGTGTAGTCTGTGGCGATTTTTTCGTCTCGCATAACTCAAATACTATAATACCAAAAATACAATTTTGTGTATTTATATATATATATATATATATATATATATATATATATATATATATATATATATATATATATATATATATATATATATAGGAGATGAACATGGGAAATCAGTTTTTTGCGTGCTGTTGCTCGGTGTTCTATCGGACAACAATGATTGTAGTACCAATCGAATGATATCATTTTTCTGAATCAAATGATGTAAAATACATTACAATTTAGTAGTAATTTGGTTCCCTAAATTAATTTTAAAATTTTGAAAATCCTCCAATTTATTCAATTTTTATTGAAAATAAGTGTAGTTACCTATGACTGTTTTGTTTTGATTTTTTTTAAGTGATTTATTTGACGTTTCTGTCAATTTGTAAAATATGGTTATATACAGTAATGATAAGCGTATTATTATAATTTTTACGTAAAGATTTTATTAAATAAATAAAAGTCAAAAACCAGTTTTCTTTAAATAATATTAATTTATGAAGAGTTAAGTTTTTTAAATCGATGACAAAGAATTTCATTTTTATTAGCTCTATTTGGTACATCTTCACAAAATACTCTTCCACTTTCTTCGTCAAATGGAAAAAGTTCTTGATTGCAGTTCATTTTGTAGGAATAATAAGAATTTTTTTTCAAAATATGAACGATGTACACCTAATTCATTTCAAAAAAATCTAGTGCTTTATGAAGGATCTACATTTATCATTCCTAAAACCCTTTCCTCCAATAAAGCACATTCTTCTGCTCTTGCTAAATTGCAATTACTAAGCTCACGTGTATTTTTCATGGAATCTGGCATTTGTGGTTGCACTTGGATTCGGTCGATTCATAAACTTAATAGAAAATAGATCTCGCACTTTGAGCCAACTATTTCCTCCAAAAAATAGTTCTACTATAAAAATACGCTCTTCAGTAGTATAACTTGCCATATTTTTACAAATTGTCTTAAACAAGTCCAAAAGTCAGAAACGTCAAATAAATAGCTTGACAGAAATCAAAACAAAACTGTCATGGATGACTATATACGATAAAAATTGAATAAACCGGATAATTCTCAAAATTAAAAAATTAATTTACGGAACCAAATTACGACTAAATAGTAGTGTATTTTACATCGTTTGATTCAGAAAAATGATATCTTTCGATTGGTACTACAATCATTGTTGTCCGATAGAACACCGAGCAACAGCACGCAAAAAACTGGTTTCCCATGTTCATCTCCTATGTACACCTTTAAGACAGACACACGGTATATATAGTGTGTCCCATTTAAGGTACGAATGCATGGGGATCTCGAGAACCGTAAGAGATACGAGGTTGGTTAAATTAGACGAAAGTTGCCTCTTTAGTAGGGCAGTTTGAGCATATATTTGTTTTTCCAATTGAATGCATAGATCACTAGATATGGGCTAAAATGTAAATTTAGCGATTTTCTTTTTTTGTAAATTCACAATTACTTATTAAATAATCCTGAGTTTTGTAATTCGATATTCTAGTGTCTTTATAAAACGCGATTATATATATAATCTCGAGTTAAATATAATCGCAGATTTTGAAATTCGAGATTAAATTTTTGTTTATATGGGCATATGTGTCAAAATTTTTTGAAGGGATGAGCGTTTCTTGATAGAGGTGGTCCGTGTTCCTACATTGTTCGATAAGAAATCTATGGCGGGAGGTATTGTGCTGTCCACAACAGATTTTTATTTTAGAAAAGATCCAGAATAAAATCAGCCACAATTTGTTCTATTTTGTACAGTTTGCTATTTTGAAATAAACATAAATATCTTATAAACTATAAAAAATTAAATCATTTGAACAATAATTTTTATTTATTTTCCTAAAATAATTAACATTAATTCATTGGTAACATGACAATGAAAAACCGTTTTCCTGTAAACATCCTTTCAAGGTTATGAAGAAAATGTAACAAAAAAGTTATCATACATTACTTTTTTACCAATCTATATTTTATTAACAGAGAAACAGATTTAAACTTATTTAGGTGTATTTATCTTAGTAGCAATAATAATAATTAGAGTTATTGGAATCACTATTTCTTTGGTGTTTGTAGTATTAGCATTTTGAACCGTTTTGAGTTTGAATAGTTCTTTCATGTTATCGTCCATGAATTTATCTTTTAAATCATCCGGTATTGTAGCATAATGGGGATGAACTCCACTTAGAAAAACTGTAAAAAGATAAATTGCATAAATAAATATCCTTGTATATTACCAGGTTCATTTCATTGGCTTCTATAATCCCTCCAAGAAAAAAACAAATAATAAATCTTACACCTTATTGCAATATTTGACACATGAATGAAAAATAAATAAATAATCCAATATACTAAAAGCCATCATTCATTCTCTATATATACAGGGTGGTGACTTGGACGACGCAGCATAGGGATTACAGTGGTAAATTCTTAGTGTGCAATTATTTGCTCCCCTAATTATTTTAGAGCAAAACTTTATTAAGATTTTATTTAGAGAAAAAAATTCTGGTTCTATTGATACCATTGTTTACAAATTTCCATTGTCCGGAAGAGGCAAAATCGAAAAAAATAAAATTATCTTTTTTTGCTAAAATCAATGATGCCATGGAACAATTTAAACAATAAATAAAAAACAAGTGCGTTAACATTTGCCCTTGGTTTTTGACGTTTAAACTAATTATTAAATACAGCTTTTATAATGTATCCACTCAATTCAACGAAAAGAAATGATTAAATGGATTTATTCCGGAAATTAAATCAAACTAAAAGCTGATTACAACAATGTCATTTGGCAACAGTATAATTTAGGTTCATATTAAGTAACGACCCTAAACTTATTATAAATTAATTGAAAAACCATAAAAAGAGTTTTGGGAAACAGGATTTTATTTTAACAACATATAAACACATAATTATAACAAATCATAGCAAATGTTCAAACAAACCACCATTTACCATAAAAGTGGCCCAACCTGTCGTAAAATTCTCGTCTGACATTTGCTAATTGT
Organism: Poecilus cupreus; assembly: GCA_963942605.1. Classification (NCBI taxonomy): domain Eukaryota; kingdom Metazoa; phylum Arthropoda; class Insecta; order Coleoptera; family Carabidae; genus Poecilus; species Poecilus cupreus. The sequence goes on from OZ012713.1 coordinate 5,494,367, forward strand.
CTTTGTGATATTTTAGCACACTCAACTTGAATAGAATTTTTTAATTCTTCTAAATTTTGAAATTCTCTCGCCTCATTTCATTTTTCCATCATTTGGAAGCAAAATGTATTTCTTCTCGCCAAATCATGTTCTCGGAACTCTTGGTGAAAATGGTACTTATATGATTGGTATTTGTTTTTTTTTAATTCGCAGTACTCGGGAATGATGTATATCAAAACATTAAAGCTGTTCTTATTTTCCTCGTTCTGAATTAAATTCTGAACGTCATTATTACACTTGTAACTAATTATTACAGTGCCTGCTGTAGTCTCAAACTTCAAAATTATCCTGTGGATAGTACTTGCTCGAATTGGCCGTTTCGGATATTTAACACCAAACATGGCACTTACTTCGCGTTCACTACTTCCGGAATAAAACCATTTAATCATTTCTACTTTTTCTTGTATTGAATACATTATAACAACGATATTTAATAATTTAAACGTCAAATGTTAGGCCGCTTGTTTTTATTTATTGTTTTATTTGTTCCATGGCATCAATGATTTTTGTAAAAAAGTTAATTTTAATTTCTTCGATTTTTTCTCTTCCGAACAATGGAAATTTATAAACAATGGTATCAATAGATGCAGAATTTTTTTCTCTAGATAAAATCTAAATAAGCTCTTGCTCTAAAATAATTAGGGGAGCAAATAAGTGCACACTAAGAATTTACCAGTGTAATCCCTATGCTGCGTTGTCCAAGTCACCAGCCTGTATATCTATATATCTATACTTTCATCTGCCTAGTAACCAAAATTTGTGCGCAGCTCTAGAGCCTAGACGGTTTGACGGATTTCAGTTAAACATTTACCGGAAGTTAGAGATTTTTTCAGAATAGCGCCTTTTCATGAATTCAAATTTTTAGTACACATGATGTGCGAGATATTAAATAAATAAGGCGGAAATGCGTTTACGGATCAGAGTGTGCGGGTTGCTATCAAAGTGGAGTTTGTTGATTCTGGTTGTAACTTTACAAAAATTTATGTTCAATTTGTCATTTCTGACAGATCTGTTTCGAAGTTCAAGTATAAATTACATATATTCTAGACAACTTAAAGATGTTTTGTAAATTTATCTGTATTTAGAATTAATGAACAAACATGTGTACTATTTTGTAAGTATTTTAAAAGTCAATTAAAAAAATTAAAATTGTTGCTGTTACTTTTCACAAATTTTTGTGCAACTAGTTATTTTGACATTTCAGTCTGAAATTTTAAATATAAATTACTTTAATTGTAGTTCAGTTAGACAAGTTTGGTAATTTATTTGTGTTTAGAATATATATGCAAACATTATTATTATTTTGTAATTATTTTAAATTTGAATTTTTTTTCTCATATTTTTTCAAATTTAAAATTAATATGACAGATGTCGTTGTTTGTCAACCTCAATTCTTTTAAGGAATTTAGGCGGTAAAATTCAAATGAATTAACTTCTAACATAAAAAAGTTGAGAATTATTTTTCGCTTCATAGATGGTTTCTTTTTCTTCTCAAAAAATACAACAGATGTCTCTGCTCGACAACCTCGATGCTTCTAAGTATTTTAGGCGGTAAAATTTAAACAAGTTAATTACTTATCTAATATAAAAAGTTCGTTTTAAATATTTATAATCAATTTCAGATTTTTTATATATCTAAATTCGTAGAATTGTCAAAAAGTTATTTTTAACAATGATCAGTTGTTTTTTATTTCTAATCAAGTGTCACAAAATTATTATACACGATCGTTAATTGTTTTTTCTGAATGTTATTTAAATCCTGCCGTGTTTGGCATCAAATTGAAGGTCTCACTCATCAGATTTAAACTAAAGTATCAAAAAATTATTTTGGACGATCGTAATTTGTTTTTATAAATGTAATTTAAAACCTAACGTGTTTGGTATTGAATTAAATGTCTCAATCATGATATTTAAAGTCAAGTATCAAAAATTTATTTTGGACGATCGCTAATTGTTTTTATAAATGTTATTTAAATCCTACAGTGTTTGGAATCAAATTACAGGTCTCGGAGAAGAGGTTTGAACTCAAGTGTCAAAAAGTTGTTTTTGGTGATTGTCAATTGTTTTGTATAAATGTTATTTAAATCCTACCGTGTTTGCTATTGAATTAAAGGTCTTGCTCATGAGATTTAAACTCAAGTTTCAAAAAGTTATTTTGGACGAACGTCAATTGTTTTTTATAAATGTTATTTAAATCCTACAGTGTTTGAAATCAAATTAAAGGTCTCGCAGAGGAGGTTTGAATTAAAGTGTCAAAAAGTTGTTTTGGACGATTGTCAATTGTTTTCTATAAAAATTATTTAAATCCTACCGTGTTTGGTATTCAATTGAAGGTCTCGCAGAGGAGATTTGAACTCAAGTGTCAAAAAGTTGTTTTGGACGATTGTCAATTGTTTTCTATAAAAATTATTTAAATCCTACCGTGTTAGGTATTCAATTGAAGGTCTCGCAGAGGAGATTTGAACTCAAGTGTCAAAAAGTTGTTTTGGACGATTGTCAATTGTTTTCTATAAAAATTATTTAAATCCTACCGTGTTTGGTATTGAATAAAAGGTCTCGCAGAGAAGATTTGAACTTAAGTGTCAAAAAGTTATTTTGGACGATTGTCAATTGTTTTTTATAAATATTATTTAAATCCTACCGTGTTTGGTATCAAATTAAAAGTCTCATGAAGGATATTTCAACTCAAGTGTCAAAAAGTTATTTTGGTAAATCATCAATTGTTTTTTTTTTTTTATAAATGTTATTAAATCCTAACGTGTTTGGAATTGAATTAAATATCTCACGGAAAACGGAGAAATGAAGTGACGAGCTTGCTCCGCCATGCACTGACTTAAAAGCGAGGAACGAAGTGACGAGCTTTCATCGTTAATGTACTGACATAGAAACGAGGAACATAGTGACGAGCTTGCTTCGCCGATGCACTTTTTGAAAGCGAGGAACGAAGGCACAAGCTTGCTTCGCCAATGTACTGACATGGAAGCGAGGAACGAAGTGACGAGCTTTCTTCGTCAATGTACTGACATCGAAGCGAGGAAAGTAGTGACGAGCTTGCTTCGCCAATTGTTTGGTATAAATTGGAAATTATTTAAGACTACCCAATTTATTTGTCTATATTTTCAGTTGTAATCTTCTTCAGTGACGCGGAGCCTAGGGGACAGACCTGCGAAGCAGGTCGGGCCGCTAGTCCAATATACTAAAAGGCAAAATTCACTTTCTATATTTTCATCTGCCTAGTAACCATTTGTGCGCAGCTCTAGAGCCTAGACGGTTTGACCGATTTCAGTGAAACCATTTTTGGAAGTTAGGGATTTTTTGGGAATACGTGCTTTTTATGAATTCACATTTTTCTTACACATGATGTGCGAGATATTAAATAAAAAAGGTTTATGGATCAAAGTGTGCGGTTGCTATGAAAGTGGAGTTTGTTGATTCTGGTTGTAACTTTACAAAAATTTATGTTCAATTTGTCATTTCTGACAGTTCTGTTTCAAAAATTCATTATAAATTACATATATTCTAGACAAATTGAAGATGTTTTGTAAATATATCTGTGTTCAGAATTAATGAACAAATATGTGTACTATTTTGTAAATATTTTAAAAGTCAATTAAAAAAATAAAAATTGTAGCTGTCACTTTTCACAAATTTTTGTGCAACTAGTTATTTTTGACATTTCAGTCTCAAAATTTTAAATATGAATTACTTTAATTGTAGTTCAGCTAGACAAATTTGGTAATTTATTTGTGTTTAGAATAAATTAACAAACATGATTATTATTTTGAAATTTTTTAAAAAATATTAATTTTTTTCCATATTATTTTCAAATTTAAAATAAATATGACAGTTGTCTTTGTTCGTCAACCTCAATTCTTTTAAGGATTTTAGGCGGTAAAATTCAAATGAGTTAACTTCTAATCTTACACAAATAAGTTGAAAATTATTTTTCACTTCATAAATGGTTTCTTTATCTTCTCAAAAAATACAAGAGATGTCTCTGCTTGACAACATCTAAGTATTTTAGGCGGTAAAATTTAAATAAGTTAATTAGTTATCTAATATAAAAAGATCGTTTGAATATTTATAATCAATATCAGAATTATTTTTTTTATCATCAGTTGTTTTTTATTTCTAATCCTGCCGTGTTTGGTACTAAATTAAAAGTTTCACGTTAGAGATTTAAAATAAAGTGTCATAAAGTTATTACAGACGATTGTCAATTGTTTTTTATAAATATTATTTAAATCCTACCGTGTTTGGTATTTAATTAAAGATCTCGCGGAAGAGATTCTAACTCAAGTGTCAAAAAGTTGTTTTGGACGATTGTCAATTGTTTTTTATAAATATTATTTAAATCCTACCGTGTTTGGTATCAAATTAAAGATCTCGCGGAGGAGAGTTGAACTCAAGTGTCAAAAAGTTGTTTTGGACGATTGTCAATTGTTTTTTATAAATATTATTTAAATCCTTCCGTGTTTGGTATCAAATTAAAGATCTCGCGGAGGAGATTTGAACTCAAGTGTCAAAAAGTTGTTTTGGACGATTGTCAATTGTTTTTTATAAATATTATTTAAATCCTACCGTGTTTGGTATCAAATTAAAGGTCTCGCGAAGGAGATTTAAACTCAAGTGTCAAAAAGTTGTTTTGGAGGATTGTCAATTGTTTTTTATAAATATTATTTAAATCCTACCGTGTTTGGTATCAAATTAAAGATCTCGCGGAGGAGAGTTGAACTCAAGTGTCAAAAAGTTGTTTTGGACGATTGTCAATTGTTTTTTATAAATATTGTTTAAAACCTACCGTGTTTGGTATTAAATTAAATATCTCACGGAAGAGATTTAAACTGAAGTGCCAAATAGTAGTAACATGGAAGCGAGAAACGAAGTAATGAGCTTGCTTCGCCCATGCACTGACTTGAAAGCGAGGAACAAAGCAAAGAGCTTTCTTCGTCAATGTACTGACATGGAAACGAGGAACATAGTGACGAGCTTGCTTCGCCGATGCACTGACTTGAAAGCGAGGAACGAAGACTCAAGCTTGCTTCGTTGATGCACTGACTAGTACTAACATGGAAGCGAGGAACGTAGTGACGAGCTTGCTTCGCCGACGCACTGACATGGAAGCGAGGAACGAAGTGACGAGCTTTCTTCGTCAATGTACTGACATGGAAGCGAGGAACGTAGTGACGAGCTTGCTTCGCTGATGCACTGACATGGAAGCGAGGAACGAAGTGACGAGCTTTCTTCGTCAATGTACTGACTTGTAAGCGAGGAACGTAGTGACGAGCTTGCTTCGCCAATTGTTTGGTATTAATTGGAAGTTATTTAAGACTATCAATTTATTTATCTGCATTTTCAGTTGTAATCTTCTTCAGTGACGCGGAGCCTAGGGGACAGACCTGCGAAGCAGGTCGGACCGCTAGTCCAATATACTAAAAGGCTTAATTCACTTTCTATACTTTCATCTGCCTAGTAACCATTTGTGCGCAGCTCTAGAGCCTAGACGGTTTGACGGATTTCAGTGAAACCTTTACTGGAAGTAAGAGATTTTTTGGGAATACGTGCTTTTTATGAATTCACATTTTTATTACACATGATGTGCGAGATATTAAATAAATAAGGTTTATGGATCAAAGTGTGCGGTTGCTATGAAAGTGGAGTTTGTTGATTCTGGTTGTAACTTTACAAAAATTTATGTTCAATTTGTCATTTCTGACAGTTCTGTTTCAAAAATTAATTATAAATTACATATATTCTAGACAAATTGAAGATGTTTTGTAAATTTATCTGTGTTCACAATTAATGAACAAATATGTGTTCTATTTTGTAAATATTTTAAAAGTCAATTAAAAAAATAAAAATTGTAGCTGTCACTTTTCACAAATTTTTGTGCAACTAGTTATTTTTGACATTTCAGTCTGAAATTTCAAATATAAATTCCTTTAATTGTAGTTCAGCTAGACAAATTTGGTAATTTATTTGTGTTTAGAATAAATTAACCAACATGATTATTATTTTGAAATTTTTTTAAATTTGAATTTTTTTCCATATTATTTTCAAATTTAAAATGAATATGACAGATGTCTTTGTTCGTCAACCTTATTTCTTTTAAGGATTTTAGGCGGTAAAATTCAAATGAGTTATTTTCTTATCTTACACAAATAAGTTTTCACTTCATAGATGGTTTCTTTTTCTTTTCAAAAAATACAACAGATGTCTCTGCTTGACAACAACTAAGTATTTTAGGCGGTAAAATTTAAATAAGTTAATTAGTTATCTAATATAAAAAGATCGTTTTAAATATTTATAATCAATTTCAGAATTATTTTTTTTATCATCAGTTGTTTTTTATTTCTAATCCTGCCGTGTTTGGTACTAAATTATTTAAAATAAAGTATCATAAAGGTATTTTGAACGATTGTTAATTGTTTTGTATAAATGTTATTTAATTCCTACCGAGTTTGGTATCAAATTAAAGGCCTCGCGGAGGACATTTAAACTCAAGTGTCAAAACGTTGTTTTGGACGATTTTCAATTGTTTTTTATAAATATTATTTAAATCCTACCGTGTTTGGTATCAAATTAAAGGCCTCGCGGAGGAGATTTAAACTCAAGTGTCAAAAAGTTATTTTGAACGATTGTCAATTGTTTTGTATAGATGTTATTTAATTCCTACCGTGTTTGGTATCAAATTAAAGGCCTCGCGGAGGACATTTAAACTCAAGTGTCAAAACGTTGTTTTGGACGATTTTCAATTGTTTTTTATAAATATTATTTAAATCCTACCGTGTTTGGTATCAAATTAAAAGTCTCATGAAGGATATTTCAAGTCAAGTGTCAAAAAGTTATTTCGGTAAATCGTCAATTGTTTTTTAATAAATGTTATTTAAATCCTAACGTGTTTGGTATTGAATTAAATATCTCACGGAAGAGATTTAAACTAAAGTGCCAAATAGTAGTAACATAAAAGCGAGAAACGAAGTGACGAGCTTGCTTCGCCATGCACTGACTTGAAAGCGAGGAACGAAGTGACGAGCTTTCTTCGTCAATGAACTGACATCGAAGCGAGGAACGTAGTGACGAGCTTGCTTCGTCAATGCACTGACATGGAAGCGAGGAACGAAGTGACGAGCTATCTTCGTCAATGTACTGACATCGAAGCGAGGAACGTAGTGACGAGCTTGCTTCGCCAAATGTTTGGTATAAATTGGAAATTATTTAAGACTACCCAATTTATTTTTCAATATTTTCAGTTGTAATCTTCTTCAGTGACGCGGAGCCTAGGGGACAGACCTGCGAAGCAGGTCGGGCCGCTAGTCCCTTATACTAAAAGGCAAAATTCATTCTCTATATATATTTTCATCTGCCTAGTAACTAAATTTGTGCGCAGCTCTAGAGCCTAGACGGTTTGACCGATTTCAGTGAAACCTGCTCTGGAAGTTAGAGATTTTTTGGGAATACGTGCTTTTTATGAATTCAAATTTTTAGTACAAATGATGTGCGAGATATTAAATAAATAAGGCGGAAATGCGTTTACGGATCAGAGTGTGCGGGTTGCTATCAAAGTGGAGTTTGTTGATTCTGGTTGTAACTTTACAAAAATTTATGTTCAATTTGTCATTTCTGATAGATCTGTTTCAAAAATTAAGTATAAATTACATATATTCTAGACAACTTGAAGATGTTTTGTAAATTTATATGTGTTTATAATTAATAAGCAAACATATGAACTATTTTATAAATATTTTTAAAGTCAATTTAAAAAAAATTTAAATTATAGCTGTCACTTTTCAAAAATATGCGTGCAACGTGTCATTTTTGACAGATCTGTTTGAAATTTTAAATATAAATTACATTAATTGTAGTCTATTTAGACAAGTTTGGTAATTTATTTGTGTTTAGAATAAATGAGCGAACATTATTATTATTATGTAATTTTTTTTAATTTGAAATTTTTTTTAAAATTTTTTCATTTTTAAAAATAAATTAGACAGATGTCTTTGTTCGTCAACCTCGATTATTTTTAGGATTTTAGGCGGTAAAATTCAAATTCTTATCTAACACAATAAAATTAAAAATTATTTTTCACTTAATAGAGTTTCTTTATCTTCTCAAAAAACAGATGTCTCTGCTCGACAACTTAGTTGGCTCTTTTTGGCGGTAAAATTTAATTAAGTTAATTACTTATCTAATATAAAAAGATCGTTATTAATATTTATAATCAATAACAGGTTTTTTTTTTAAATCTAAATTCGTAGAATTATCAAAAAGTTATTTTGAACAATCAGTTGTTTTTTATTTCTAATCCTGCAGTGTTTGGTACTAAATTAAAAGTTTCACAGCAGACATATAAAATCAAGTGTCAAAAAGTTATTTTGGATGATCGTTAACTGTTTTTTCTAAATGCTACTTATATTCATAGAAAACTAACTCTAACAAGAAGCGTAACTCAATGTTTTGATATGGGAAACGCTAGTGCTGCGACCCGTGGCTGTATGGCAAAACAATCACCAAACTAGGTATACCGCCAAATTTGAATGTACAATATCTTATACTACTTATGCCAGGTTTCATCAACGCAAGTTATATTTTAAACTTCGTTTAAATAAATAAAAGCAACTCTAATGGAGTAATTGACATTGATGTTAAGGATTCGATATGCTTTTATTTATTTAAACCAAGTTTAAAATTTAACTAACGTTGGTGAAACCGAGCATTATTAACTTCAATTTATTTATTTCTTTTAAAAATAAATAAAAATTTATTAATGAAAGCAAATCCTAACACTAAATTAAAAATTAAAAAATGTCGATTTTTTATTACATGTTTTATTCAAACTTTTATTTCAAAATTAAATAGTATTTTACACATAAGGTTCAATAATATCACATAAATTATATTAATTTTAACGTATTGAACACATTAAAAATACAAGTCTATTAAATAAAAAAAATCACATAAATTAAACTAATGTAAACAGTATTTAACAGGCATTGAATAATTATAATACACTTACAATTTTAATAAATAATTTTATAAATAAAATGTAAATTAATTACAAAAAATAACAAGCCTAACCTAAAAACTTCTTTAGTTACATTCTGAAGTTCTCTAAAAATTAATAAATGTTTTTAATATGGCCAGAATACGACTGCTTATTATTAATGTTTATTTACGTACCTCGCATATTTTTTCACATCTATATAAGTTTACCAATTCATCACCACAAGTTTAGTTAGTTTTCTATGGCACGAACTTGAAGAATGTTGACATTTATTTAAAGAAGAAATTAAAAATTTTAGGTTAGAGTGGATTCATAGGGGATTTCCATTACTGGTAGCGTTATCTATTGACCGTATGGCAAACTACATAAATAGCTCCATCTCTGTCTATCACTATGTTTCCAATTTTACAATATGACTTGCATTCCGGTGCTTATATTCTACCGTATTTGGTATCAAATTAAAAGTCTCGTAAAGGAGGTTTGAACTGAAGTGTCAAAAAGTTGTTTTGCACGATTGTCAATTGTTCTGTATAAATGTAATTTAAATCCTACCGTGTTTGGAATCAAATTAAAGGTCTAGCAGAGAAGATTTGAACTCAATTATCAAAAAGTTGTTTTGGACGATCGCCAATTGTTGGAATCAAATAAAAATATTTCAGTGATGAACAAACAACTTCCCTCAGTAGGAAACACATAACTTCCCTCAATGGAAAACATACAACTTTTGTCAGTGGGATACACACAACTACCCTCATTGGAAAACATACAACTTTCGTCAGTGGTAAACACACAACTTCCCTCAATGAAAAGTATACAAATATTATCAGTGGTTAACACACAACTTCCCTTAATGAAAAACATATAACTTTTATCAGTAGTTAACACACAACTTTCCTCAATAACAAAACATACAACTTTCGTCAGTGGTTAACACACAACTTTACTCAATGAAAATCATACTACTTCTGTGAGTGATAAAAACACAAATATCCACAATAAAAAACATACAACTTTCGTCACTGGTTAACACACAACTTTCCTCAATGAAAAACATACAACTTTCGACAGTGGGAAACACACAACCGTGTACTGACATATAAGCGAAGAACAAAGCGGCGAGCTTGCTTCCTCTATCTACTGACATGGAAGCGAGGAACGAAGTGACGAGCTTGCTTCGCCAAGGTACTAGACATGGACGCAAGTAACAAAGAGATGATCTTGCTTCGCCAATTGTTGGAATAAAATGAGAATATTTCAGTGATGAACAAACTTCCCTCAATAGAAAACACATAACTTCCCTCAATGGAAATCATACAACTTTCGTCATTGGTAAACACAAAACTTTCCTCAATAAAAACATACATCTTTCGTCAGTCGTTAATACAGAACTTCCCTCAATGAAAAAAATACATCTTTTGTCAGTGGTTAACACACAACTTCCCTCAATGAAAAACATACAACTTTCGTCAATGGTAAATACACAACTTTCCTCATTGGAAAATATACAACTTGAGTCAATGGTAAGCACTCAACTTCCTTCAATGAAAAACATACAATTTTGTCAGTGGTTAACACAGAACTTCTCTTAATGAAAACCAGAGAACTCCTCTGAAAACTTCAACTACCGGAATAGAAGCGAGGAACGAACTGACGAGCTTGCTTCGCCGATGTACTGACATGGAAGCGAGGAACGAAGTGACGAGCTTTCTTCGTAAATTTACTGACATGGATGCGAGGAACATAGTGATGACCTTGGTGCGCCATTTGTTTGGTATTAAATGGTAGTTATTTAAGACTACTCATTTTTTTATTTAAAATTTAGTTTTTTATTAATTTTTTTTAAAGCTTGGTATTTAAGGGATGTAAAAATTTGCAGGACTTTGGAGTACACTTACATGAAAGCGAGGAACGAAGTGACTAGCTTTCTTCGCCAATTTACTAACAAGGAAGCGAAGAACAAAGCGACAAACTTTCTTCGACAATTGCTTGCTAACAAATTTAAGGTATTTGAGAAAACTTGCTATTTATTTTCCTATAGCTTTGGTTGCTACCTTCTTCATTGTTGCGGAGCCTAGGGGTCAGACCTGCGAAGCAGGTCGGACCGCTAGTCCAATATACTATTCAGTTAAAATTTTTGGCTACCTAGAAACCATTTGTGCGCAGCTCTAGAGCCTACACGGTTTGATATATTCGAATGAAACCTTTACAGGCATCTACAGTTTGATTGGGAATACGTGCTTTTTATGAATTCACATTTTTATTACACATGATGTGCGAGATATTAAGTAAATAAACTAATTTTTTGTTTCGTGTAGCTTTTGTTAAATAACACGCGTTGCTACTTCTGTTAAAAATTCAAAGATAAAGGGTATTGACAGTTCACTTTCAAATTCATTTTTTTTTATTTTTAAATTGATGTTTTAAAATTTTACAAAGTATTAAGCATGTACGCCTATTTATTCTAAACAGAAATAAATTTACCATACCTGTCTAACTTGTCTAGAATTTAAGTAATTTATTTTTAAAATTTCAAAGTGAACTGTCAATACACTTTATCTTTAATTTTTTAAAAAAAAGAATGACAACTTGTCATTTTTGACAGTTCAGTTCAAAATTTTAATTATACATTACTTTAATTGTAGACAGGTTAGATAAGTTTGCTATATTTATTTGTGTTTAGAATAAAGGAGCGAACATGAGTACTATTTTGTAAATTATTTAAAGTGGTAGAAATGATTTACATATTTTGACAGTTGCAATTAATTCAAATTGATTTGTAAACGTCAATATTTTATGAAAAATAGTTTGGGTCACGTACTAAATTACAAATACACTGAAATTAAATGAAATTCATGGTAAGTGTATAATTTAATTATAGAATATCATTTCTCCTAATAATTTTGCAGGAAATACATTACGAACTTCATTATAAATGTCATATATAAATTAGGTTATATGAACAAAGAACAAATTAAATTTGAAAATACTATAGAATTTCGGAAGAAATTAATAAATACTTATAAAACAAATTGTATTGGATGAATTAGGAGCAGTCAAAATGAAAACTTACAACTTTTTAATTCAAAATCCTTGTACAGATTGAAGTATCTTGTATTGATTAAAAATGTTGTTTTTTACATAAACAACCAAAAATTAATTATAATTTATGGTAAGTGTGTATAATTAAATTGTACAATATACATTTTCCTGATTATATTGCAGAGAACTCATGTTTCAAGAATTCCATAAAAAAAAAATCAACCATAAGTTTGGTTATATTTTCACGGAACAATTTATGAAATACTATACAATTATGTACGAAATGATTAAATACCAATGAAACTAATTTTATTCGATGTATTAGGGCTATCAAAGTGTAAACATAATGTATTCCTGAATTTGTGAAAAATTTTGACATTTCACGGTATATCGAGTGAGGGAATCGTTAAAAAAGTTGATTCTTCATTTATAAATAGTGAAATTAAATATAATACATAGTAGGAAGATATATTTTTATTTTATGTTGTAGAGAAAAACAAATCAAGCATCAATGATAAAATGAAATTTTGTTGTATTTACAAGATATCAACTATAGAATTACGCATAAAATTATTAAATACTAATGAAGCAATATAGCATTAGCTGTATTATATATTATAAGAAAAATTCATGAAGAGGAAGATTACAGTACATATGTCAGCAGTTTTCTTATTAAAATCAATTAAATTATCTTACGTAGTTATTTAAATCTCAAACAGTAGATGACGAAAGTTGTCATATTCATGATAAAAACTATGCTACTCTACCCGGTCAACAACCTGCTAATATTCCAAGAGGAAATATTTTTCGGCAGCTATTTATACGGACACATTTTGACCAGGATCAGTTTTAAAATATTGGTATGGAGATTAGAATAATAATTTCTAGTGTGAAAAAATAATATACTTTTATTGTTTTATATAATTATTTATTGTAATGAAAGAGTTTCATTGTTGTAATCAAGTATTTTCATTATTGTAATCAAATATTTGCATTATTGTAATCAAAAATTGTCACAAATTTTTGTGCAACGTGTTATTTTTGACAGATGTTTGAAATTTTAATTAAAAATTACATTAATTCTAGACAAGTCAATTAAAATAAATAAAAATAATGGCTAATAAAATTTTTATTTTTGATTGCATTTTGAAGTTTATATGTTATGGTGACGCTAAATCTGTATTATACGATCAAATTTACTGAAAATTAAATAAAACCGGGAAATTTAAATTCAAAGTATAACTGTCAAACTGACGTTAGACTGAAGAAAGACGGTATTACACGACCAAATTTTATAAAAATGAAGAAAACCGCGAACTTGACAGGAAAAAATTATTTCGAATAACAGTTTACAATTTGATGCTATTTTGCCGTTAAACTAAGAAAAGTCGGTATTACACGATCAAATTAAGTAAAAATAAAGTTAATCCGCCAAATTTGTCGAAAATGTAGAATTCTAATTATTGTTTATTATTATTAACGGTATTTTTAAATTGACAAGATAATAATAGAAATGTCAGATTGACAGAATTCTTTATTACATTATCAAATTTAATAAAAATAAAAAAACGCGAAATTTAAATGATAAAATAATTTCCAATAAAAAAAATTTCACTTTGATGCAACTTTTATTTAAACTAGGAAAAGTCGGTATTACACGATCAAATTTATTAAAAATAAAGTAATTGCGTTAAATTAGTCGACAATGTAATATGCAAATTATTATATATTATTATTGACGGTTCTTTTAAATAATAATAATAATATATCATCACGCCTTTTACCCATAATGGGTGTGGCACTCTGCTTACACAGATCTCGGTAGGTGATATATTTTTACGTATGAAGTGCGGTTACCAGCCGTCAAATCATAGCCCCCAGAGATGTTAGTGGAGGGGGAACCACAGGGGTAAATTTAAATTTGTAACTGTCGGCAGTGGGATTCGAACTGAGGATCTCACGATCCACAGTCCGACACGTTACCACGGAGCTATTTACCCATTTAAATTGACAAGATAATAATAGAAATGTCAGATTGACAGAAGTCTTTATAACATGAACAAATTTAATAAAAATAAAATAAAACCTTGAAATTAAAAAAAAATTTCAACTTAATTTTTTTTATAGTTAGATTATGTAAAGTTGGTATTACACGATCAAATTTAATAATAACAAAGTGAATCCGCCAAATTTGTTGACAAAGGAGAATGCAAATTATTGTACATTATTATTGATAATATTTTTAAATTACCAATAGAAATATCAGATTGACAAAAGTCTTTATCACATGATCAAATATTAATTAAGTTGTTAAATGTTTGATTTAATTTTTTTTTTAATCACTTTTTGAGTATCCAAAGAAAGAAGTCGAATAGACGGGACAAATGATAATATAGAAAATGGCGGATGTCGATTGTTTTCATAAAAGACATCAGAAAAATAAAGTGTTTGGTATCAAATGAGAATCTTGAATAGACAAATTTAAATTTATTCGCTTCGGTTGTACCTAGAAGTGTAACTGACAAGATAACTAAGACTGGGTACGGTTGATATTACACGATCAAATTTTATAAAAATTTAAAAAACCGCGAAATTTAAAGGAAAAAAATTTCCGTTAAAATTTCACGATTTTATTCTACTTTGACGTTGTATTATACATTATTATTAGCGGTATTTTTAAATTGCCAAGAAGACAATAGAAATGTCAGATTGGCAAAAATCTTTATTATATGATCAAATATTAATGCAAATTGTGTTTAATTTAAATTTAATTTTTTTTTTAGGTATCTAACTTGTGGGGTATGAAATGAAATGTTTTAGGAATTCGCAGATAATCATTTTTTTTAAGTTACTTGAAATCTATTGCAGGGTAAAAATTAAAACACTTGGTCTTGGTAATATCCACGGAAAATTTATTAATTGTGTTTGTTGTAATTTTTTTCGCAAACCAATTACGATCGGCAATTATTATTCCTTAAAATTTATGAATATTTGCGACCTGTGGGGTATCTAGTAAAATGTTTCAGAAGTGAAATATTGAGGAACTTAGTAATGACCGATCTTTATTATAAATCAGTACGATTGGCCATTGCTTTTCTGAAAATTCCCCTAAACCTAGCTTGTGAAGTATTGAATGTAACGTTTCAGGTTCAAAAAGTTGGAAAAAGTAGTGATGAACCTTCTTTATCATAAATAATAACGACCAGCAATTGTTTTTGTGGAAATTACTAGAAACTTAACTTAGGGGTATTAAATGAACTGTTTTAGAGACGAAAAGTTAAGAGACACTGACATGAAAACGAGGAACGAAGTGACGAGCTTTCTCCGCCAATGTACTGACATGAAATTGAGGAATGAAATGACGTGTTTTCTTCGCCAATTTACTGACTTGGAAGCGAGGAACAAAGAGACTGCTATCTTCTTCAGTGTCGCGGAGCCTAGGGGTCAGACCTGCGAAGCAGGTCGGACCGCTAGTCCCATATACTTAAAGGCAAAATTCATTCTCTATATATATATATTTTCATCTGCCTAGTAACCATTTGTGCGCAGCTCTAGAGCCTAGACGGTTTGACAGATTTCACTGAAACCTTTACCGGTACTTAGAGATTGTTTGGGAATAGCGCCTTTTCATGAATTCACATTTTTCTTACACATGATGTGCGAAATATTAAATAAATAAGGTTATGGATCAAAGTGTGCGGGTTGCTACGAAAGTGGAGTTTGTTGATTATGGTTGTAACTTTACAAAAATTTGTGTTCAATTTGTCAATTCTGACAGATCTATTTCAAAAATTAAGTATAAATTACATATATTCTAGACAACTTAAAGATGTTTTGTTAATTAATATGTGTTTTGAATAAATAAGCAAACATGTGTACTATTTTGAAAATATTTTAAAAGTCAGTTAATAAAATTAAAATTGTAGCTGTCACTTTTCACAAATTTTTGTGCAACTAGTTATTTTTGACATTTCTGTCTGAAATGTTAAATATAAATTACGAGTACTTTAATTGTAGTCTATTTAGACAAGTTTGGTAATTCATTTGTGTTTAGAATAAATGAGGAACCTTATTATTATTTTGTAATTTTTTTAGAATTTAAAATAAATGTGACAGATGTCTTTGTTCGTCAACCTCGATTCTTTTAAGGATTTTAGGCGGTAAAATTCAATTGAGTTAACTTCTTATCTAATAATAAAAAGTTGAAAACTATTTTTCACTTTATAGCTGGATTCTTTTTCTTCTCAAAAAATACAACAGATGTCTCTGCTCGACAACATCGATGCTTCTAAGTATTTTAGGCGGTAAAATTTAAACAAGTTAATTACTTATCTAATATAAAAAAGTTCGTTTTAAATATTTATAATACATTTCAGATTTTTTTTTTATCTAAATTCGTAGAATTGTCAAAAAGTTATTTTAAATAATCATCAGTTGTTTTTTATTTCTAATCAAGTGTCACAACATTATTTTACACGATCGTTAATTGTTTTATCTAAATGTTATTTAAATCCTGCCGTGTTAGCATTAAATTGAAGGTCTCACTCATCAGATTTAAACTCAAGTGTCATAAATGTTATTTAAACCAACCGTGTTTGGTATTGAAATTAATGTCTCAATCATGAGATTTAAACTCAAGTGTCAAAAATTTATTTTGGATGATCGTTAATTGTTTTTATAAATGTTATTTAAATCCTACCGTGTTTGGAATCAAATTACAGGTCTCGGAGAAGAGGTTTGAACTCAAGTGTCAAAAAGTTGTTTTGGGTGATTGTCAATTGTTTTGTATAAATGTTATTTAAATCCTACCGTGTTTGGTATTGAATTACAGGTCTCACACATGAGATTTAAACTCAAGTGCCAAAAATTTATGTTGGACGATCGTTAATTGTTTTTATAAATGTTATTTTAATCCCACCGTGTTTGGAATCAAATTACAGGTCTCGGAGAAGAGGTTTGAACTCAAGTGTCAAAAAGTTGTTTTGGGTGATTGTCAATTGTTTTGTATAAATGTTATTTAAATCCTACCGTGTTTGGTATTGAATTACAGGTCTCACACATGAGATTTAAACTCAAGTGCCAAAAATTTATGTTGGACGATCGTTAATTGTTTTTTATAAATGTTATTAAAATCCTACAGTATTTGGAATCAAATTAAAGGTCTCACAAAATAGGTTTGAACTCAAGTGTCAAAAAGTTGTTTTGGGCGATAGTCTATTGTTTTGTATAAATGTTATTTAAATCCTACAGTATTTGTAATCAAATTAAAGGTCTCGCAGAGGAGGTTTGAACTAAAATGTCAAAAAGTTGTTTTGGGCGTTTTTCAATTGTTTTGTGTAAATGTTATTTTTATCCTACCGTCTCATGGAGCGGATTTAAACTTGAGTATCAAAAAGTTATTTTGCACGATCGTCAATTGTTTGGTAATTAATAAAGTGTCACAAAGTAGTATCATGGAAGCGAGGAACGAAGTGACGAGCTTGCTTCGACGATGTACTGACATGCAAGCGAGGAACGAAGTGACGAGCTTTCTTCGGCAATTTACTGACTTGGAAGCGAGGAACGTAGCGATGAGCTTGCTTCGCCATTTGTTTGGTATTAAATGGTAGTTATTTAAGACTACTCATTTTATTTTTCTACCGTTGTAACCTTCTTTAGTGACGCGGGTATCAAAAGACCGGTGTCGAATAGACTGAATAAATGATAATATAAAAAATGGAGGCTGGCCGATTGTTTTCATAAAAGTCATTAGAAAAATGTGTTTGGTATCATATAAGAATCTTGATGGACAAGTTTTAATTTTTTCGCTTCGATTGTACTTTGAAGTGTAACTGACAAGCTGACGTAAGACTGGATAAGGTTGGTATTACACGAAAAAAATTAGTACAAATAATGTATATCTACCAAATTTGTCAATATGGAATGCAAATTATTATACATTATTATTGACGTTATTTCTAAATTGCCAAGAAGATAATAGAAATGTTAGATTGACAAAAGTCTTCATTACATGATCAAATATTAATGCAAGTTGTATTTAATATAAAATTCTTTTAAAAATCACATATTCGGTATCGAAAGAAAGGTCGAAGTGACGTAATTTTATAAAAAATCGTAACAATCGACAATTGTTTAAACTTTTTAAAAAAATTTTGTTGATACCTAACTTGTAGTTTATCTAAGTAAATGTTTCAGGAGTTGGCAGATAGTTATTTTTTTAAAGTAAATTTAAATCTATTGTAGGGGTAAAAATAAAATACTTTATCTTGGTAATGTCCACAAAAATCTATTATATTTGTAGAAATTTTTTCCGCAAACCAATTATGATATGCAATTGTTTTTCATTAAAATTCATAAATATGCGACCTGTGGAGTACCAAGTGATATGTATTAGAAGTGAAATATTGAGGAACTTGGAAATGACCCATCTTTATTACAAATCAGTACGATTGGCAATTAATTTACTGAAAATTTCCCTAAACCTAGCTTGTGGAGTATTGAATGCAATGGTTTAGGCTCAAAAAGTAGGAAAAAGTAGTGATGAAACCTCTTTGTAATAAATAAATAATAACGATCAGTAATTGTTTTTGTGGTAATTACTAAAAACCTAACTTAGGGGTATTTAATGCCAATGCACTGACATGAAAGCGAGGAACGAAGTGACGAGCTTTCTTCGCCAATTTACTAACAAGGAAGCGGGGAACAAAGAGACAAATTTTATTCGACAATTGTTTGCTAACAAATTTAAGGTATTTGATTAAACTTCCAAATTATTTTCCTATAGTTTTAGTTGCTATCTTCTTTAGAGTTGCGGAGCCTAGGGGTCAGACCTGCGAAGCAGGTCGGACCGCTAGTCCAATATACTATTCAGTTAAAATTTTTTGCTACCTAGAAACCATTTGTGCGCAGCTCTAGAGCCTACACGGTTTGATATATTCGAGTGAAACCTTTACAGGCACCTACAGTTTGGCTGAGAATAGGGCCTTTTCATTATTTCACATTTTTATTACACATGATGTGCGAGATATTAAGTAAATAAACTAATTTTTTGTTTCGTGTAGCTTTTGTTAAATAACACGCGTTGCTACTTCTGTTAAAAATTCAAAGATAAAGGGTATTGACAGTTCACTTTCAAATTCAATTTTTTATTTTTAAATTGATGTTTTAAAATTTTACAAAATATTAAGCATGTACGCCCATTTATTCTAAACAAAAATAAATTTACCATACTTGTCTAACTTGTCTAGAATTTAAGTAATTTATTTTTAAAATTTCAAAGTGAACTGTCAATACACTTTATCTTTAATTTTTTTAAAAAAAGAATGACAACTTGTCATTTTTGACAGTTCAGTTCAAAATTTTAATTATACATTACTTTAATTGTAGACAGGTTAGATAAGTTTGTTATATTTATTTGTGTTTAGAATAAAGGAGCGAACATGAGTACTATTTTGTAAATTTTTTAAAGTGGTAGAAATGATTTACATATTTTGACAGTTGCAATTAATTCAAATTGATTTGTAAACGTCAATATTTTATGAAAAATAGTTTGGGTCAAGTACTAAATTACAAATACACTGAAATTAAATGAAATTCATGGTAAGTGTATAATTTAATTATAGAATATCAATTCTCTTAATAATTTTGCAGGAAATACATTACGAACTTCATTATAAATGTCATATATAAATTAGGTTATATGAACAAAGAACAAATTAAATTTGAAAATACTATAGAATTTCGGAAGAAATTAATAAATACTTATAAAACAAATTGTATTGGATGAATTAGGAGCAGTCAAAATGAAAACTTACAACTTTTTAATTCAAAATCCTTGTACAGATTGAAGTATCTTGTATTGATTAAAAATGTTGTTCTTTACATAAACAACCAAAAATTTATTATAATTTATGGTAAGTGTGTATAATTAAATTGTACAATATACATTTTCCTGATTATATTGCAGAGAACTCATGTTTCAAGAATTCCATAAAAAAAAAATCAACCATAAGTTTGGTTATATTTTCACGGAACAATTTATGAAATACTATACAATTATGTACGAAATGATTAAATACCAATGAAACTAATTTTATTCGATGTATTAGGGCTATCAAAGTGTAAACATAATGTATTCCTGAATTTGTGAAAAATGTTGACATTTCACGGTATATCGAGTGAGGGAATCGTTAAAAAAGTTGATTCTTCATTTATAAATAGTGAAATTAAATATAATACATAGTAGGAAGATATATTTTTATTTTATGTTGTAGAGAAAAACAAATCAAGCATCAATGATAAAATGAAATTTTGTTGTATTTACAAGATATCAACTATAGAATTACGCATAAAATTATTAAATACTAATGAAGCAATATAGCATTAGCTGTATTATATATTATAAGAAAAATTCATGAAGAGGAAGATTACAGTACATATGTCAGCAGTTTTCTTATTAAAATCAATTAAATTATCTTACGTAGTTATTTAAATCTCAAACAGTAGATGACGAAAGTTGTCATATTCATGATGAAAACTATGCTACTCTACCCGGTCAACAACCTGCTAATATTCCAAGAGGAAATATTTTTCGGCAGCTATTTATACGGACACATTTTGACCAGGATCAGTTTTAAAATATTGGTATGGAGATTAGAATAATAATTTTTAGTGTGAAAATAATATACTTTTATTGTTTTATATAATTATTTATTGTAATGAAAGAGTTTCATTGTTGTAATCAAGTATTTTCATTATTGTAATCAAATATTTGCATTATTGTAATCAAAAATTTATATTGTAGCTGTCACTTCTCACAAATTTTTGTGCAACGTGTTATTTTTGACAGATGTTTGAAATTTTAATTACAAATTACATTAATTCTAGACAAGTCAATTAAAATAATTAAAAATAATGGCTAATGAAATTTTTCTTTTTGATTGCATTTTGAAGTTTATATGTTATGGTGACGCTAAATCTGTATTATACGATCAAATTTACTGAAAATAAAATAAAACCGGGAAATTTAAATTCAAAGTATAACTGTCAAACTGACGTTAGACTGAAGAAGGACGGTATTACACGATCAAATTTTATAAAAATGAAGAAAACCGCGAACTTAACAGGAAAAAATTATTTCGAATAACATTTTTCAATTTGATGCTATTTTGACGTTAAACTAAGAAAAGTCGGTATTACACGATCAAATTAAGTAGAAATAAAGTTAATCCGCCAAATTTGTCGAAAATGTAGAATTCTAATTATTGTTTATTATTATTAACGGTATTTTTAAATTGACAAGATAATAATAGAAATGTCAGATTGACAGAATTCTTTATTACATTAGGATCAAATTTAATAAAAATAAAATTTAAATGATAAAATAATTTCCAATAAAAAAAATTTCACTTTGATGCAACTTTTATTTAAACTAGGAAAAGTCGGTATTACACGATCAAATTTATTAAAAATAAAGTAATTGCGATAAATTAGTCGACAATGTTATATGCAAATTATTATATATTATTATTGACGGTTCTTTTAAATTGACAAGATAATAATAGAAATTACAGATTGACAGAAGTCTTTATAACATGAACAAATTTAATAAAAATAAAATAAAACCTTGAAATTAAAAAAAAATTCCAACTTAATTTTTTTTATAGTTAGATTATGCAAAGTTGGTATTACACGATCAAATTTAATAATAATAAAGTGAATCCGCCAAATTTGTTGACAAAGGAGAATGCAAATTATTGTACATTATTATTGATAATATTTTTAAATTAACAATAGAAATATCAGATTAACAAAAGTCTTTATCACATGATCAAATATTAATTAAGTTGTTAAATGTTTGATTTAATTTTTTTTAATCACTTTTTGAGTATCCAAAGAAAGATGTCGAATAGACGGGACAAATGATACTATAGAAAATGGCGGCTGTCGATTGTTTTCATAAAAGACATCAGAAAAATAAAGTGTTTGGTATCAAATGAGAATCTTGAATAGACAAGTTTAAATTTATTCGCTTCGGTTGTACTTTGAAGTGTAACTGACAAGATAACGTAAGACTGGGTAAGGTTGATATTACACGATCAAATTTCATAAAAATTTAAAAAACCGCGAAATTTAAAGGAAAAAAATTTCCGTTAAAATTTCACGATTTTATTCTACTTTGACGTTAGATTAGGTAAAGTCGACAATATGGAATGCAAATTATTATACATTATTATTAGCGGTATTTTTAAATTGCCAAGAAGACAATAGAAATGTCAGACTGGCAAAAATCTTTATTATACCGGGTGTTGACCGCGACCCCGGAACATAGGACTTTAACATGTAAAATCATAATTTCGTAATTTCCTGCTTAACAAATTATATTAGACAAAAAAGGTTCAAATAAAGATGAGAGATCATAAAATTCTACATCAGAATCAATGAACAGAATTAAATTTACATTCCCCATAACGCCAGAAATTAAATATGAAAATATAAAAAATTAGCTCAAAAATCGGGTTAGCCTTGGAAATGAAACAAAATTCTAAAAAAAAATAGTCAATTATGCAATTTATAATAATAATTAATAAAAAATACAATTTCATTTCCAATTGTATACAATTTTGTTTCATTTCCAAAGCTAACCCGATTTTTGAGCTAATTTTTAATATTTTCATATTTAATTTCTGGCGTTATAGGGCATGTAAATGTAATTCTGTTTATTGATTCTGATGTAGAATTTTATGATCTCTCAACTTTATTTGAAACTTTTTTGTCTAATATAATTTGTTAAGCAGGAAATTACGAAAGTATGATTTTACATGTTAAAGTCCTATGTTCCGGGGTCGCGGTCAACACCCTGTATGATCAAATATTAATGCAAATTGTGTTTAATTTAAATTTAATTTTTTTTTAGGTATCTAACTTGTGGGGTATGAAATGAAATGTTTTAGGAGTTCGAAGATAATCATTTTTTTTAAGTCACTTGAAATCTATTGCAGGGTAAAAATTAAAACACTTGGTCTTGGTAATATCCACGGAATAGTTATTTACATTATACGTGCGGTAAGTTTAGTTTTACAGCGCGAAGTTTTGTATTGAAGCACGACGCACAGCGGAGTGCTTTAATAAAACTGAGCGATGTATAATAAACTTAACGCACACATAATGTATTACATTTTCTGGCCGACATACCTTTTTACAATATTTCTTTATGGCTATATATTTTCCATAAATTTTCATAATTGATATTTATAGTAAGCTGTGCATCAAGACGCATTGAAAAACTGTGGAACGTGAAAATAATCAACAATTTATATAAAGTGTCATAATCAAAAGTAGAACCACTCTCTGAAAATGTAAATTACGTTACGAGATATTTCAAGTTTTTGTGGTGTGGTGTGACGAAAAGAAAGGCAACAATTATAACCTAAAAAATATGACAATTTAATAATTCCCGCATAGACTACATGAGCGATTCACATGTTACCTACCTTTCTCGATATTCTGTATTACAATTAATTTAATATAATTAAAATAAAATAAATCACCAATTTTCATCAATCCAATCAATTAGTTTTATCCTTTGACATTTTATTAGATATGTGACAGTTACCAACTGTGAAATATCGGCACTTAGTTAAGATAAATGTTAAGAGATGGTGCTGCTGGCAAATGTCATTTTTATATAAAATTTTTAGTTTTATTTATTTCTATGTTACTTTATTTAACGATTTTCGCGGTAACTAGAGTTCTTTTAATCATTCTTTATTATTACAAAGTTACTTTGTATTTTAATGGCCTCAAAAAGCTAAAAAATATCGGTGCGCGTTCCCGCACCGCGGTGTTTCAAACAACATGGAAACTGTAAAATCGTAGTTACCGCAAACGTAAATGATGTGTGATTGTTATGTTTACATTTCAGGAGGCCAGAAAATTTATTAATTGTGTTTGTCGTAATTTTTTTCGCAAACCAATTACGATCGCCAATTATTTTTCCTTAAAATTTATGAATATTTGCGACCTGTGGGGTATCTAGTAAAATGTTTCAGAAGTGAAATATTGAGGAACTTAGTAATGACCGATCTTTATTATAAATCAGTACGATTGGCAATTGCTTTTCTGAAAATTCCCCTAAACCTAGCTTGTGAAGTATTGAATGTAACCTTTCAGGTTCAAAAAGTTGGAAAAAGTAGTGATGAACCTTCTTTATCATAAATAATTACGATCAGCAATTGTTTTTGTGGAAATTACTAGAAACTTAACTTAGGGGTATTAAACGAACTGTTTTAGAGACGGGAAGTTAAGAGACACTGACATGAAAGCGAGGAACGCAGTGACGAGCTTTCTTCGCTAATGTATTGACATGAAAGCGAGGAACGAAGTGACGAGCTTTCCTCATCAATGTACTGACATGAAAGCGAGGAACGAAGTGACGTGTTTTCTTCGCCAATTTACTGACTTGGAAGCGAGGAACAAAGAGACTGCTATCTTCTTCAGTGTCGCGGAGCCTAGGGGTCAGACCTGCGAAGCAGGTCGGACCGCTAGTTGATCACTATTGAAATATTGCTTTCCGATCCCGATAAGAAGGAATTATCACTTGTTGCTAAGTAACAGTTGTTGACAGTCGGTTGACATTTAATTCAATATTTGATTTATTTATTTCAAAATGTCATTTTCGCAGCATGTGAATGAAAATAATAATAATTATCGTAAAAAAATTTCTCGCTGAATACCCTTCGACCATTGATAAGTACTCATAATTTTATCACAACTCAAGAACTTTGCTTGAAGGTAACAGCCCTCCGCCTGCGGCGTCGGGCGGTTACCAAGCAACGTTCTTTCGGTAACTGTGATAAAATTATTTCGAATTATTTATGGCCTAGGGATATTATAGCTGATAAATTCCCACGACTAGTTTTTAACCAATCATAATGCAAAACACTTGAAAATTCAACCAATAGGAACAGTTTTATACTGATAAAACCCCGTTGCCCGGGTTACACCGATAAATCTCCTGATACCAAGGAAATAAATAATTGTTACTGTCAATCACTGTCACCTACGGTGTCGTGATTTTATTAAAACATATTTCTTGTCAAATTGCTAGGTAACAAGGTTTCGTACAAAAAGAAATTTATGGTGCAATTCTAAGCAATTTTTATATTTAATCGTAAAACCGTAAAACCGTAGTGTACGAGACAATCGTAACAAGTCAAGTTACAGATTTACGATAAATGCAATTCTATGCAGAAAACTGTATCGACGAACGTTACAGATTTAGCTTTACGATTGACGTCATATTTTACGGTCAGTGTCTAACTTCATTGCTAATACAGTGTCTGAATATTGAATATGACAGTTGTTTTTTTTTATTTATTTACTTATCAAATACAACCATGTGATGAGTTTTCATTACAAATTTTAAGAAAAATAGTCTTGTCTGTTTACCAAATCTTTTATATCTGTGTCTGCGCAAGAGACGCAAGTAATTTCTAAAATATGTAATAAGGTAATTTTTCTTGACGTATAATTAACATATTTTTGTTATGCATTACTTGTTATATTCTACAAGAAGGAGAGCAATATTCCAAATATTTATATTTTCATTCATTTTATTGACAAAATTGAGCAATGATTAGAGAAAAATCAAAACCGTAATGTTACGTCCAGTTACCCTCTCAACGTAAAATTTTCGAGAAATCGTAAGATATTTACGAGTGATCGTAAGCAATAGTTTTGCACAGAATTGCTCTTTGATTCGTAAACTGTTACGAGTCTTACGAGAACACCTTACGAGCCTTACGATTATGCTTAGAATTGCACCATTATTCGGCAAAATTAAAAGCTCTTATTTAATTACAGTTGAAAATTTCCACAGTGAGAGCTTCTCAGGTCAATGCTCTATATAGTCGTTATGTAAGCGATTATGAACCGAAAGAGCTTGTAAGACAAACCTGTTTGCTGTTGCTGTAAGTTCACCATAACCGGTTACGCTATTGTAGTCGAAATTGCAGGGATTATAGAAGTCAAAATAATGAACTTGGCGTATACTATATAATACAACATTAAATTTAATACTCACCTTTTAATTCTTCTACGTTGGAATATACGAATTGCCGAGGATTTGCTTTTAATAAGGTAACTTTAAATCCAACATCAGTAAGAATATTATGTAAATATTCTTCAATATGGTCTTCGTGTTCATACATAGAAGTGAATTTATGTGCTTCTGGTATATAAGGACTCCATTTTTGCAGTTGGGAGGAATTGTATAACATATCGAAAAATGGACAAATTCCTGTATAATAAGCAAATAGATCTCCTTCAGGTTTAAGCATATTATAGATGTTTTGCATCACTTGTCTGTTAGAAAAGAAAGTATTTTAAATTTTATTATACAAGCATATGTCGTTTCATTTATGAAGGATGTTGTAATCGTTTTGTCCTTGTGTAATGTTGGGTAATGTTACATTTGTCAAAAACAACGAGAATTGCTATTAAATGTACAAATTGAAATACATATTTTGATTGGAACCCAATTTTTTAATGTGAAGTCGTTTTTATTTGTTTTTTTTAATTTTTAATTTCATGTAGAAGAGATGTAATTTTTGACAATCAACCTTACCTGAATCAACTGTTAAAAATGAAAAAATTAAGTTGGAAATTTGCATTTCTTTCAAGCAAAAGAACAACAAAATTGCTACCATTTATCACTAAAATTACACATTTAATTTTCTTAAGATCGGATACCAGATATGCCTTTCGCCGGTGCTAAACGTGGCAACGTCGTATTTTCAAACGATCACTTCGTCAAACGTCAAACCTTGGACATAGAATATCCAAAGAAAATAAATTAATTTTTCATTGGATTCAAAAATAACTTCAAAAAGTAATTATTTTGATCATTAAATGCAACTAATGTAAATTAAACAAATCGTGAATTAAGATTAATTTCTCCGACACATTCGATTTTTCGCGCGAACTTTGATTTGGAATGCGACGTTGCCACGCTTCCCACTAGATTTGCAGACATTCGTGTAGTTTGTTTAATATTTTGTTGTTACACAATCTCTGAAAGGTAATGACACTTCGACATTATGTTAATGAATGTTCCAGCTACCGATTTATCAATATTTTTTATGTGTTGACATTTTTAGCCTCCAAATATCACTTTTCCTTAAGAACACTTGATAAATCAGTTTGCAGGAAAATAATACTTTCACGATTACAGCGCCACCTGTTGGAAATTGAAAAAAGTATCCGAATAAACTGTACATTTTTTAACGCTTTTTCAGAATCTGCAATAAAAAATAGGGGTTCCCATTTAAAATTTTTAAGTTGACCCCCCTCCCGGCCCCCTTTGGTGGGCTAGGGGGGCCATTTTGTCAAAATCCGATGTCCCCCTCAAAACCATGACGATTATGATTTGGCATACTTTTCGGTAAAATCACAATCACAATGACATGTGTCACATTTCGTAAAAAATTGAAAAATTTTAAATGTTTCCATGGCGTACTAGGAATGCAAGATTTGTGAAATCTAATTTCTTTATATTTTATTATCTCTAAATCTAATGAAAATTAATAAAATTATTGTAATCAAAACACATGTAAAATTAAATAATCTACAACTTTCAAAATAACATAAATTGTTGAAAAAGGAAATTTAACTGTGTTTTTTACGAAAAACTGTTAAGGGCTTCAAGTAAACTACTACTTCCGGTTGACCAATGTTATCCAAAATCTAATCAGCTCTTCATTTAAATATAAGAAGCAATAATTCCAAAAATTGTATTTTTTGGTATTATAGTATTTGAGTTATGCGAGACAAAAAATTGCCACAGACTACACACACACACACACACACACACACACATACATACATTGTAGGGGCCCTAAAACGTGCTTATTCATTGAAAACTCACTACCCAATTTTTTGACCAAAAACAATACCTCCCTTACCTAGAGGTAGGCGGGAGGTAAAAATAAAAATTTATTCTATCGTTTGAGAAGCACTGGTTTAATTTTCTGTTTATTATTTCTATTAAATAGGGCCCTTTTTCCTGGTTATTTTTTTGTATATAACATTTTTCTGTAAAGTCATTAGTTTACTAAGAAAAGCGCTGCTTGTTCTGCAGGAAACATCTTGTATATTATTAAATCTATGGTTTTATTAAGGAAGTGTAAAATATTAACCTTTGATCCTGGATCCAGTGCAAGCAGTGAAATGAGACAACATGGTCGAAAGCACCGTTCAAATGCTCCGGTAGATTTTTCGTACCAATGTCCAAATGGAAGAAGTTCCCCTCTGGGTATTTTTCTGCGGCATACGCTACCATAGCCGGTGATATATCCGCGCCAAATACCCGAGTAGCAGGTGGAAGACGTGGCCGGAGGAACTCCCAAGTGACTTCGCCGTTGGCGCAGCCCACGTCGAGAACTGTTTCATCTTCTGTTCCCCGCCAATGCAGATCACCCAGGTACTTGGACATCAACTCTTCTGCGTCGCGTCGTTGTATATCGCTGATTTTGAAGTATAATTCTGGATCTTGCATTTTGTAACTGTATTTGGTAGTGTTTGAAATAACACTTAAATAATTGGATATCGTTCGTAAGAATTAATATTGTGCTTGACCTAAAAAGGAGTAAAAATCTAATATGTCCAGCCCATAACCTCCCGCCCAATACAACTCTTAAACGGTTCAAAATAGTATTTGATGATACAGAAACATATCTTCTTATTTATTTATTTACTATATATTTGAGACATATATTTCACTGAGAAAATAGCTCCACAATCACAATGACATGTGTCACATTTCGTAAAAATTCAATTTTTCACAGCCTAAATTTATTCATGTGATACATATTTTATAACCTGTTATTTTAAAATTCAAACTTGCATCTGATAAAAGATGATTTGCTATTTAAAAATTTCAACTTGCTTCAGACAAACGCCGTTTTGCTTTTTAAAAATTGTAATTTGCTTTTGAAATACATGCTTTTGCTATTTAGAAAAGGTGCTTTTGCTTTTTACAAAATGTGCCTTTGCCTTTTAATAATTCAAAGATTTTTGATATTATGAATTTTCTAGACACTGTGCTATTTAAAAATTCAATCTGCTATTTAAAAATTCAAAGATGCTATTTGATATTAAGGATTTAAAACGTGTCATCTGCTATTGAAAAATTCGACCTGCTATGAAAAAATTCGTGGCGCCGCTAAGCGAGCAATAGAGGAACCTTACCCTATACTACGACATTTATATTCAAGTTAATTATTCAATAGCATATGACATATTTTAATTCCTTATTATCAAATAGCAGCTTTGAATTTTTAAATAGCAGATTGAATTTTTAAATAGCACATAGTGTCTAGAAAATTCCTAATATCAAAAATCTTTGAATTATTAAAAGGCAAAGGCACATTTTGTAAAAAGCAAAAGCACCTTTTCTAAATAGCAAAAGCATGTATTTCAAAAGCAAATTAAAATTTTTAAAAAGCAAAATGGCGTTTATCGAAAGCAAATTTTATATTTTGAATATCAAATGCATCTTTTATCAAAAGCAAAAGCATGTTTCATGGAAAGCAAATTTGAATTTTTAAATAGCATCTTGTGCTTTAATTTTGCTTTAATAAAATATAAAATATGTTTCATTTTAAATTTAAATAGCATCTTCGTAAAACTTAAAAGGCATATTTCAATTATTAAATAGCAAAAATGAATTTTGCGATGAATTATATCAATTTTGTACATTTAGTACGCGCCGTTTTAGTTTTTATTTGTATTTCTCGAAAGCAAGTCGTCATTTTTAAATAGCAAATCATCTTTTATCAAAATCAAGTTTGAATTTTAAAATAGCATGTTACAGAATATAACCGTGCGAATAAAAAATAAAACGGGTGGCCAGAGATACATTTCTTTCAGGAGATAGACGTAAAATAAAATGTATAATTTTTAGCAATTTCCAGAATGTCATGCTAAAAAAAACACAAACATTCGTATTGTTTGAGTTTGACAGATGACATTTGGCAGAATTTTAATGATTATTATTACTGAGAAATAATTTAAGCAAGTCAATAATCATTAAAACTCTGCCAAATATTATCTGTCAAACTCAAACAATACGACTGTTTGTATGTTTTGTTTAGCATGACATTCTGGAAATTTTATTTTACGTATCACATCAATAAATTTAGGCTCATTTGCTCCCGTTTTTAATTCTGAACATTTTTGCTTAAAATCAATAGATAATCATTAAGAGCAAAATGAAAATATTAACATTGTATTTCCTATAGCTCATAAAAAAATATGATTTGTTTAGCACAATACAACTCCACATTTGTTTATTTTCTATATATACAGGATGTAATGTGAATAGGTACATTAAATTTAACCAATTATGGAACTCTTCGAGAGGAAAAATATTTCTTAATAACTTTTTTTTCTAATACATCCAGTTTTCGAGATAAAATTCTATAAAAATTTATTATAATTTAGATGTCCCGCCAATGTAGAACATATGACTGCATAGATGGCGTTAGTGTAGACATTGCGCTACTGCGCATTACATCTGTTTTTGCGTTGTGGAAGCTAACCTAAATTTTGTATTTTTGCAATAAAAATGTAGCCAAATAATATTGAAGCTGAAGAACCAATTCCAATGATAATACCACTCAAAATTACACAAGTAGCAACATTAATTACTGTTAATTTATTACCAACTAAATCAAAACGTCAGCATCCATTCGTAAAAATTGACGTCTGTGCAAGGTAAATCTTCTGGTATCAAACACTGGACTTTTTGTATGAAATAAGAACGTGATTTTTGCTTTTTAAATGTACTATTAATTAATGTGTAATTTTCTTATGTGTGTTGTGTGATATTTTTCAAGTACTTACTAAACTTTGGCTAACCCTCGACACAGTCCAAATCATTCTGTTCAATATTTTCTGTGATCAGATCGCATTTTACCCCGATCTTGAACTGACTTAAAATATACATGATCTCGAATAAGCTAAACAACATGTGTAACAGTGCGAACATTCGTAAGACGATGATTTGGAAAACGCCCCAAATAAATTTGAAAGGATGGAGCAGCGTTACCTTGAACTACAACAGAATGTTTGTGAACTGGCTGTTCCGAAAATCAGGCACTTTTACACATAATTACTTTCATAATAATAATGTATTAATTGATTTATTTGATACTGTCAAAATTTATTTGAAAATCGTATTTTACATTTTTCCACCAATCACAATTGAGCATTTTTGACATTTCTACCAATCAAATTTGGATTTAATGGAAATTCTTGTAGCCGTGGTGATTTCCAGAAATCATCAACCGTGCTTGATTTCCGGAAATCATGCACCGTGTATCATTTTTGGAAATCACTTTGAAAGATAGGTACTAGGCAGGAATAAATAACTGTAACTGTTCGAAATTTTAATTATTAATAGAATTACAATTAAATATACAATTATTATAGATAATTTGGTGATTTTGAGATGATGAAGATTATTGTACTGCTGAACTCTGAGCAATAACGCAATTGCTATCATTTTCCACTTCATCATTGCTTGGAATTTCTTTTCTTACCTCTTCACCTCGTAGCTTTTTCACAATTTGTTGGTGATGTTCACTGTCAAGCTGCACATACGGCTTAATTGATGTAACACTGGAATGTCCACTGATTTTGGGCAATAGAGTTTCACCTACACCTCTTTTGGCCAAATGAGATATGGCAGTTGAGCGCAATGAAAGATTTGATAACACAAAATTCACGGAATTGCTTCCGCACATAGGTTTTTGAACGCACAGTATTTAGGGGGATTGTACCTATAATTGCTTCGTCGATTTCGTAGTTAGATTTCTTGGAAAACCGTGAGTTACAATTTTTTGTTGACATTTCGTTGAAAATTTTTAAGCTTTGTTTATTTATTTCTATTTTGTTACCTTTATTGCTTAGTTGCACCTAAAATAATTCTTTGATGTTTTCTTGCTTTGTTTAATTAATTTCTATTTTCCCCTTTGTTGCTTACAATGTTACAACTAAAATACCTCTTTAATTTTTATTTGTAAAATACGATTTTCTAGCTGAATCTATTTCGTGCTAGGCTTGATTTCCTATGGAAATTTACCTTCTGGAATATTTTGTTTTTATTGCTACTTGGAAATCATCCTTCGTCTTCGACTCGGGTTCATTTTCGTAGCAATAAAAACTCAATAGTCCAGGCAGTAAATGTCCGGAAATCAAACCTAGCACTTAATAGATTATATATGAAAAAGTTAACAAGTGGCATTTGTCAAGATCAATAATTTCATTACTATTGCCATGGATACTGCTATTGGATCAAATTATGAATGTACCTGAACGACTCGTCAATTTATGGGGTGGAAAAAATGCTAAAAAAAAATGGGATTTACAAAAAAAAGTTATTAAGAAATATTGTTGTTCTCGACGAGTTCTATCACTGGTTAAATTTAATGTACTTATTTATGTTACACCCTGTATTTAAGAAATTAAATTTTCTTTAGTATCTATTTTTTTTAATTTTTTGACATATATTTCACCAAGAAAATAGCTTCACAATCAAAATGACATATGTCACATATCGTAAAAAATTGAAAATTTTTAAGTGTTTCCATGGTGTACAAGGAATGCAATATTTATGAAATTTAATTATTTATATTTTATTATCTCAATATCTAATGAAAATTTATAAAATTAATGTGATCAAAACATATACAAATTAATTATTCTACAATTTTTAAATAACATAAACTGTTGAAAAATTGAATTTAGCTGTGTTTTTCATGAAAAACTGTTAAGTGCTTCTTTTGAACTGCTACTTCCGGTTGACCAATTTTACCCAAAATCTAATCAGCTCTTCGTGTAAATATAAGAATAAAAAATACACAAAATTGTAATAGACTACGTACACACACATACATACCCTAAAACGTGCTTATTCATTGAAAACTCACTACCCAATTTTTTGACTAGAAACAATACCTCTCTTACCTAGAGGTAGGGGGAAGGTAATACACAACAAAAAGACAATAAAATAAAAATGTAATAATCACGGAACAATAACGTATTAATTAATAAACATAATCTAATGTCAACTTTGAAACATTCAAAATCGTGAAAAAAGTACTGCAGTATATAATTGTTTCTGATATTTTTGTTTTATTAGGTTTTGTATAATTGCTATAACAATTGAAAATACTTACAATTAACTTCCTTACTGCTGTTTTACTACAGTTTTAAATCTGTCACAATTCGAAACAAGAATGACTCTCATATCATTCTTATCTTACATATATTAGTTATGTCTCATTTTAAAAATTTCTACTGATTATTTCTTGACGTTTATTTAAACCAATAATTATTGTAATTAATGTCGGCAATATTCTCTGTTGCTTTTTTGTTTTTGTTGACAGATGTCAAATGTCAGATAGTTATCATCAACACAAGTAAAAATGAGGAAAAAAGATAGATTTAGTGGCGTGCCTACGGGCTTTCGTAGCTATTGCCTGGCAACAAGTTTTCTAAAGATCTGTCAAATTATTTTCAATTTATTCTCACTCTCTTGTTATATTATTACTGTAAATATGTGATAAATAATAGATTTAAATAAACAAAAACATTAATATATAGCGCTCATTCGTTAAAATAGCTCAGTTGTTATGTATTTGAACGTTGAAATCTTCATTTCAAATAAAAATTACCCCTTAATTGATGTGTTGATAATTGCACTTTAATTAAAATAATATGGAATTGATAGCATAAACCAACTTTCTTAATTGGTCACTTGTTACAATGAAAATAGCGATTTCAAATTCTTGACATTGCAACGTACTTTAGGCGTGTGCCGTCGTTACAATATCGAACCCGGATCTTCAGGGTTAGACCTAGGCTGGACACAGTGCAAATAGGCGCGAGTCGAAGGGTTTTGTTAAATTGGGCGCCAGTCGCCGATAACTTCAAACGGTCCAACCTAAATTCAAATAAGCCAACAAACAGTCTTAAGGTGAACCATCCGGGCAAATACGGTCTGAAGATAGCGCTAGATGAACATGACTTTTTTGAAACAATATATCATTATTATAATAAATGAAACATATAATGTTTTATACCTACGTTTGTAGATAAAAGTCCAAAGTTTTGTAATAAATTTTAAAATGCCAATTTTGTTTACATTTTATACATGAACATAATTTTCAAAGTAGTCAAATATATGTCACACATTCCCATGAACGACTACAATAATACAAATAATGTGTATATTTATAAATATGATCGTCTATAACATACTGAAATTATTTTACATTTGAATTTACAGTTTTTGAGAAACAAATAAAAATATACCAAAAAGTGTGTTTTTTGGTATATTCTTATTTGTTTCTCAAAAACTGTACATTCAAATGTAAAATAATTTTAGTATGTTATAGACGATTATATTTATAAATATACGAATTATTTTCATTACTGTCGTCGTTCATGGGAATTAGAAATTCAGTATCAAAATTCTGAATTTTTGACCAACTAGACTTCAACGAATATTTTTTTATAGTTGAATGTTTCAGTTATCCTTTTTATCCACATATATAAATACTAGAATGTTCAAAGACTTCACTGTAATAATTGTTTTGTTTTTCGATAAGAATAATTGTAAGAAATAATTTATTGAAATTTGAATTTGCAAAACATAATTCATGGGAGTGAACGAACCCTACGAAAATATGTTCTTCATCTAACATTGCAATGTACAAGTCACTGTAAAAAATCCATGATATTTTGACGAATGGAGGTTGTTGGACCATAAAGAACATGAAAATAAATAAAGAATACAGAATTTGCTGTTTTTTAAAAAAATAAAGGGTTCGTTCTTTCGACGCGTATGTTTGACCTTAACATTACAACTCAGTCTGGGCTTGTGCCGTTGTTACAATATCGAACGCGGATCTTCAGTGTTAGACCTTGACTAGACGCTGGACTCAGTGGAAATGGGCGCGAGTAGAGGGGTTTTGTTAATTTAGGCGCCAGCCGCCGATAACCTCAAACTGTCAAACCTAAATTCAAATAAGCCGACAAACAGTTGGCTTCGGATCGAGAACAGGCGATACGAATTTACAAAAGATTGAACAATAATTGTTGACGGCGTATAAAACAGATTAATAAATAATCATTTATTGGATTAAGTCGGAAATAGTGGATCATGACTACGAAACGTCATGTGCACGAATTGAGTTATCGACACTAATATCACAATAAATGTATTGTTGCCTCCTGCACGAGCCAAGTCGCATCTTTTAAAATGAAATTGTTTCTGGAAGATTTTAAATACGAATTTAAATTGATTTTACTTTATTCTGAATTAACAAGAGAAAAAGCAAGAGATTGGCGGATAATAAAGGAATCAAAGAATAAAAATAATTGGAAATTAGGCACATGGAACATAATGGGAATGGAAGGAAAAGAACGTGAATTAGTAGCGAGTTTTGAAAAGGCACACATATAAGTACTGACACTAACCGAGACGAAATGGAAAGGCAAAGG
Organism: Poecilus cupreus; assembly: GCA_963942605.1. Lineage (NCBI taxonomy): Eukaryota > Metazoa > Arthropoda > Insecta > Coleoptera > Carabidae > Poecilus > Poecilus cupreus. Next base: position 5,530,017 of record OZ012713.1, read on the forward strand.
TAATAAACTAATGATAAAGGACACCTTTTAATGTACGGAGGGGTGGAAGAAAAAAAAAGAGCACGAATTATTAGTATTGTTGAAACCAAATATATTAGGTAGCTTTTCTGTAATTGCTATTGTTTATGACAGACACTTTTGGGCGCAGAAACCATAACCGAAATATGACAAATTTATATCAAAATCGTTTAACACTTACGAGATAATTAGTAGTAAAGTATTTTTTTTGTTTTAAGTATTTTGCAGTAAAGCGATATAACGAATTGAACATATTTTGACGTCACGGGTACTCGAATTGATTCTATTGGCCAGAAATATGAAATGTGCAAATCGCGCGTCTGCCGCTGCGCCCAACGCCTATTGTGGGCTAAAATAGAACTACGAAATGTATTTCATTTGTGTTGTTTGTTGATATTTAAGATAATATTTGTTGTGCTTCTATTACTTGTTTTATAATTTCACTGTTTTATTGTGCTGTGTTAAAAATCTATTGAATAAAATTGTGTGTTGAGGTTAGGTTACATCACTACATCACCGTTCTCAAACTTTCGTATGATGTTTACTCAAGTATAAAGTAAAATACTCTAATGCCGGTGTCACATCTGTATGATTCTGTACGATGTACGATGAAACCCGGCGGTGCTAGATGAAAAATAGAAACGCCTCTATTTCCTTCGTACAAAGTACGATGAACCGTTTGCTTCTGGTATCACTACGATGAATTTTGTTACATCTATGTTCACTCCCCTTTATTGTTTCTGTCATTTGTTTTCGTTTTATCTTTTATTTTATTACTATTACGTAGTGTTCTACATGGGTGTTCTATTTAGTTTGTCAATCATGTTTTTGTCGAACTAGTTTTTATGGTTATATGTTGGCATCACTTCACTAATTTTAGCTAACTTATGACGCTAGAAATGTCAAAGTATTACATTGACTTAAAAATATTATGGCAATATATCTACAATTGAGTATTTGCAATACAAAAAAACAGAATATTTATGGATTTTAAACATATTTGTAAGTAATTATAATTGAATTTGCGGTGTAAAATGTAGATATTTTTGGTTATGATAATGGAAAATAAACATAATTGACATTTAAATATTGTGAAGTTAGCAACATAAAAAAATTCCCTACATTAAGAAAATGAGTAATAAATTAAATTTTTTTATTAAATTTACATAAATGTTGGCGTGAAAAATCTTGTGTATCCCTCGGTTGGAAACTATTTTGCGAGTGCTCGTATTTGTAGGACTCGCCTACGGCTCGTCCTATCAAAATAAACTCGCACTCTCAAAATAGCAGTTTCCAACCTTGTGATACAAATAACTATTACATCGTTTGATTCAGAAAAATGATATCTACAATCATTGTAGTCCTGTAGAACACCGAGCAACAGCACGCAAAAAACTGATTTCCCATGTTCATCTCCTATGTACACCTTTAAGACAGACACATGCTATATTATTAAATCTAAGATTTTAACTTATAAAGTAGATAAGTTAAGAAAAAAAAGTTATTAAGAAATATTGTTCTTCTTGACGAGTTCAATAACTGGTTAAATTTAATGTACCTATTATGTTACACCCTGTACATATCCCAATGTAACAAAATAATTTAGAAAAATTCAAGTTAAATGTATATGTGTTTTATTTATATTTGGTTAAAATAACAGAGCTTTGGATAGAAAACTATTTTCACAAACAGAAGATGTACTTATATACTATACAGGTTGTTTCAGGACTAGTGTAACAAACTTTAACAGATTATTCCTGAAGTCATTTTGAGCCAAAAATGTCAGATGAACATATGTCCTATTCCTTCTAGTTACCAAAATACAAGAGGTTGAAATTCTACAAATATCACGAAATTTTCTAATTTTTGTAATCAAGGTACTTTCGGTAAACAAGAGTTTTATTGAAAAGTCATTCCACTACAATTCGTTCTGTCAAAGTTTTATTTCGTGAATAATCGGGCTGATATTCTGCACACCGCTTCTTTCGCACTGGGGATACTGACTTCTGGGGAGAAATCCCCAAAATTTTCACTATTGCAGAAAATATTTCACTTTTTCGGGCGATTTTTGAAATGCTGAAATTTTGGGTTTTAGAGAAAAATGTTTCAAGTAAAAGGTGTAGAGAAAATTAAAAGAAAAATGTTTTATTTGAAACATTTTACCCAAATGTGCCCAGATTCAGAGAAAAATGGGAAAGAAACTGTAAAAAATAATTTAATACCTTGAAGTGCATCAAAATGCAACAAATCAATTTTTATTAATTACAGCGTATTTCTTGGCACAATTTAAGTGTATTTTTCTTAATTAATTACGTTAATTACATACTGTTTTGAATTTTTGAATTGTGTTGCGCCAGATTGCATGCAACCCGGACAGCAGAAATGTAACGTTGGTTGCAAGCATTAGGCGCAACTAATTATACAAATTCAAAACAATATATAATTAACGTAATTAATTAACAACAATACACTTAAATTGTGTCAAAATATACGCTTTAATTGATAAAAATAGATATGTTACATTTTGATTGAGTTCAAGGCATGAAAATATTTATTTACAGTTTCTTACCCATTTTTTAAGTTATATTTTACAAACCACAATAGTTATGCAGTTTTTATCTACACCATTAAATTAACCACAGTTTTAAATACATATATCCATAATTTCATCGATATATCTGATCAGATCAATTTACTAGACCTAAAAATCTGAACCGAGTACAAATTGAAAGCACTATATTCATTAGCTATTTTCTCACCTGTAACAGCTTTAATTTTCATGTATCACACATCAAAATGCATCTAGAAGATTCAATAATTAATTCTGTATACATAAATATGCCGATTAATCGTTAATTCATGAGTAATTAACAAAACTATTTGTGTTAATTTTGGTTAAAAAGTGACGGTTCGTTTTGGCACCATCTGTGTAAAATCCTGTGAACTATGATGGAGCATCGTAGTTCACGCATATTTACAGAGCTGGCGCACGCAACGGTAATCTATATACTAATTTGAACATCGTACAATTATCAGGAGAGGTACTTTACTCTTGTGATTTTAAGGAAACGCTTCCTGAAAGCGGTCTCAGCTTTCAGCCATCAGCTCTAAAATTCGTAGAATTCATATCCCAGTTCAGTTACTCTTGTGATTTTACTGAAACGCTTACTGAAAGCGGTCTCAGCCTTCAGCCATCAGCTCTAAAATTCGTAGAATTCACATCCCAGTTCAGCATACACTGGTGCAACTGCCTGCAGAATATGAACATCGTACAATTATCAGGAGAGGTACTTTACTCTTGTGATTTTAAGGAAACGTTTCCTGAAAGCGGTCTCAGCCTTCAGCCATCAGCTCTAAAATTCGTAGAATTCATATCCCAGTTCAGCATACACTGGTGCAACTGCCTGCAGAATATGAACATCGTACAATTATCAGGAGAGGTATTTTACTCTTGTGATTTTAAGGAAACGCTTCCTGAAAGCGGTCTCAGCCTTCAGCCATCAGCTCTAAAATTCGTAGAATTCATATCCCAGTTCAGCATACACTGGTGCAACTGCCTGCAGAATATGATCATCGTACAATTATAAGGAGAGGTACTTTGCTCTTGTGATTTTAAGGAAACGTTTCCTGAAAGCGGTCTCAGCCTTCAGCCATCAGCTCTAAAATTCGTAGAATTCATATCCCAGTTCAGCATACACTGGTGCAACTGCCTGCAGAATATGAACATCGTACAATTATCAGGAGAGGTACTTTACTCTTGTGATTTTACTGAAACGCTTTCTGAAAGCGATCTCAGCTTTCAGCCATCAGCTCTTAAATTCGTAGAATTCATATCCCAGTTCAGCATACACTGGTGCAACTGCCTGCAGAATATGAACATCGTACAATTATCAGGAGAGGTACTTTACTCTTGTGATTTTACTGAAACGCTTTCTGAAAGCGGTGTCAGCTTTCAGCCATCAGCTCTTAAATTCGTAGAATTCAAATCCCAGCTCAGCATACACTGGTGCAACTGCCTGCAGAATATGAACGTCGTACAATTATCAGGAGAGGTACTTTACTCTTGTGATTTTACTGAAACGCTTCCTGAAAGCGGTCTCAGCCTTCAGCCATCACCTCTAAAATTCGTAGAATTCATATCCCAGCTCAGCATACACTGGTGCAACTGCCTGCAGAATATGAACATCGTACAATTATCAGGAGAGGTACTTTACTCTTGTGATTTTACTGAAACGCTTCCTGAAAGCGATCTCAGCTTTCAGCCATCAACTCTTAAATTCGTAGAATTCATACCCCAGTTCAGCATACACTGGTGCAACTGCCTGCAGAATATGAACATCGTACAATTATCAGGAGAGGTACTTTACTCTTGTGATTTTACTGAAACGCTTTCTGAAAGCGATCTCAGCTTTCAGCCATCAGCTCTTAAATTCGTAGAATTCATATCCCAGTTCAGCATACACTGGTGCAACTGCCTGCAGAATATGAACATCGTACAATTATCAAGAGAGGTACTTTACTCTTGTGATTTTACTGAAACGCTTTCTGAAAGCGATCTCAGCTTTCAGCCATCAGCTCTTAAATTCGTAGAATTCATATCCCAGTTCAGCATACACTGGTGCAACTGCCTGCAGAATATGAACATCGTACAATTATCAGGAGAGGTACTTTACTCTTGTGATTTTACTGAAACGCTTTCTGAAAGCGATCTCAGCTTTCAGCCATCAACTCTTAAATTCGTAGAATTCATATCCCAGCTCAGCATACACTGGTGCAACTGCCTGCAGAATATGAACATCGTACAATTATCAGGAGAGGTACTTTACTCTTGTGATTTTACTGAAACGCTTTCTGAAAGCGATCTCAGCTTTCAGCCATCAGCTCTTAAATTCGTAGAATTCATATCCCAGTTCAGCATACACTGGTGCAACAGCCTGCAGAATATGAACATCGTACAATTATCAAGAGAGGTACTTTACTCTTGTGATTTTACTGAAACGCTTTCTGAAAGCGATCTCAGCTTTCAGCCATCAGCTCTTAAATTCGTAGAATTCATATCCCAGTTCAGCATACACTGGTGCAACTGCCTGCAGAATATGAACATCGTACAATTATCAGGAGAGGTACTTTACTCTTGTGATTTTACTGAAACGCTTTCTGAAAGCGATCTCAGCCTTCAGCCATCACCTCTAAAATTCGTAGAATTCATATCCCAGTTCAGCATACACTGGTGCAACTGCCTGCAGAATATGAACATCGTACAATTATCAGGAGAAGTACTTTACTCTTGTGATTTTACTGAAACGCTTTCTGAAAGCGATCTCAGCTTTCAGCCATCAGCTCTTAAATTCGTAGAATTCATATCCCAGTTCAGCATACACTGGTGCAACTGCCTGCAGAATATGAACATCGTACAATTATCAGGAGAGGTACTTTACTCTTGTGATTTTACTGAAACGCTTTCTGAAAGCGATCTCAGCTTTCAGCCATCAGCTCTTAAATTCGTAGAATTCATATCCCAGCTCAGCATACACTGGTGCAACTGCTTGCAGAATATGAACATCGTACAATTATCAGGAGAGGTACTTTTCTCTTGTGATTTTACTGAAACGCTTCCTGAAAGCGGTCTCAGCTTTCAGCCATCAGCTTTTAAATTCGTAGAATTCATATCCCAGTTCAGCATACACTGGTGCAACTGCCTGCAGAATATGAACATCGTACAATCATCAGGAGAGGTACTTTACTCATGTGATTTTTCTGAAACGCTTCCTGAAAGCGGTCTCAGCCTTCAGCCATCACCTCTAAAATTCGTAGAATTCATATACCAGTTCAGCATACACTGGTGCAACTGCCTGCAGAATATGAACATCGTACAATTATCAGGAGAGGTACTTTACTCTTGTGATTTTACTGAAACGCTTTCTGAAAGCGATCTCAGCCTTCAGCCATCACCTCTTAAATTCGTAGAATTCATATCCCAGCTCAGCATACACTGGTGCAACTGCCTCCAGAATATGAACATCGTACAATTATCAGGAGAGGTACTTTACTCTTGTGATTTTACTGAAACGCTTTCTGAAAGCGGTCTCAGCCTTCAGCCATCACCTCTAAAATTCGTAGAATTCATATCCCAGTTCAGCATACACTGGTGCAACTGCCTGCAGAATATGAACATCGTACAATTATCAGGAGAGGTATACTCCTGTGATTTTACTGAAACGCTTCCTGAAAGCGGTCTCAGCCTTCAGCCATCACCTCTAAAATTCGTAGAATTCATATCCCAGTTCAGCATACACTGGTGCAACTGCCTGCAGAATATAAACATCGTACAATTATCAGGAGAGGTACTTTACTCTTGTGATTTTACTGAAACGCTTTCTGAAAGCGGTCTCAGCTTTCAGCCATCAGCTCTAAAATTCGTAGAATTCATATCCCAGTTCAGCATACACTGGTGCAACTGCCTGCAGAATATGAACATCGTACAATTATCAGGAGAGGTACTTTACTCTTGTGATTTTACTGAAACGCTTTCTGAAAGCGGTCTCAGCTTTCAGCCATCAGCTCTTAAATTCGTAGAATTCATATCCCAGTTCAGCATACACTGGTGCAACTGCCTGCAGAATATGAACATCGAACAATTATCAGGAGGTACTTTACTCTTGTGATTTTACTGAAACGCTTTCTGAAAGCGGTCTCAGCTTTCAGCCATCAGCTCTTAAATTCGTAGAATTCATATCCCAGTTCAGCATACACTGGTGCAACTGCCTGCAGAATATGAACATCGTACAATTATCAGGAGAGGTACTTTACTCTTGTGATTTTACTGAAACGCTTTCTGAAAGCGGTCTCAGCCTTCAGCCATCACCTCTAAAATTCGTAGAATTCATATCCCAGTTCAGCATACACTGGTGCAACTGCCTGCAGAATATGAAGATCGTACAATTATCAGGAGAGGTACTTTACTCTTGTGATTTTACTGAAACGCTTTCTGAAAGCGGTCTCAGCTTTCAGCCATCAGCTCTTAAATTCGTAGAATTCATATCCCAGTTCAGCATACACTGGTGCAACTGCCTGCAGAATATGAACATCGTACAATTATCAGGAGAGGTACTTTACTCTTGTGATTTTACTGAAACGCTTCCTGAAAACGGTCTCAGCCTTCAGCCATCACCTCTAAAATTCGTAGAATCCATATCCCAGTTCAGCATACACTGGTGCAAATGCCTGCAGAATATGAACATCGTACAATTATCAGGAGAGGTACTTTACTCTTGTGATTTTACTGAAACGCTTTCTGAAAGCGGTCTCAGCTTTCAGCCATCAGCTCTAAAATTCGTAGAATTCATATCCCAGTTCAGCATACACTGGTGCAACTGCCTGCAGAATATGAACATCGTACAATTATCAGGAGAGGTACTTTACTCTTGTGATTTTACTGAAACGCTTTCTGAAAGCGGTCTCAGCTTTCAGCCATCAGCTCTTAAATTCGTAGAATTCATATCCCAGCTCAGCATACACTGGTGCAACTGCCTGCAGAATATGAACATCGTACAATTATCAGGAGAGGTCCTTTACTCTTGTGATTTTACTGAAACGCTTTCTGAAAGCGGTCTCAGCTTTCAGCCATCAGCTCTTAAATTCGTAGAATTCATATCCCAGTTCAGCATACACTGGTGCAATTGCCTGCAGAATATGAACATCGTACAATTATCAGGAGAGGTACTTTACTCTTGTGATTTTACTGAAACGCTTCCTGAAAGCGGTCTCAGCCTTCAGCCATCACCTCTAAAATTTGTAGAATTCATATCCCAGTTCAGCATACACTGGTGCAACTGCCTGCAGAATATGAACATCGTACAATTATCAGGAGAGGTACTTTACTCTTGTGATTTTACTGAAACGCTTCCTGAAAGCGGTCTCAGCCTTCAGCCATCACCTCTAAAATTCGTAGAATTCATATCCCAGTTCAGCATACACTGGTGCAACTGCCTGCAGAATATGAACATCGTACAATTATCAGGAGAGGTACTTTACTCTTGTGATTTTACTGAAACGTTTCTGAAAGCGGTCTCAGCTTTCAGCCATCAGCTCTTAAATTCGTAGAATTCATATCCCAGCTCAGCATACACTGGTGCAACTGCTTGCAGAATATGAACATCGTACAATTATCAGGAGAGGTACTTTACTCTTGTGATTTTACTGAAACGCTTTCTGAAAGCGGTCTCAGCTTTCAGCCATCAGCTCTTAAATTCGTAGAATTCATATCCCAGCTCAGCATACACTGGTGCAACTGCCTCCAGAATATGAACATCGTACAATTATCAGGAGAGGTACTTTACTCTTGTGATTTTACTGAAACGCTTTCTGAAAGCGGTCTCAGCCTTCAGCCATCACCTCTAAAATTCGTAGAATTCATATCCCAGCTCAGCATACACTGGTGCAACTGCCTGCAGAATATGAACATCGTACAATTATCAGGAGAGGTACTTTACTCTTGTGATTTTACTGAAACGCTTTCTGAAAGCGGTCTCAGCTTTCAGCCATCAGCTCTTAAATTCGTAGAATTCATATCCCAGCTCAGCATACACTGGTGCAACTGCCTGCAGAATATGAACATCGTACAATTATCAGGAGAGGTACTTTACTCTTGTGATTTTACTGAAACGCTTTCTGAAAGCGGTCTCAGCTTTCAGCCATCAGCTCTTAAATTCGTGGAATTCATATCCCAGTTCAGCATACACTGGTGCAACTGCCTGCAGAATATAAACATCGTACAATTATCAGGAGAGGTACTTTACTCTTGTGATTTTACTGAAACGCTTCCTGAAAGCGGTCTCAGCCTTCAGCCATCACCTCTAAAATTCGTAGAATTCATATCCCAGTTCAGCATACACTGGTGCAACTGCCTGCAGAATATGAACATCGTACAATTATCAGGAGAGGTATACTCCTGTGATTTTACTGAAACGCTTCCTGAAAGCGGTCTCAGCCTTCAGCCATCACCTCTAAAATTCGTAGAATTCATATCCCAGTTCAGCATACACTGGTGCAACTGCCTGCAGAATATGAACATCGTACAATTATCAGGAGAGGTACTTTACTCTTGTGATTTTACTGAAACGCTTTCTGAAAGCGGTCTCAGCTTTCAGCCATCAGCTCTTAAATTCGTAGAATTCATATCCCAGCTCAGCATACACTGGTGCAACTGCCTGCAGAATATGAACATCGTACAATTATCAGGAGAGGTACTTTACTCTTGTGATTTTACTGAAACGCTTTCTGAAAGCGGTCTCAGCTTTCAGCCATCAGCTCTTAAATTCGTAGAATTCATATCCCAGTTCAGCATACACTGGTGCAACTGCCTCCAGAATATGAACATCGTACAATTATCAGGAGAGGTACTTTACTCTTGTGATTTTACTGAAACGCTTTCTGAAAGCGGTCTCAGCCTTCAGCCATCACCTCTAAAATTCGTAGAATTCAAATCCCAGCTCAGCATACACTGGTGCAACTGCCTGCAGAATATGAACATCGTACAATTATCAGGAGAGGTACTTTACTCTTGTGATTTTACTGAAACGCTTCCTGAAAGCGGTCTCAGCTTTCAGCCATCAGCTCTTAAATTCGTAGAATTCATATACCAGCTCAGCATACACTGGTGCAACTGCCTGCAGAATATGAACATCGTACAATTATCAGGGGAGGTACTTTACTCTTGTGATTTTACTGAAACGCTTTCTGAAAGCGGTCTCAGCTTTCAGCCATCAGCTCTTAAATTCGTAGAATTCATATCCCAGTTCAGCATACACTGGTGCAACTGCCTGCAGAATATGAACATCGTACAATTATCAGGAGAGGTACTTTACTCTTGTGATTTTACTGAAACGCTTCCTGAAAGCGGTCTCAGCCTTCAGCCATCACCTCTAAAATTCGTAGAATTCATATCCCAGTTCAGCATACACTGGTGCAACTGCCTGCAGAATATGAACATCGTACAATTATCATGAGAGGTACTTTACTTTTGTGATTTTACTGAAACGCTTCCTGAAAGCGGTCTCAGCTTTCAGCCATCAGCTCTTAAATTCGTAGAATTCATATCCCAGCTCAGCATACACTGGTGCAACTGCCTGCAGAATATGAACATCGTACAATTATCAGGAGAGGTACTTTACTCTTGTGATTTTACTGAAACGCTTTCTGAAAGCGGTCTCAGCTTTCAGCCATCAGCTCTTAAATTCGTAGAATTCATATCCCAGTTCAGCATACACTGGTGCAACTGCCTCCAGAATATGAACATCGTACAATTATCAGGAGAGGTACTTTACTCTTGTGATTTTACTGAAACGCTTTCTGAAAGCGGTCTCAGCCTTCAGCCATCACCTCTAAAATTCGTAGAATTCAAATCCCAGCTCAGCATACACTGGTGCAACTGCCTGCAGAATATGAACATCGTACAATTATCAGGAGAGGTACTTTACTTTTGTGATTTTACTGAAACGCTTCCTGAAAGCGGTCTCAGCTTTCAGCCATCAGCTCTTAAATTCGTAGAATTCATATCCCAGCTCAGCATACACTGGTGCAACTGCCTGCAGAATATGAACATCGTACAATTATCAGGAGAGGTACTTTACTCTTGTGATTTTACTGAAACGCTTTCTGAAAGCGGTCTCAGCTTTCAGCCATCAGCTCTTAAATTCGTAGAATTCATATCCCAGTTCAGCATACACTGGTGCAACTGCCTCCAGAATATGAACATCGTACAATTATCAGGAGAGGTACTTTACTCTTGTGATTTTACTGAAACGCTTTCTGAAAGCGGTCTCAGCCTTCAGCCATCACCTCTAAAATTCGTAGAATTCAAATCCCAGCTCAGCATACACTGGTGCAACTGCCTGCAGAATATGAACATCGTACAATTATCAGGAGAGGTACTTTACTCTTGTGATTTTACTGAAACGCTTCCTGAAAGCGGTCTCAGCTTTCAGCCATCAGCTCTTAAATTCGTAGAATTCATATACCAGCTCAGCATACACTGGTGCAACTGCCTGCAGAATATGAACATCGTACAATTATCAGGGGAGGTACTTTACTCTTGTGATTTTACTGAAACGCTTTCTGAAAGCGGTCTCAGCTTTCAGCCATCAGCTCTTAAATTCGTAGAATTCATATACCAGCTCAGCATACACTGGTGCAACTGCCTGCAGAATATGAACATCGTACAATTATCAGGGGAGGTACTTTACTCTTGTGATTTTACTGAAACGCTTTCTGAAAGCGGTCTCAGCTTTCAGCCATCAGCTCTTAAATTCGTAGAATTCATATCCCAGTTCAGCATACACTGGTGCAACTGCCTGCAGAATATGAACATCGTACAATTATCAGGAGAGGTACTTTACTCTTGTGATTTTACTGAAACGCTTCCTGAAAGCGGTCTCAGCCTTCAGCCATCACCTCTAAAATTCGTAGAGTTCATATCCCAGTTCAGCATACACTGGTGCAACTGCCTGCAGAATATGAACATCGTACAATTATCAGAAGAGGTACTTTACTCTTGTGATTTTACTGAAACGCTTTCTGAAAGCGGTCTCAGCTTTCAGCCATCAGCTCTTAAATTCGTAGAATTCATATCCCAGTTCAGCATACACTGGTGCAACTGCCTGCAGAATATGAACATCGTACAATTATCAGGAGAGGTACTTTACTTGTGTGATTTTACTGAAACGCTTTCTGAAAGCGGTCTCAGCCTTCAGCCAATACCTCTAAAATTCGTAGAATTCATATCCCAGTTCAGCATACACAGGTGCAACTGCCTGCAGAATATGAACATCGTACAATTATAAGGAGAGGTACTTTACGCTTGTGATTTTACTGAAACGCTTTCTGAAAGCGGTCTCAGCTTTCAGCCATCAGCTCTAAAATTCGTAGAATTCATATCCTCGTTCAGCATACACTGGTGCAACTGCCTGCAGAATATGAACATCGTACAATTATCAGGAGAGGTACTTTACTCTTGTGATTTTACTGAAACGCTTTCTGAAAGCGGTCTCAGCTTTCAGCCATCAGCTCTTAAATTCGTAGAATTCATATCCCAGTTCAGCATACACTGGTACAACTGCCTGCAGAATATGAACATCGTACAATTATCAGGAGAGGTACTTTACTCTTGTGATTTTACTGAAACGCTTTCTGAAAGCGGTCTCAGCTTTCAGCCATCACCTCTAAAATTCGTAGAATTCATATCCCTGTTCAGCATACACTGGTGCAACTGCCTGCAGAATATGAACATCGTACAATTATCAGGAGAGGTACTTTACTCTTGTGATTTTACTGAAACGCTTTCTGAAAGCGGTCTCAGCCTTTAGCCATTACCTCTAAAATTCGTAGAATTCATATCCCAGTTCAGCATACACAGGTGCAACTGCCTGCAGAATATGAACATCGTACAATTATCAGGAGAGGTACTTTACTCTTGTGATTTTACTGAAACGCTTTCTGAAAGCGCTCTCAGCTTTCAGCCATCAGCTCTTAAATTCGTAGAATTCATATCCCTGTTCAGCATACACTGGTGCAACTGCCTGCAGAATAAGAACATCGTACAATTATCAGGAGAGGTACTTTACTCTTGTGATTTTACTGAAACGCTTTCTGAAAGCGGTCTCAGCTTTCAGCCATCAGCTCTTAAATTCGTAGAATTCATATCCCAGTTCAGCATACACTGGTGCAACTGCCTGCAGAATATGAACATCGTACAATTATCAGGAGAGGTACTTTACTCTTGTGATTTTACTGAAACGCTTTCTGAAAGCGGTCTCAGCTTTCAGCCATCACCTCTAAAATTCGTAGAATTCATATCCCAGTTCAGCATACACTGGTGCAACTGCCTGCAGAATATGAACGTCGTACAATTATCAGGAGAGGTACTTTACTCTTGTGATTTTACTGAAACGCTTTCTGAAAGCGGTCTCAGCCTTTAGCCATTACCTCTAAAATTCGTAGAATTCATATCCCAGTTCAGCATACACAGGTGCAACTGCCTGCAGAATATGAACATCGTACAATTATCAGGCGAGGTACTTTACTCTTGTGATTTTACTGAAACGCTTTCTGAAAGCGGTATCAGCTTTCAGCCATCAGCTCTTAAATTCGTAGAATTCATATCCCAGTTCAGCATACACTGGTGCAACTGTCTGCAGAATATGAACATCGTACAATTATCAGGAGAGGTACTTTACTCTTGTGATTTTACTGAAACGCTTTCTGAAAGCGGTCTCAGCTTTCAGCCATCAGCTCTTAAATTCGTAGAATTCATATCCCAGTTCAGCATACACTGGTGCAACTGCCTGCAGAATATGAACATCGTACAATTATCAGGAGAGGTACTTTACTCTTGTGATTTTACTGAAACGCTTCCTGAAAGCGGTCTCAGCTTTCAGCCATCAGCTCTTAAATTCGTAGAATTCATATCCCAGTTCAGCATACACTGGTGCAACTGCCTGCAGAATATGAACATCGTACAATTATCAGGAGAGGTACTTTACTCTTGTGATTTTACTGAAACGCTTTCTGAAAGCGGTCTCAGCTTTCAGCCATCAGCTCTTAAATTCGTAGAATTAATATCCCAGTTCAGCATACACTGGTGCAACTGCCTGCAGAATATGAACATCGTGCAATTATCAGGAGAGGTACTTTACTCTTGTGATTTTACTGAAACGCTTTCTGAAAGCGGTCTCAGCTTTCAGCCATCAGCTCTTAAATTCGTAGAATTCATATCCCAGTTCAGCATACACTGGTGCAACTGCCTGCAGAATATGAACATCGTACAATTATCAGGAGAGGTACTTTACTCTTGTGATTTTACTGAAACGCTTTATGAAAGCGGTCTCAGCTTTCAGCCATCAGCTCTTAAATTCGTAGAATTCATATCCCAGTTCAGCATACACTGGTGCAACTGCCTGCAGAATATGAACATCGTACAATGATCAGGAGAGGTACTTTACTATTGTGATTTTACTGAAACGCTTTCTGAAAGCGGTCTCAGCTTTCAGCCATCACCTCTAAAATTCGAAGAATTCATATCCCAGTTCAGCATACACTGGTGCAACTGCCTGCAGAATATGAACATCGTACAATTTTCAGGAGAGGTACTTTACTCTTGTGATTTTACTGAAACGCTTTCTGAAAGCGGTCTCAGCCTTCAGCCATGACCTCTAAAATTCGTAGAATTCATATCCCAGTTCAGCATACACAGGTGCAACTGCCTGCAGAATATGAACATCGTACAATTATCAGGAGAGGTACTTTACTCTTGTGATTTTACTGAAACGCTTTCTGAAAGCGGTCTCAGCTTTCAGCCATCAGCTCTTAAATTCGTAGAATTCATATCCCAGTTCAGCATACTCTGGTGCAACTGCCTGCAGAATATGAACATCGTACAATTATCAGGAGAGGTACTTTACTCTTGTGATTTTACTGAAACGCTTTCTGAAAGCGGTCTCAGCTTTCAGCCATCAGCTCTTAAATTCGTAGAATTCATATCCCAGTTCAGCATACACTGGTGCAACTGCCTGCAGAATATGAACATCGTACAATTATCAGGAGGGGTACTTTACTCTTGTGATTTTACTGAAACGCTTTCTGAAAGCGGTCTCAGCTTTCAGCCATCAGCTCTTAAATTCGTAGAATTCATATCCCAGTTCAGCATACACTGGTGCAACTGCCTGCAGAATATGAACATCGTACAATTATCAGGAGAGGTACTTTACTCTTGTGATTTTACTGAAACGCTTCCTGAAAGTGGTCTCAGCCTTCAGCCATCACCTCTAAAATTCTTAGAATTCATATCCCAGTTCAGCATACACTGGTGCAACTGCCTGCAGAATATGAACATCGTACAATTATCAGGAGAGGTACTTTACTCTTGTGATTTTACTGTAACGCTTTCTGAAAGCGGTCTCAGCTTTCAGCCATCAGCTCTTAAATTCGTAGAATTCATATCCCAGTTCAGCATACACTAGTGCAACTGCCTGCAGAATATGAACATCGTACAATCATCAGGAGAGGTACTTTACTCTTGTGACTTTACTGAAACGCTTTCTGAAAGCGCTCTCAGCTTTCAGCCATCAGCTCTTAAATTCGTAGAATTCATATCCCAGTTCAGCATACACTGGTGCAACTGCCTGCAGAATATGAACATCGTACAATTATCAGGAGAGGTACTTTACTCTTGTGATTTTACTGAAACGCTTTCTGAAAGCGGTCTCAGCTTTCAGCCATCAGCTCTAAAATTCGTAGAATTCATATCCTCGTTCAGCATACACTGGTGCAACTGCCTGCAGAATATGAACATCGTACAATTATCAGGAGAGGTACTTTACTCTTGTGATTTTACTGAAACGCTTTCTGAAAGCGGTCTCAGCTTTCAGCCATCAGCTCTTAAATTCGTAGAATTCATATCCCAGTTCAGCATACACTGGTGCAACTGCCTGCAGAATATGAACATCGTACAATTATCAGGAGAGGTACTTTACTCTTGTGATTTTACTGAAACGCTTCCTGAAAGCGGTCTCAGCTTTCAGCCATCACCTCTAAAATTCGTAGAATTCATATCCCAGTTCAGCATACACTGGTGCAACTGCCTGCAGAATATGAACATCGTACAATTATCAGGAGAGGTACTTTACTCTAGTGATTTTACTGAAACGCTTCCTGAAAGCGGTCTCAGCCTTCAGCCATCACCTCTAAAATTCGTAGAATTCATATCCCAGTTCAGCATACACTGGTGCAACTGCCTGCAGAATATGAACATCGTACAATTATCAGGAGAGGTACTTTACTCTTGTGATTTTACTGAAACGCTTCCTGAAAGCGGTCTCAGCCTTCAGCCATTACCTCTAAAATTCGTAGAATTCATATCCCAGTTCAGCATACACTGGTGCAACTGCCTGCAGAATATGAACATCGTACAATTATCAGGAGAGGTACTTTACTCTTGTGATTTTACTGAAACGCTTTCTGAAAGCGGTCTCAGCTTTCAGCCATCAGCTCTTAAATTCGTAGAATTCATATCCCAGTTCAGCATACACTGGTGCAACTGCCTGCAGAATATGAACATCGTACAATTATCAGGAGAGGTACTTTACTCTTTTGATTTTACTGAAACGCTTCCTGAAAGCGGTCTCAGCCTTCAGCCATCACCTCTAAAATTCGTAGAATTCATATCCCAGTTCAGCATACACTGGTGCAACTGCCTGCAGAATATGAACATCGTACAATTATCAGGAGAGGTACTTTACTCTTGTGATTTTACTGAAACGCTTTCTGAAAGCGGTCTCAGCTTTCAGCCATCAGCTCTTAAATTCGTAGAATTCATATCCCAGTTCAGCATACACTGGTGCAACTGCCTGCAGAATATGAACATCGTACAATTATCAGGAGAGGTACTTTACTCTTGTGATTTTACTGAAACGCTTCCTGAAAGCGGTCTCAGCCTTCAGCCATCACCTCTACAATTCGTAGAATTCATATCCCAGTTCAGCATACACTGGTGCAACTGCCTGCAGAATATGAACATCGTACAATTATCAGGAGAGGTACTTTACTCTTGTGATTTTACTGAAACGCTTTCTGAAAGCGGTCTCAGCTTTCAGCCATCAGCTCTTAAATTCGTAGAATTCATATCCCAGTTCAGCATACACTGGTGCAACTGCCTGCAGAATATGAACATCGTACAATTATCAGGAGAGGTACTTTACTTGTGTGATTTTACTGAAACGCTTTCTGAAAGCGGTCTCAGCCTTCAGCCATTACCTCTAAAATTCGTAGAATTCATATCCCAGTTCAGCATACACAGGTGCAACTGCCTGCAGAATATGAACATCGTACAATTATAAGGAGAGGTACTTTACTCTTGTGATTTTACTGAAACGCTTTCTGAAAGCGGTCTCAGCTTTCAGCCATCAGCTCTAAAATTCGTAGAATTCATATCCTCGTTCAGCATACACTGGTGCAACTGCCTGCAGAATATGAACATCGTACAATTATCAGGAGAGGTACTTTACTCTTGTGATTTTACTGAAACGCTTTCTGAAAGCGGTCCAGCTTTCAGCCATCAGCTCTTAAATTCGTAGAATTCATATCCCAGTTCAGCATACACTGGTGCAACTGCCTGCAGAATATGAACATCGTACAATTATAAGGAGAGGTACTTTACTCTTTTGATTTTACTGAAACGCTTCCTGAAAGCGGTCTCAGCCTTCAGCCATCACCTCTAAAATTCGTAGAATTCATATCCCAGTTCAGCATACACTGGTGCAACTGCCTGCAGAATATGAACATCGTACAATTATCAGGAGAGGTACTTTACTCTTGTGATTTTACTGAAACGCTTTCTGAAAGCGGTCCAGCTTTCAGCCATCAGCTCTTAAATTCGTAGAATTCATATCCCAGTTCAGCATACACTGGTGCAACTGCCTGCAGAATATGAACATCGTACAATTATCAGGAGAGGTACTTTACTCTTTTGATTTTACTGAAACGCTTCCTGAAAGCGGTCTCAGCCTTCAGCCATCACCTCTAAAATTCGTAGAATTCATATCCCAGTTCAGCATACACTGGTGCAACTGCCTGCAGAATATGAACATCGTACAATTATCAGGAGAGGTACTTTACTTTTGTGATTTTACTGAAACGCTTTCTGAAAGCGGTCCAGCTTTCAGCCATCAGCTCTTAAATTCGTAGAATTCATATCCCAGCTCAGCATACACTGGTGCAACTGCCTGCAGAATATGAACATCGTACAATTATCAGGAGAGGTACTTTACTCTTTTGATTTTACTGAAACGCTTCCTGAAAGCGGTCTCAGCCTTCAGCCATCACCTCTAAAATTCGTAGAATTCATATCCCAGTTCAGCATACACTGGTGCAACTGCCTGCAGAATATGAACATCGTACAATTATCAGGAGAGGTACTTTACTCTTGTGATTTTACTGAAACGCTTTCTGAAAGCGGTCTCAGCTTTCAGCCATCAGCTCTTAAATTCGTAGAATTCATATCCCAGTTCAGCATACACTGGTGCAACTGCCTGCAGAATATGAACATCGTACAATTATCAGGAGAGGTACTTTACTCTTGTGATTTTACTGAAACGCTTCCTGAAAGCGGTCTCAGCCTTCAGCCATCACCTCTAAAATTCGTAGAATTCATATCCCAGTTCAGCATACACTGGTGCAACTGCCTGCAGAATATGAACATCGTACAATTATCAGGAGAGGTACTTTACTCTTGTGATTTTACTGAAACGCTTTCTGAAAGCGGTCTCAGCTTTCAGCCATCAGCTCTTAAATTCGTAGAATTCATATCCCAGTTCAGCATACACTGGTGCAACTGCCTGCAGAATATGAACATCGTACAATTATCAGGAGAGGTACTTTACTTGTGTGATTTTACTGAAACGCTTTCTGAAAGCGGTCTCAGCCTTCAGCCATTACCTCTAAAATTCGTAGAATTCATATCCCAGTTCAGCATACACAGGTGCAACTGCCTGCAGAATATGAACATCGTACAATTATAAGGAGAGGTACTTTACTCTTGTGATTTTACTGAAACGCTTTCTGAAAGCGGTCTCAGCTTTCAGCCATCAGCTCTAAAATTCGTAGAATTCATATCCTCGTTCAGCATACACTGGTGCAACTGCCTGCAGAATATGAACATCGTACAATTATCAGGAGAGGTACTTTACTCTTGTGATTTTACTGAAACGCTTTCTGAAAGCGGTCTCAGCTTTCAGCCATCAGCTCTTAAATTCGTAGAATTCATATCCCAGTTCAGCATACACTGGTGCAACTGCCTGCAGAATATGAACATCGTACAATTATCAGGAGAGGTACTTTACTCTTGTGATTTTACTGAAACGCTTTCTGAAAGCGGTCTCAGCTTTCAGCCATCAGCTCTTAAATTCGTAGAATTAATATCCCAGTTCAGCATACACTGGTGCAACTGCCTGCAGAATATGAACATCGTACAATTATCAGGAGAGGTACTTTACTCTTGTGATTTTACTGAAACGCTTTCTGAAAGCGGTGACAGCCTTTAGCCATTACCTCTAAAATTCGTAGAATTCATATCCCAGTTCAGCATACACAGTTGCAACTGCCTGCAGAATATGAACATCGTACAATTATCAGGAGAGGTACTTTACTCTTGTGATTTTACTGAAACGCTTTCTGAAAGCGGTCTCAGCTTTCAGCCATCAGCTCTTAAATTCGTAGAATTCATATCCCAGTTCAGCATACACTGGTGCAACTGCCTGCAGAATATGAACATCGTACAATTATCAGGAGAGGTACTTTACTCTTGTGATTTTACTGAAACGCTTTCTGAAAGCGGTCTCAGCTTTCAGCCATCACCTCTAAAATTCGTAGAATTCATATCCCAGTTCAGCATACACTGGTGCAACTGCCTGCAGAATATGAACATCGTACAATTATCAGGAGAGGTACTTTACTCTTGTGATTTTACTGAAACGCTTTCTGAAAGCGGTCTCAGCCTTTAGCCATTACCTCTAAAATTCGTAGAATTCATATCCCAGTTCAGCATACACAGGTGCAACTGCCTGCAGAATATGAACATCGTACAATTATCAGGCGAGGTACTTTACTCTTGTGATTTTACTGAAACGCTTTCTGAAAGCGGTATCAGCTTTCAGCCATCAGCTCTTAAATTCGTAGAATTCATATCCCAGTTCAGCATACACTGGTGCAACTGTCTGCAGAATATGAACATCGTACAATTATCAGGAGAGGTACTTTACTCTTGTGATTTTACTAAAACGCTTTCTGAAAGCGGTCTCAGCTTTCAGCCATCAGCTCTTAAATTCGTAGAATTAATATCCCAGTTCAGCATACACTGGTGCAATTGCCTGCAGAATATGAACATCGTACAATTATCAGGAGAGGTACTTTACTCTTGTGATTTTACTGAAACGCTTTCTGAAAGCGGTCTCAGCTTTCAGCCATCAGCTCTTAAATTCGTAGAATTCATATCCCAGTTCAGCATACACTGGTGCAACTGCCTGCAGAATATGAACATCGTACAATTATCAGGAGAGGTACTTTACTCTTGTGATTTTACTGAAACGCTTCCTGAAAGCGGTCTCAGCTTTCAGCCATCAGCTCTTCAATTCGTAGAATTAATATCCCAGTTCAGCATACACTGGTGCAACTGCCTGCAGAATATGAACATCGTACAATTATCAGGAGAGGTACTTTACTCTTGTGATTTTACTGAAACGCTTTCTGAAAGCGGTCTCAGCTTTCAGCCATCAGCTCTTAAATTCGTAGAATTCATATCCCAGTTCAGCATACACTGGTGCAACTGCCTGCAGAATATGAATATCGTACAATTATCAGGAGAGGTACTTTACTCTTGTGATTTTACTGAAACGCTTTCTGATAGCGGTCTCAGCTTTCAGCCATCAGCTCTTAAATTCGTAGAATTCATATCCCAGTTCAGCATACACTGGTGCAACTGCCTGCAGAATATGAACGTCGTACAATCATCAGGAGAGGTACTTTACTCTTGTGATTTTACTGAAACGCTTTCTGAAAGCGCTCTCAGCTTTCAGCCATCAGCTCTTAAATTCGTAGAATTCATATCCCAGCTCAGCATACACTGGTGCAACTGCCTGCAGAATATGAACATCGTACAATTATCAGGAGAGGTACTTTACTCTTGTGATTTTACTGAAACGCTTTATGAAAGCGGTCTCAGCTTTCAGCCATCAGCTCTTAAATTCGTAGAATTCATATCCCAGTTCAGCATACACTGGTGCAACTGCCTGCAGAATATGAACATCGTACAATGATCAGGAGAGGTACTTTACTCTTGTGATTTTACTGAAACGCTTTCTGAAAGCGGTCTCAGCTTTCAGCCATCACCTCTAAAATTCGAAGAATTCATATCCCAGTTCAGCATACACTGGTGCAACTGCCTGCAGAATATGAACATCGTACAATTATCAGGAGAGGTACTTTACTCTTGTGATTTTACTGAAACGCTTTCTGAAAGCGGTCTCAGCCTTCAGCCATGACCTCTAAAATTCGTAGAATTCATATCCCAGTTCAGCATACACAGGTGCAACTGCCTGCAGAATATGAACATCGTACAATTATCAGGAGAGGTACTTTACTCTTGTGATTTTACTGAAACGCTTTCTGAAAGCGGTCTCAGCTTTCAGCCATCAGCTCTTAAATTCGTAGAATTCATATCCCAGTTCAGCATACTCTGGTGCAACTGCCTGCAGAATATGAACATCGTACAATTATCAGGAGAGGTACTTTACTCTTGTGATTTTACTGAAACGCTTTCTGAAAGCGGTCTCAGCCTTCAGCCATTACCTCTAAAATTCGTAGAATTCATATCCCAGTTCAGCATACACTAGTGCAACTGCCTGCAGAATATGAACATCGTACAATTATCAGGAGAGGGACTTTACTCTTGTGATTTTACTGAAACGCTTTCTGAAAGTGGTCTCAGCATTCAGCCATCAGCTCTTAAATTCGTAGAATTCATATCCCAGCTCAGCATACACTGGTGCAACTGCTTGCAGAATATGAACATCGTACAATTATCAGGAGAGGTACTTTACTCTTGTGATTTTACTGAAACGCTTTCTGAAAGCGGTCTCAGCTTTCAGCCATTAGCTCTTAAATTCGTAGAATTCATATCCCAGCTCAGCATACACTGGTGCAACTGCCTGCAGAATATGAACATCGTACAATTATCAGGAGAGGTACTTTACTCTTGTGATTTTACTGAAACGCTTACTGAAAGCGGTCTCAGCCTTCAGCCATCACCTCTAAAATTCGTAGAATTCATATACCAGCTCAGCATACACTGGTGCAACTGCCTGCAGAATATGAACATCGTACAATTATCAGGAGAGGTACTTTACTCTTGTGATTTTACTGAAACGCTTTCTGAAAGCGGTCTCAGCTTTCAGGCATCAGCTCTTAAATTCGTAGAATTCATATCCCAGCTCAGCATACACTGGTGCAACTGCCTGCAGAATATGAACATCGTACAATTATCAGGAGAGGTACGTTACTCTTGTGATTTTACTGAAACGCTTCCTGAAAGCGGTCTCAGCCTTCAGCCATCACCTCTAAAATTCGTAGAATTTATATCCCAGTTCAGCATACACTGGTGCAACTGCCTGCAGAATATGAACATCGTACAATTATCAGGAGAGGTACTTTACTCTTGTGATTTTACTGAAACGCTTCCTGAAAGTGGTCTCAGCCTTCAGCCATCACCTCTAAAATTCTTAGAATTCATATCCCAGTTCAGCATACACTGGTGCAACTGCCTGCAGAATATGAACATCGTACAATTATCAGGAGAGGTACTTTACTCTTGTGATTTTACTGAAACGCTTTCTGAAAGCGGTCTCAGCTTTCAGCCATCAGCTCTTAAATTCGTAGAATTCATATCCCAGCTCAGCATACACTGGTGCAACTGCCTGCAGAATATGAACATCGTACAATTATCAGGAGAGGTACTTTACTCTTTTGATTTTACTGAAACGCTTCCTGAAAGCGGTCTCAGCCTTCAGCCATCACCTCTAAAATTCGTAGAATTCATATCCCAGTTCAGCATACACTGGTGCAACTGCCTGCAGAATATGAACATCGTACAATTATCAGGAGAGGTACTTTACTCTAGTGATTTTACTGAAACGCTTTCTGATAGCGGTCTCAGCTTTCAGCCATCAGCTCTTAAATTCGTAGAATTCATATCCCAGTTCAGCATACACTGGTAAAACTGCCTGCAGAATATGAACATCGTACAATTATCAGGAGAGGTACTTTACTCTTGTGATTTTACTGAAACGCTTTCTGAAAGCGGTCTCAGCTTTCAGCCATCACCTCTAAAATTCGTAGAATTCATATCCCAGTTCAGCATACACTGGTGCAACTGCCTGCAGAATATGAACATCGTACAATTATCAGGATAGGTACTTTACTCTTGTGATTTTACTGAAACGCTTTCTGAAAGCGGTCTCAGCCTTTAGCCATTACCTCTAAAATTCGTAGAATTCATATCCCAGTTCAGCATACACAGGTGCAACTGCCTGCAGAATATGAACATCGTACAATTATCAGGAGAGGTACTTTACTCTTGTGATTTTACTGAAACGCTTTCTGAAAGCGGTCTCAGCTTTCAGCCATCAGCTCTTAAATTCGTAGAATTCATATCCCAGTTCAGCATACACTGGTGCAACTGCCTGCAGAATATGAACATCGTACAATTATCAGGAGAGGTACTTTACTCTTGTGATTTTACTGAAACGCTTTCTGAAAGCGGTCTCAGCTTTCAGCCATCACCTCTAAAATTCGTAGAATTCATATCCCAGTTCAGCATACACTGGTGCAACTGCCTGCAGAATATGATCATCGTACAATTATCAGGAGAGGTACTTTACTCTTGTGATTTTACTGAAACGCTTTCTGAAAGCGGTCTCAGCCTTTAGCCATTACCTCTAAAATTCGTAGAATTCATATCCCAGTTCAGCATACACAGGTGCAACTGCCTGCAGAATATGAACATCGTACAATTATCAGGCGAGGTACTTTACTCTTGTGATTTTACTGAAACGCTTTCTGAAAGCGGTATCAGCTTTCAGCCATCAGCTCTTAAATTCGTAGAATTCATATCCCAGTTCAGCATACACTGGTGCAACTGTCTGCAGAATATGAACATCGTACAATTATCAGGAGAGGTACTTTACTCTTGTGATTTTACTGAAACGCTTTCTGAAAGCGGTCTCAGCTTTCAGCCATCAGCTCTTAAATTCGTAGAATTAATATCCCAGTTCAGCATACACTGGTGCAACTGCCTGCAGAATATGAACATCGTACAATTATCAGGAGAGGTACTTTACTCTTGTGATTTTACTGAAACGCTTTCTGAAAGCGGTCTCAGCTTTCAGCCATCAGCTCTTAAATTCGTAGAATTCATATCCCAGTTCAGCATACACTGGTGCAACTGCCTGCAGAATATGAACATCGTACAATTATCAGGAGAGGTACTTTACTCTTGTGATTTTACTGAAACGCTTTCTGAAAGCGGTCTCAGCTTTCAGCCATCAGCTCTTAAATTCGTAGAATTAATATCCCAGTTCAGCATACACTGGTGCAACTGCCTGCAGAATATGAACATCGTACAATTATCAGGAGAGGTACTTTACTCTTGTGATTTTACTGAAACGCTTTCTGAAAGCGGTCTCAGCCTTTAGCCATTACCTCTAAAATTCGTAGAATTCATATCCCAGTTCAGCATACACAGGTGCAACTGCCTGCAGAATATGAACATCGTACAATTATCAGGAGAGGTACTTTACTCTTGTGATTTTACTGAAACGCTTTCTGAAAGCGGTCTCAGCTTTCAGCCATCAGCTCTTAAATTCGTAGAATTCATATCCCAGTTCAGCATACACTGGTGCAACTGCCTGCAGAATATGAACATCGTACAATTATCAGGAGAGGTACTTTACTCTTGTGATTTTACTGAAACGCTTTCTGAAAGCGGTCTCAGCTTTCAGCCATCACCTCTAAAATTCGTAGAATTCATATCCCAGTTCAGCATACACTGGTGCAACTGCCTGCAGAATATGATCATCGTACAATTATCAGGAGAGGTACTTTACTCTTGTGATTTTACTAAAACGCTTTCTGAAAGCGGTCTCAGCCTTTAGCCATTACCTCTAAAATTCGTAGAATTCATATCCCAGTTCAGCATACACAGGTGCAACTGCCTGCAGAATATGAACATCGTACAATTATCAGGCGAGGTACTTTACTCTTGTGATTTTACTGAAACGCTTTCTGAAAGCGGTATCAGCTTTCAGCCATCAGCTCTTAAATTCGTAGAATTCATATCCCAGTTCAGAATACACTGGTGCAACTGTCTGCAGAATATGAACATCGTACAATTATCAGGAGAGGTACTTTACTCTTGTGATTTTACTGAAACGCTTTCTGAAAGCGGTCTCAGCTTTCAGCCATCAGCTCTTAAATTCGTAGAATTAATATCCCAGTTCAGCATACACTGGTGCAACTGCCTGCAGAATATGAACATCGTACAATTATCAGGAGAGGTACTTTACTCTTGTGATTTTACTGAAACGCTTTCTGAAAGCGGTCTCAGCTTTCAGCCATCAGCTCTTAAATTCGTAGAATTCATATCCCAGTTCAGCATACACTGGTGCAACTGCCTGCAGAATATGAACATCGTACAATTATCAGGAGAGGTACTTTACTCTTGTGATTTTACTGATACGCTTTCTGAAAGCGGTCTCAGCTTTCAGCCATCAGCTCTTAAATTCGTAGAATTAATATCCCAGTTCAGCATACACTGGTGCAACTGCCTGCAGAATATGAACATCGTACAATTATCAGGAGAGGTACTTTACTCTTGTGATTTTACTGAAACGCTTTCTGAAAGCGGTCTCAGCTTTCAGCCATCAGCTCTTAAATTCGTAGAATTCACATCCCAGTTCAGCATACACTGGTGCAACTGCCTGCAGAATATGAACATCGTACAATTATCAGGAGAGGTACTTTACTCTTGTGATTTTACTGAAACGCTTTTTGAAAGCGGTCTCAGCCTTCAGCCATTACCTCTAAAATTCGTAGAATTCATATCCCAGTTCAGCATACACTAGTGCAACTGCCTGCAGAATATGAACATCGTACAATTATCAGGAGAGGGACTTTACTCTTGTGATTTTACTGAAACGCTTTCTGAAAGCGGTCTCAGCTTTCAGCCATCAGCTCTTAAATTCGTAGAATTCATATCCCAGCTCAGCATACACTGGTGCAACTGCTTGCAGAATATGAACATCGTACAATTATCAGGAGAGGTACTTTACTCTTGTGATTTTACTGAAACGCTTTCTGAAAGCGGTCTCAGCTTTCAGCCATTAGCTCTTAAATTCGTAGAATTCATATCCCAGCTCAGCATACACTGGTGCAACTGCCTGCAGAATATGAACATCGTACAATTATCAGGAGAGGTACTTTACTCTTGTGATTTTACTGAAACGCTTACTGAAAGCGGTCTCAGCCTTCAGCCATCACCTCTAAAATTCGTAGAATTCATATACCAGCTCAGCATACACTGGTGCAACTGCCTGCAGAATATGAACATCGTACAATTATCAGGAGAGGTACTTTACTCTTGTGATTTTACTGAAACGCTTTCTGAAAGCGGTCTCAGCTTTCAGGCATCAGCTCTTAAATTCGTAGAATTCATATCCCAGCTCAGCATACACTGGTGCAACTGCCTGCAGAATATGAACATCGTACAATTATCAGGAGAGGTACGTTACTCTTGTGATTTTACTGAAACGCTTCCTGAAAGCGGTCTCAGCCTTCAGCCATCACCTCTAAAATTCGTAGAATTTATATCCCAGTTCAGCATACACTGGTGCAACTGCCTGCAGAATATGAACATCGTACAATTATCAGGAGAGGTACTTTACTCTTGTGATTTTACTGAAACGCTTCCTGAAAGTGGTCTCAGCCTTCAGCCATCACCTCTAAAATTCTTAGAATTTATATCCCAGTTCAGCATACACTGGTGCAACTGCCTGCAGAATATGAACATCGTACAATTATCAGGAGAGGTACTTTACTCTTGTGATTTTACGGAAACGCTTTCTGAAAGCGGTCTCAGTTTTCAGCCATCAGCTCTTAAATTCGTAGAATTCATATCCCAGCTCAGCATACACTGGTGCAACTGCCTGCAGAATATGAACATCGTACAATTATCAGGAGAGGTACTTTACTCTTGTGATTTTACTGAAACGCTTTCTGAAAGCGGTCTCAGCTTTCAGCCATCAGCTCTTAAATTCGTAGAATTAATATCCCAGTTTAGCATACACTGGTGCAACTGCCTGCAGAATATGAACATCGTACAATTATCAGGAGAGGTACTTTACTCTTGTGATTTTACTGAAACGCTTTCTGAAAGCGGTCTCAGCTTTCAGCCATCAGCTCTTAAATTCGTAGAATTCATATCCCAGTTCAGCATACACTGGTGCAACTGCCTGCAGAATATGAACATCGTACAATTATCAGGAGAGGTACTTTACTCTTGTGATTTTACTGAAACGCTTTCTGAAAGCGGTCTCAGCTTTCAGCCATCAGCTCTTAAATTCGTAGAATTAATATCCCAGTTCAGCATACACTGGTGCAACTGCCTGCTGAATATGAACATTGTACAATTATCAGGAGAGGTACTTTACTCTTGTGATTTTACTGAAACGCTTCCTGAAAGCGGTCTCAGCCTTCAGCCATCACCTCTAAAATTCGTAGAATTCATATCCCAGTTCAGCATACACTGGTGCAACTGCCTGCAGAATATGAACATCGTACAATTATCAGGAGAGGTACTTTACTCTTGTGATTTTACTGAAACGCTTCCTGAAAGCGGTCTCAGCTTTCAGCCATCAGCTCTTAAATTCGTAGAATTCATATCCCAGTTCAGCATACACTGGTGCAACTGCCTGCAGAATATGAACATCGTACAATTATCAGGAGAGGTACTTTACTCTTGTGATTTTACTGAAACGCTTTCTGAAAGCGGTCTCAGCTTTCAGCCATCAGCTCTTAAATTCGTAGAATTAATATCCCAGTTCAGCATACACTGGTGCAACTGCCTGCAGAATATGAACATCGTACAATTATCAGGAGAGGTACTTTACTCTTGTGATTTTACTGAAACGCTTTCTGAAAGCGGTCTCAGCTTTCAGCCATCAGCTCTTAAATTCGTAGAATTCATATCCCAGTTCAGCATACACTGGTGCAACTGCCTGCAGAATATGAACATCGTACAATTATCAGGAAAGGTACGTTACTCTTGTGATTTTACTGAAACGCTTCCTGAAAGCGGTCTCAGCCTTCAGCCATCACCTCTAAAATTCGTAGAATTTATATCCCAGTTCAGCATACACTGGTGCAACTGCCTGCAGAATATGAACATCGTACAATTATCAGGAGAGGTACTTTACTCTTGTGATTTTACTGAAACGCTTCCTGAAAGTGGTCTCAGCCTTCAGCCATCACCTCTAAAATTCTTAGAATTCATATCCCAGTTCAGCATACACTGGTGCAACTGCCTGCAGAATATGAACATCGTACAATTATCAGGAGAGGTACTTTACTCTTGTGATTTTACTGAAACGCTTTCTGAAAGCGGTCTCAGTTTTCAGCCATCAGCTCTTAAATTCGTAGAATTCATATCCCAGCTCAGCATACACTGGTGCAACTGCCTGCAGAATATGAACATCGTACAATTATCAGGAGAGGTACTTTACTCTTTTGATTTTACTGAAACGCTTCCTGAAAGCGGTCTCAGCCTTCAGCCATCACCTCTAAAATTCGTAGAATTCATATCCCAGTTCAGCATACACTGGTGCAACTGCCTGCAGAATATGAACATCGTACAATTATCAGGAGAGGTACTTTACTCTTGTGATTTTACTGAAACGCTTTCTGAAAGCGGTCTCAGCTTTCAGCCATCAGCTCTTAAATTCGTAGAATTAATATCCCAGTTTAGCATACACTGGTGCAACTGCCTGCAGAATATGAACATCGTACAATTATCAGGAGAGGTATTTTACTCTTGTGATTTTACTGAAACGCTTTCTGAAAGCGGTCTCAGCTTTCAGCCATCAGCTCTTAAATTCGTAGAATTCATATCCCAGTTCAGCATACACTGGTGCAACTGCCTGCAGAATATGAACATCGTACAATTATCAGGAGAGGTACTTTACTCTTGTGATTTTACTGAAACGCTTTCTGAAAGCGGTCTCAGCTTTCAGCCATCAGCTCTTAAATTCGTAGAATTAATATCCCAGTTCAGCATACACTGGTGCAACTGCCTGCAGAATATGAACATCGTACAATTATCAGGAGAGGTACTTTACTCTTGTGATTTTACTGATACGCTTTCTGAAAGCGGTCTCAGCTTTCAGCCATCAGCTCTTAAATTCGTAGAATTAATATCCCAGTTCAGCATACACTGGTGCAACTGCCTGCAGAATATGAACATCGTACAATTATCAGGAGAGGTACTTTACTCTTGTGATTTTACTGAAACGCTTTCTGAAAGCGGTCTCAGCTTTCAGCCATCAGCTCTTAAATTCGTAGAATTCATATCCCAGTTCAGCATACACTGGTGCAACTGCCTGCAGAATATGAACATCGTACAATTATCAGGAGAGGTACTTTACTCTTGTGATTTTACTGAAACGCTTTCTGAAAGCGGTCTCAGCCTTCAGCCATTACCTCTAAAATTCGTAGAATTCATATCCCAGTTCAGCATACACTAGTGCAACTGCCTGCAGTATATGAACATCGTACAATTATCAGGAGAGGGACTTTACTCTTGTGATTTTACTGAAACGCTTTCTGAAAGCGGTCTCAGCTTTCAGCCATCAGCTCTTAAATTCGTAGAATTCATATCCCAGCTCAGCATACACTGGTGCAACTGCTTGCAGAATATGAACATCGTACAATTATCAGGAGAGGTACTTTACTCTTGTGATTTTACTGAAACGCTTTCTGAAAGCGGTCTCAGCTTTTAGCCATTAGCTCTTAAATTCGTAGAATTCATATCCCAGCTCAGCATACACTGGTGCAACTGCCTGCAGAATATGAACATCGTACAATTATCAGGAGAGGTACTTTACTCTTGTGATTTTACTGAAACGCTTACTGAAAGCGGTCTCAGCCTTCAGCCATCACCTCTAAAATTCGTAGAATTCATATACCAGCTCAGCATACACTGGTGCAACTGCCTGCAGAATATGAACATCGTACAATTATCAGGAGAGGTACTTTACTCTTGTGATTTTACTGAAACGCTTTCTGAAAGCGGTCTCAGCCTTCAGCCATGACCTCTAAAATTCGTAGAATTCATATCCCAGTTCAGCATACACAGGTGCAACTGCCTGCAGAATATGAACATCGTACAATTATCAGGAGAGGTACTTTACTCTTGTGATTTTACTGAAACGCTTTCTGAAAGCGGTCTCAGCTTTCAGCCATCAGCTCTTAAATTCGTAGAATTCATATCCCAGTTCAGCATACACTGGTGCAACTGCCTGCAGAATATGAACATCGTACAATCATCAGGAGAGGTACTTTACTCTTGTGATTTTACTGAAACGCTTTCTGAAAGCGCTCTCAGCTTTCAGCCATCAGCTCTTAAATTCGTAGAATTCATATCCCAGTTCAGCATACACTGGTGCAACTGCCTGCAGAATATGAACATCGTACAATTATCAGGAGAGGTACTTTACTCTTGTGATTTTACTGAAACGCTTTCTGAAAGCGGTCTCTGCTTTCAGCCATCAGCTCTTAAATTCGTAGAATTCATATCCCAGTTCAGCATACACTGGTGCAACTGCCTGCAGAATATGAACATCGTACAATTATCAGGAGAGGTACTTTACTCTTGTGATTTTACTGAAACGCTTTCTGAAAGCGGTCTCAGCTTTCAGCCATCAGCTCTTAAATTCGTAGAATTCATATCCCAGTTCAGCATACACTGGTGCAACTGCCTGCAGAATATGAACATCGTACAATTATCAGGAGAGGTACTTTACTCTTGTGATTTTACTGAAACGCTTTCTGAAAGCGGTCTCAGCTTTCAGCCATCAGCTCTTAAATTCGTAGAATTCATATCCCAGTTCAGCATACACTGGTGCAACTGTCTGCAGAATATGAACATCGTACAATTATCAGGAGAGGTACTTTACTCTTGTGATTTTACTGAAACGCTTTCTGAAAGCGGTCTCAGCTTTAAGCCATCACCTCTAAAATTCGTAGAATTCATATCCCAGTTCAGCATACACTGGTGCAACTGCCTGCAGAATATGAACATCGTACAATTATCAGGAGAGGTACTTTACTCTTGTGATTTTACTGAAACGCTTTCTGAAAGCGGTCTCAGCTTTAAGCCATCACCTCTAAAATTCGTAGAATTCATATCCCAGTTCAGCATACACTGGTGCAACTGCCTGCAGAATATGAACATCGTACAATTATCAGGAGAGGTACTTTACTCTTGTGATTTTACTGAAACGCTTTCTGAAAGCGGTCTCAGCTTTCAGCCATTACCTCTAAAATTCGTAGAATTCATATCCCAGTTCAGCATACACAGGTGCAACTGCCTGCAGAATATGAACGTCGTACAATTATCAGGAGAGGTACTTTACTCTTGTGATTTTACTGAAACGCTTTCTGAAAGCGGTCTCAGCTTTCAGCCATCAGCTCTTAAATTCGTAGAATTCATATCCCAGTTCAGCATACACTGGTGCAACTGTCTGCAGAATATGAACATCGTACAATTATCAGGAGAGGTACTTTACGCTTGTGATTTTACTGAAACGCTTTCTGAAAGCGGTCTCATCTTTCAGCCATCAGCTCTTAAATTCGTAGAATTCATATCCTAGTTCAGCATACACTGGTGCAACTGCCTGCAGAATATGAACATCGTACAATTATCAGGAGAGGTACTTTACTCTTGTGATTGTACTGAAACGCTTTCTGAAAGCGGTCTCAGCTTTCAGCCATCAGCTCTTAAATTCGTAGAATTCATATCCCAGTTCAGCATACACTGGTGCAACTGTCTGCAGAATATGAACATCGTACAATTATCAGGAGAGGTACTTTACTCTTGTGATTTTACTGAAACGCTTTCTGAAAGCGGTCTCAGCTTTAAGCCATCACCTCTAAAATTCGTAGAATTCATATCCCAGTTCAGCATACACTGGTGCAACTGCCTGCAGAATATGAACATCGTACAATTATCAGGAGAGGTACTTTACTCTTGTGATTTTACTGAAACGCTTTCTGAAAGCGGTCTCAGCTTTAAGCCATCACCTCTAAAATTCGTAGAATTCATATCCCAGTTCAGCATACACTGGTGCAACTGCCTGCAGAATATGAACATCGTACAATTATCAGGAGAGGTACTTTACTCTTGTGATTTTACTGAAACGCTTTCTGAAAGCGGTCTCAGCTTTCAGCCATTACCTCTAAAATTCGTAGAATTCATATCCCAGTTCAGCATACACAGGTGCAACTGCCTGCAGAATATGAACGTCGTACAATTATCAGGAGAGGTACTTTACTCTTGTGATTTTACTGAAACGCTTTCTGAAAGCGGTCTCAGCTTTCAGCCATCAGCTCTTAAATTCGTAGAATTCATATCCCATTTCAGCATACACTGGTGCAACTGTCTGCAGAATATGAACATCGTACAATTATCAGGAGAGGTACTTTACGCTTGTGATTTTACTGAAACGCTTTCTGAAAGCGGTCTCAGCTTTCAGCCATCAGCTCTTAAATTCGTAGAATTCATATCCCAGTTCAGCATACACTGGTGCAACTGCCTGCAGAATATGAACATCGTACAATTATCAGGAGAGGTACTTTACTCTTGTGATTGTACTGAAACGCTTTCTGAAAGCGGACTCAGCTTTCAGCCATTAGCTCTTAAATTCGTAGAATTCATATCCCAGTTCAGCATACACTGGTGCAACTGCCTGCAGAATATGAACATCGTACAATTATCAGGAGAGGTACTTTACTCTTGTGATTTTACTGAAACGCTTTCTGAAAGCGGTCTCAGCTTTCAGCCATCAGCTCTTAAATTCGTAGAATTCATATCCCAGTTCAGCATACACTGGTGCAACTGCCTGCAGAATATGAACATTGTACAATTATCAGGAGTGGTACTTTACTCTTGTGATTTTACTGAAACGCTTTCTGAAAGCGGTCTCAGCCTTCAGCCATTACCTCTAAAATTCGTAGAATTCATATCCCAGTTCAGCATACACTGGTGCAACTGCCTGCAGAATATGAACATCGTACAATCATCAGGAGAGGTACTTTACTCTTGTGATTTTACTGAAACGCTTTCTGAAAGCGGTCTCAGCTTTCAGCCATCAGCTCTTAAATTCGTAGAATTCATATCCCAGTTCAGCATACACTGGTGCAACTGCCTGCAGAATATGAACATCGTACAATTATCAGGAGAGGTACTTTACTCTTGTGATTTTACTGAAACGCTTTCTGAAAGCGGTCTCAGCTTTCAGCCATCAGCTCTTAAATTCGTAGAATTCATATCCCAGTTCAGCATACACTGGTGCAACTGCCTGCAGAATATGAACATCGTACAATTATCAGGAGAGGTACTTTACTCTTGTGATTTTACTGAAACGCTTTCTGAAAGCGGTCTCAGCTTTCAGCCATCAGCTCTTAAATTCGTAGAATTCATATCCCAGTTCAGCATACACTGGTGCAACTGCCTGCAGAATATGAACATCGTACAATTATCAGGAGAGGTACTTTACTCTTGTGATTTTACTGAAACGCTTTCTGAAAGCGGTCTCAGCTTTCAGCCATCAGCTCTTAAATTCGTAGAATTCATATCCCAGTTCAGCATACACTGGTGCAACTGCCTGCAGAATATGAACATCGTACAATTATCAGGAGAGGTACTTTACTCTTGTGATTTTACTGAAACGCTTTCTGAAAGCGGTCTCAGCTTTCAGCCATCAGCTCTTAAATTCGTAGAATTTATATCCCAGTTCAGCATACACTGGTGCAACTGCCTGCAGAATATGAACATCGTACAATTATCAGGAGAGGTACTTTACTCTTGTGATTTTACTGAAACGCTTCCTGAAAGCGGTCTCAGCCTTCAGCCATCACCTCTAGAATTCGTAGAATTCATATCCCAGTTCAGCAAACCCTGGTGCAACTGCCTGCAGAATTTGAATATCGTACAATTATCAGGAGAGGTACTTTACTCTTGTGATTTTACTGAAACGCTTACTGAAAGCGGTCTCAGCCTTCAGCCATCAGCTCTAAAATTCGCAGAATTCATATCCCAATTCAGCAAACCCTGGTGCAACTGCCTGCAGAATATGAACATCGTACAATTATCAGGACAGGTACTTTACTCTTGTGATTTTACTGAAACGCTTCCTGAAAGCGGTCTCAGCCTTCAGCCATCACCTCTAAAATTCGTAGAATTCATATCCCAGTTCAGCAAACCCTGGTGCAACTTGCTGCAGAATATGAATATCGTACAATTATCAGGAGAGGTACTTTACTCTTGTGATTTTACTGAAACGCTTTCTGAAAGCGTATTAAGCTCACACCGATCAGCTAGAAAATTCATATCCCAATTCAGCATTCCCTGGTACATCTGTCTGTAGCATATGAACATCGTACTCTTTTCCAGAGAGGTACTTTACTCCTAAACATGTTGTCAAAAATGGAATAAAAAATTCATTGTACAAAAAAATACTTCAAATAAAACCGATAGAGAAAAATTTGACGAATGTTTTCTTTCATTACAAAAATTATATAAAGTTAATCGTTTGTCCAGAAATCGCAAAAAACTCATTTGTAAATCTTAGGACGAGATTCCTGCTGTCATCTCCTGTTAAACTTGTAAACTTTACTTTGTGCCCTACTTCCGCATATTTTAAATTCCAAAGCAGATGTTGGCCACGACCATATGGATCATACGTCATCGATCAATAAAATGGATTCGGCGCAAATGATTTTTAATTTGAATCGAAATGATTTATTTAACGCAGAACTCATTGGAAAATGTTTTGAAGACTTGTTTAAGACAGCACGAGGCTGTCCATACGTTGTATTGAATAAACTGCGTATAAAATACATTCAAATACTTTTTAAATTATTAATAGCAGCCTGTGGTAAATGTACAGCTGCAGATCTATGAAGATGCTGTAATGTAGCGTTCCATGCGCTGCCCAGGCGTTGAAATCTTCTATTAATAGAGCAGAGAGGGATTCAGGGCGAATTCAATTGTAAAATAATGTTTTTGTTGTGGTTATTTCATAAAATAAATTGAAATAAATTATTTGTTGCATTGTTTCAATTACCCTAGCGTCATCCGTTGTATTGTTGATTAACTATTATCCCCTTATTAGTTATTACATTCCAATCTAAAATGGCTGAGTTGTTTATTTATTTCGTTACAGTTTAGTGACATTTTATATGTTTTAAGTGTATTTATACACGTTTAACATTAAAATTTTGTTCCTATGTTGTGCAAGGACCTTCAGGACACTTAGAAAATAGATCAGATGTTTTAATATTCCCATAAACTGTAAGTATTGATTATAACTACTGTTGACTTGTCATTTAGTTTCTAGTTTTTCATTATTTTATTATTGTTTACTGTATTTGAAGCTGCAGAATGATGTTAAACATTATAATAACCACTTCCTTTATTTGTAGGCTTTTGTTAGTGCAATAGTCGAGCTGTTAAATAAATATGTCATCACGTCATTCACCCAAATGTTAATGTTGCAGGTTTACAACTACAAATATCCATCGACTACATCTTCTAGCAGGATCAATGGCTACTAGCTGTTAAATTACAGTCTCTAGGATGAGGCGCAAGGATGAATTCATGCATATATTTAAAACAATATAAATATTTAACCACATTATTTATAGCTGTAAATAAAATCTAATTTTCTGTTCTCTTGCAGATTATGGAACGTGGAATCATTTGATAGATCGGTGGTGGCCGTGATGATCATTCTAGATCAACTTGGAATCATCACCAGTAACAACAGTCAAATTTGAAGATTGTTCTGAAGCATTTTTGTAATTCAAAAAGTTGTAATTAACTTATATTATTATTTATTAATAAAACATGAATTTCAATATTGTTTTATGTCTTCATATTTATTTATAATTGTTTGAAAGTATTTACTAACATTTGATTTACATTTTTCAGGGTGCAATGAAACAACATTGCACACTGGGTTCCTCGGGATTCTGCTGAGCTCTGGTGATACAAATATTCAGCAGTTCAACTTCTAGAACAGACGACACATCCGCGGGCCCGAGATAAACAGCTGCAGCATCTTCGTCAGCGTCTGCACACCTGGAAGAATATCTTCAATTTTTATATAACTCATAAACTATTTAAGTTATATTTTCAGTAATTCATATTATGGATTCCTTAGGAATTATAGGGTTAAATATTGTAAGGTTATTAATATTTTGTAAAAAAATACTTGAGATATTGTAAAAATAAAAACGTACTAAACTTTTTACCTCCCGCCTACCTCTAGGTAAGGGAGGTATTGTTTTTGGTCAAAAAATTGGGTAGTGAGTTTTCAATGAATAAGCACGTTTTAGGGTCCCTACAATACGATTTTACTATTTTCGCGATGATGTCTGTATGTATGTATGTATGTATGTATGTATGTATGTATGTGTGTGTGTGTGTAGTCTGTGGCAATTTTTTCGTCTCGCATAACTCAAATACTATAATACCAAAAAATACAATTTTGTGAATTATTGCTTCTTATATTTAAATGAAGAGCTGATTAGATTTTGGATAAAATTGGTCGACCGGAAGTAGAAGTTTACTTGAAGCCCTTAACAGTTTTTTTGTGAAAAATTAAATTTCCTTTTTCAACAATTTATGTTATTTTCAAAGTTGAAGAATATTTAATTTTACATGTGTTTTGATTATACTAATTTTATTAATTTTCATTAGATTTAGAGATAATAAAATATAATGAAATTAGATTTCACAAATCTTGCATTCCTAGTACACCATGGAAACATTTAAAAATTTTCAATTTTTTCTTCGAAATGTGACACATGTCATTGTGATTGTGAAACTGTTTTCTTAGTGAAATATATGTCAAAAAATGCAATATATATACGAAAGAAAATTTAAATTCTCAAATATAAATAGAAAATAAACAAATAAGAAGGTATGTTTTTGTATCAAATATTATTTTGTACTATTTAAGAGTAGTATTGGGCGGGAGGTTATGTGCTGGCCACATCAGATTTTTTATTTTGTTAATAACTTAGAGAGTTTTAAAGCTATGGCATCAATAATGACAAATATGGATGGAACACGGTGTCTAGTATTAAGAATTAGTAGATTTATTAGAATTTTATAAAATATTACTGACTTATTGTTAATATAAAATATTTGTGTAGACGCCATTTTGAAATTTTTATTTTGCTAATTTCTTGCGAACTATTTGAGCTAAAATTGTCTAGTTTGAAACTTTCATCCCTTAATTTATCGTAGAGTTAGCAAATATCACATTTGTTAATTTATTATTGTTAATTATCAAGATACAGTCAATAGAAATATGCTCGTCTACCTGTCATGGGGGATATTTTTCTATTGTTGATAAAGCGAGCTTCACTTCTTATAGTCAACACCCCACGACCAGAAGATACAGATGCAGAACATTCAAGGGAGTCTTCAACATAGTTCGCCGCTCCCAACACAAATGTAAGTTTATTTAATTAATTTATTAATTGATTTACTAATGTATTTGATTTTATTTTGTTTTATTTAGTAGACAACTTCACCAGAGCGCTCTGGAGGTCATCTTCTGCGTGTCCTGCTGCTCGTGGGTCCAGCGTCTTCACCCCTGGACGAATATCGTTAATTTTGTACCAATAAATAAATGTATTTGTATATTTAAATAAGATTAAAACAAATAAATATGAATGTAATATTATAATCGATAAAATAAATATGTATTATTAAAATGACATGTCTTTCATTTAAAATCCACCCCATGATCTAATAAATTAAAAGGTAATAAGGGTTTGTTTTGATTAAATTCTTATTTAAAATATTAAATTTTAAAACCCACACTGCCATCTATTGGACACCGGCAAACACTATTAGACTTTGCGAATAGATTCAAAATGCGGCGCTTCAAAACATCACTTCATAATAGTTCACGAATTTGCTAAGAGATGGCAGCACTATCGGATGTAAATGCTTCGGACTCAAAAATTTTCAATTTGTTCACCAACTGAAAACACAAATTTTAATTGATAAGGGTGTGCCCTACGCCCTTGTCCTTCCAGTATGTTGAAGAGGGGGTTATTTAAGATATGATGCACGAAGGCGCCCAAAATTTCGTTATTTTTGCGATATCTCTTATCGTTTTCGAGATATGAGGCTTTAAAGTTTTTAAGTTTTTTCAAACAACCCTTAATAACTTCCCTATTTTCAACTTTTTGGTGGTTTTCTCTCGCTGATCAGATAAAGCAGGGTTTTTCACCCTCTACTATGTCGTCAGATCCGCGTTATCTCTTACCGTTTCAGAGATATATGGGTTTAAAATTTTTCACAGCAAAACTTAAATAACTACCCTATTTTCAACTTTTTAGGGGTTTTCTCTCGCTGATCAGATAGAGCAGGGCTGTATCTAGGGGTGTTGTTTTCAGATCCGCGATATCTCTAACCGTTTCAGAGATATGCTCATTTGAATTTCAATAATGCACACAGATTTGTTTTCTGACAAATGTGACGTCATTTTCTCGTAACGGGTAGACATATTATCCCTTAATTCAAAGGGTTACTCGATAAAACAAGGATTTTTTTTTTTTATTTTTCAATTTATTTTACAACTAGCCATTTAGGCTAACCAGCAAATTTGTTATTACAATACAATACTTAACATATGAAAGCGTGTTTGAGGTGACAGTCCATCGATTGCACCTCTTAGTGGGTTACATTAATATATTTAGTCCAGGACCAGATCTAAGGGTTTTTTCTTGACAGTCTTCTTACTTCTTCGGAATTATTTAGCAAGTTAATTGCTAGATTATTCGGGTGGTTGTTTAGTCTGGTGTTATATTTTCCGGAGAAATGTTTTATTTGTTCTTGTACTGTTTTAATCTTTAGATCCTGATGCAACGTGTCATTTCTAACGTACCATGGGGCGTCGGCAATAGTTTTTAGTGTTTTATTTTGTAGTCGTTGGATTTTGTTAATATTCGATTTTTTAGCGCAGCCCCATAGCTGGATGCCATAGGACCAGATTGGTACTATTATTGTTTTATAGAGTAATATTTTGTTTTGAAGGGTTAGTTTTGATTTTCGGCCTATTAGCCAGTTCATTTTCTTGGTTTTGATTTGTGTTTGTTTTCTCTTCGCGTCTATGTGCTTTCTCCAGTTCATCCTTCTCTCTAGATGCATGCCAAGATATTTGATGTTGTCGGTTTCTGGGAGAACTTTGTTGTAGAGCGTGACTTCTGGGCATGTGTCTTTTTTCATGGTGAATGTTATGTGCGCTGATTTTTCTTCACTTATTTTTATGCGCCATGTATTTGCCCATTTTTGTATCTCGTCTAGTGCTAGTTGTAGGAGTTTAGAGGCTTCCTTGGGGTCTTCGTGTGATGCCAATATTGCAGTGTCGTCTGCGTATGTTGCTATTGTTACTCTATCGTCGTTTGGGAGATCTGCTGTAAATAGGAGGTACAGTACGGGGCCGAGAACACTTCCTTGTGGTACTCCTGCTTGAATTGGATAGATTTTTGAGTATTCATTTTCATGTATAACTTGAAAATGTCTTTCTGTCAGATAGGATTTGAGTAGCAGGTAATACTGATAGGGAAGTTTTTGTTTAATTTTATATAATAGCCCTGGGTGCCAGACCTTGTCAAAGGCTTGGGTAATATCTAAAAATGCTGCCGAGCAGAATTTTTTTTCTTCTAGCGATACTTCTATTTCATGAGTTACCCTATGTACCTGTTCGATGGTTGAATGTTCATTCCTAAATCCAAATTGGTGTTCTGGTATTAGCTTGTTATCTTCGAGTTCGAACTTCAGTCTCTTTAGTAGTAATTTTTCGAACACTTTGGATAGGAACGGGAGGAGTGATATCGGCCTGTATGATTTTAGTTCGTGACTTGGTTTACCTGGTTTTAGTATTAAAATTATTTGAGATATTTTCCATAGTATTGGGTAATATTGCAGTCTTAGAATAGCGTTGAAGATATGTCTGATGCTGGTGATAGTTTCATCTGGTAAATTTTTCAAGATTGCAGCGTTGATTAAATCATGCCCCGGTGTTTTTTTGTTATTCAAAAATTTTATTTCGGTATTTATCTCTTCGGAAGTAAAGTTTTTGATTGGCAGAGATAATTGCAGTGGTTTATCTAGGAAATCAAGGATGTTGTTTTCTTCTACGGTTGTAATTTGGGATATGTTTGGTGTAAATATAATTCTTCTTTTTTCTGCTATTTTGTCTTTGATATGTTTCGGATAATTGGTTACTGTATTGTCATTAGTAACGTTTTCAGGTGTGGATATCCAAGCTGCGTGTTGAATATTTTTTGTTAAATTGTTTACTGCTTCATCTATGTCGTTTTCGATTTTCAACGGGATATTTACATTTGTGTGGTTGGTAAGGTCTTGCTTGAATACCGCCCAGTTGGTTCTTTTGTTGACTAGTGTAGGTTTTGTTCCTATGTTTATTATGGTTGTTCTTAAAGTGACAATTACAGCTGAATGGTCTGACATGACGTCTAGACATTCCTCGATTTTCATGTAATTGGAAGATATTCGGTGTGTAACGAAGAAATCTAGAGCATCAGGAAGTTTGGCAGGGTCAGTCGGCCAGTACGTGGGTTTCCCTGTGCTTACTTGTCCATACCCTTTATTGAGCATAGCAGCTTGTAATTGTTTGCCTTTAGGATTGGTCAGTCTTGAGCCCCATCTGGGATGTTTGGCGTTGTAGTCTCCCCCTGCCAGGAATCTATTACCTAAGATTTCGAATGCTTCCTCGAACTTTTCCTTACTGATTGAGTATCTCGGTGGGCAATATATTGCAGCAACTGTGAATGTTCCGTTTGTATCTTTGATTTTAACACTGGTAGCTTGCATATAATTTTTTTCTATTTTTTCTGTTTCATAATGTTTGATTCTTTCGTTTATTATCACCGCCGTGCCTCCGTGTGCGGTGTTATCGGGATGATTAGTGCAGTATGTCTTATATTTATTTATATTAAAATAATTTCTATCCGTGAAATGTGTTTCACTTATTAATAGTATATCAATCTTTTGTTCTTTAAGAAATAATTCTACTTCTTGTCTGTGTTGTTTCAGAACATTAGCGTTCCATAGTGCTATTCTTAAAAAATTAGTCATAGTTGGATTTTTTAGTTAGCGTGTTGAGTAGATTGATAATGATTCCATTTTGAGTTAGTATCTGGTTGAATAGTGTTTCTATTTTGTTGAGAATTTTTTCGAGGGTAGTGTTGATATCGTTATTTTGTGCTGGTATGTTTATTGTTTCGTTTTGTGTTGCCTGTGAGTAGGTTATATCGTTTTGCCGTGTTCTGTTTAGTCTGGGAAATTCGTTGTTGTTTATTATTGGTCTCGAATTTATTTGTCTGTTTCTTTGTGTATTATTGTTCGTTCTATCTCGGGATTTCTGGAGTTCTTTGTACACTGTGCAGCCCTTATAGTTAGCTGGGTGAGGTTCGCCACAGAGTACACATTTTGGGACATTCAGCCTTTGTTGTTGACAGTTGTATGTGGGGTGGTTTCCTGCACATTTTACACAGTTATAGGGCTTTGTGCAGTACGATTTAGTATGCCCATATTCCTGGCATCTAAAACATTGGGGTATTTCTTTCTTTTTGCGGGGTTCTTCTATAATGATTTTGGTTCCTAGTATGTTTGTGACATTATATATTTCTTTATTATTTTCATTCGGCTCCTGGTCTACAAAAAACATGGGTAGTGGGTTTTTTGTTTTCCAGCTGCGTATGTTTACTATATTACGGATAATGAATCCTTTATTTTCTAATTCCTCCTGTATATCAGCAGGTGCAATTGAGTGATGAAGATTTTTAATGACAACACGGTATGATCGTTCCTGTCGTG
The DNA here is from genome assembly GCA_963942605.1 of Poecilus cupreus. Taxonomy (NCBI): domain Eukaryota; kingdom Metazoa; phylum Arthropoda; class Insecta; order Coleoptera; family Carabidae; genus Poecilus; species Poecilus cupreus. The sequence continues at coordinate 5,571,829 of OZ012713.1, forward strand.
GTTGATAAGTATGAAATGCTATGTTATGTGATCTGAGTAGTTCAACCAATTTTCTGTAGGCTGTTGGTGTTGTAGTGTTGATTTTTACTTCGTTATTTGTTAATGTTTTGCATGTGAAATCGTGTTCCTGAACTGCTGTTTTTAGGCTTGTTATCATTGCAGTATAGTTTTCCACATCCTGTATATATATTGGGGGAGGTTTATGTTCTTTTGTTGTTTTTTCTGTGTTTTGTCTTAGCGGTTCTGCATTTATCAGGTTTTGGTGTACAACAACTTCGTCGTCCAGTAGGGTGTATCTGTTCTGAGTTGGTATTCTCTCGTTTTCTTTAATAGTGTTTTGTCTTTTATTTGTTTGTTCAATAGTGTTATTTCTTCTATTTGTTTGTTCAGTATTTTTTGTTTCTTCGTTTCCTCTTTTTCTTTTGATTTTTTGCCACGTGAAAATTCCTGGTTGGTTAGTTTGAGGCTGTATGCTCATGGGTTGTGGTGTGTAATTCAAATCAGATGAGTTTGGAGAAAAGTATGGGGGAGGAGTATTTAAGGAGAGGGGTAAGGAAATTATACTGTTCCTGCCAGAGTATGGGGTCGTACAGGCTGTTAAAGTATCACTATTTTGTGATGGTGTGCCTTGGATTGGTGTAATTACTGGTGCGGTAAAGATGCTTGTTGTGTATGTCGTTGTAATAGAAGAATGTGTTGTTATTACAACAGTAGTGTTGCTTGTTGGAATATTAATTGTTCCGTCGCTATTTTCAGGCATACTGATTTATTTTTATTTTCAATATGGTTGGCAACACTGATTTGTTTGACTGACTCAAGCGGTTTTGACACAAGGTCAGGCGCTCGCGTGCGCCTCACCACTTGTTGAAGTATTTAGAAGTCACTTATTTTTGACACTTTCACTTGGATTTATAGTCTAATAAGGGTGTCATTCATTCAAGAATGAATGATTGTTAGTTTTATGAGATTTTAATATCACTACTCAAGAATTATATGTTTTTAATTCAGAGCGTACACTGTTAGGTCGTGCAACCTGAGTTCACACTTGCCAACTGTAATAAAACAAGGAAGATGAAGGATAAATATATGAAACACAAGCATCATTTTAATTATTTATTGCAATAAATAAAACATTACAACAGAATAAACAATACAATGTGGACATTTTTAATTTGCCAATAACTTATTAATTAACAAAAATAAATTAACAAATGTGCTATTTCCTAACTCTGCGACTAATTAAGGGATGAAAATTTCAAACTAGACAATTGTAGCTCAAATAGTTTCAGAATTATTAGCAAAAGAAAAATTGTCACGATAAATTAAATAGTTTATGAATTATTGTGCAACAGAAAATATTCTTCCAGGTGTGCAGACGCTGATCTTTGACGAAGCTGCTGCAGCTGTTTATCTCGGGTCCGCAGGTGTGTCATCTGTTCTAGAAGTTCACCAGCTGGCTAATTGTATCACAAGAACTCAGCAGAATCCCAGCTAGCAATATTGTTGTCATTGAACCTTGAAAACTATAAATCAAAGATTAATAAATACTTGAAAACATTTACAAATAATTATAGAGACTTAAAACAATATTGAAATTCATGTTCTTTATTGAAATAAATAAATTACATTTTCAAGTACGAAGAAACGGCAGAAGAATTGTCAAATTTGACAGCTGCTCCTGGAGATGATTTTAAGTTGATCTAAAAGGATCATCACGGCCATAAATGATCTACCACATGATCTCACATACTAGAAACTGCAAGAGAACAGAGAATTACTTTGTGTTTGTATCAATAAATAATGTGATTAAATATGTGTTTTGTTTTATTTACCTGAGCCCTCTTGATATTGGACAGACAGTCAAATAATATTTAAACAGCTTAAATCCTCTGAATCCATCATCCTGGAGGCTGTAATTTAACAGCTAGTAGCTGTTGGTCCAGATTCGTAGTTGTAAACCTGCAACATTAACATTTGAATGAATGACGTGATGATATATTTAATTAACAGCTCGACTACTGAACTAATAGAAACCTATAAACATATGAAATGTTTATTATAACGTTTAACACATTCTGCAACTACATATATAGTAAAAATTAACCAAATAATGAAAAACTATGAATAAAAAGACAAGTTATAAGCATCTGTTCTATTTTCTAAGTATTCCTGGAGGTCCTAGCCCAACATCGAAGCACAATTTTAATGTTAAGGTGAACCATACGGGCTGAAGATAGCGCAAGATGAACATGACTTTTTTGAAACAATATATCATTATTATAATAAATGAAACATATAACGTTTTATACTTACGTTTGTAGATAAAAGTCCAAAGTTTTGTAATAAATTTTAAAATGCCAATTTTGTTTACATATTATACATGAACATAATTTTCAAAGTAGTTAAATATATGTCACACATTCCCATGAACGACTACAGTAATACAAATAATGTGTATATTTATAAATATGATCGTCTATAACATACTAAAATTATTTTACATTTGAATTTACAGTTTTTGAGAAACAAATAAAAATATACCAAAAAGTGTGTTTTTTGGTATATTCTTATTTGTTTCTCAAAAACTGTAAATTCAAATGTAAAATAATTTTAGTATGTTATAGACGATTATATTTATAAATATACGAATTATTTTCATTACTGTCGTCGTTCATGGGAATTAGAAATTCAGTATCAAAATTCTGAATTTTTGACCAACTAGACTTCAACGGATATTTTTTTATAGTTGAATGTTTCAGTTATCCTTTTCATCCACATATATAAATACTAGAATGTTCAAAGACTTCACAGTAATAATTGTTTTGTTTTTCGATAAGAATAATTGTAAGAAATAATTTATTGAAATTTGAATTTGCAAAACAAAATTCATGGGAGTGAACGAACCCAACGAAAATATATCCTTCATCTGACATTGCAATGTACAAGTCACTGTACAAAATCCATGATATTTTGACGAATAGAGGTTGTTGGACCATAAAGAACATGAAAATAAATAAAGAATACAGAATTTGCTGTTTTTTAAAAAAATAAAGGGTTCGTTCTTTCGACGCGTATGTTTGACCTTAAACGTATAGAAATATACTTAAAACACTTAAAATGTCGTTAACCTCTAACGAAATAAATAAATAATACAGCTATTTTACAATAAAATGTTATTACTAATAAGTAGATAAGTAGTTAATAAACAATACGATAGCACTGAACCTAACATACGTTGGCCCACCTAGTGTGAACATTAATTATTCGCGGAGCAAGTGTATAATTATAATTAGATGTAATCACCAGCAAACAGTGTGTTTGTATGTTCCCTGGGGATTGTAGCAAGAGCCGCTGATGACATTTAAGTAGCTGAATGCACGTAAATTGCATTTAAAATGCATAACATACAAAACTGAGCTGGGAATCTATGATGCTTGTTGGACATCTGTTGTTGTTCTCATAGCAAAAATACACAATCTATCACTACACACACTCAATTTAACGATAAAACTTGATTATTTAATCATTGAAACAGTTGTTTATTTGATTTTTACTGAATTATTCACGAAATAAAACTTTGACAGGACGAATTGAAGAGGTGACAGCTTAAACTAGAGCTCTAGAAGAATGTAGGTATTCTCGTCCGCCATTTTGGGTCCAGATGTCATAAATAAAACATGTTATTGGAATCCAGTTACTTAAAAAATAGTTATTTACTTTACAAGTGGGCAAAGTAAGGAATTACCCACGAGAGAAATTTTAGCTCACGAAGCCGAAGGCTGAGTGAGATAATTTTATCGAGTGGGTAATTCCACTTTGCCCACGTGTGAAGTATAACGTTTTATCCAACACTTCTTAATAACTGAAAAATTTATTAAAGAAATATTATTTGACAGTGACATATGCTTTAAATTTTTAAATTAAAATGTCAATCGAAGTAGTTTCCAAGGTGTTGTGTGTTATTATTATTGTTATAAATAAAAAAAAATACTCACTAGTGGCTTTCCTCAAAATTATACCCACTAGTGGATAATCTGTTACTTTGCTTGTTTAAAATCGCCATAGTTATAGAGCATTTATTGAGAGGTGTTGGATAAAAAACATTTAAAATTTGTATCTGTCAAATTTGAAAACATATTTCTTGAAATTCTGTAAAATCCAACTACACAAATCATACGGTAATATATTAGAAAGTATTCTGTAAACTTACCTGTTAGATATGAAATATAATAATTAAGAGAATGATATATCACAATTATTAATCAATATCAACTTCAAATTTAACAGAAAAGAATTAAAGTAACTGGATTCCAATAATTTGTTTTATTTATGACACTTGGACCCAAAATGGCGGATGAGAATACTCATATATTCTAGTGCCTTAGTCAGATCCGGGACAACATAAAGATACTTTCATCCAAAATCAAACACTACAGCGACTTGTAATTTATTTATTGGAATAACAATAATTTAAATATTTATATACATCTAGATACAAATACGCCGTCAGAATTTCAAGTTCGGAGTCGGAGCCGGCGTCCTCGGGCTTTTCAGCTGTTCGGTGTCACTTCCGGAACCAAAACGTTGTGTGGCACACAACGTTCTGTTTGCGGAAGTTACCAATCAGCAACTCACCAGATCTGAACATTGTGTTCTATGCGCCGAGACGTAAGCATACCATCCAGGTATCAAATGTTCGTCCTCATGCTGTTTAGCAACCAACCGAGTCTCACGTACCGCGACTTGATTCGCGCGCTCTAGTCCCTCGCCATGGCCAGAGCTCGGTTGTTAAACAGCATGAGGATGCACATTTGATACCAGGATGATATGCTTACGTCTCGGCGCATAGAACACTGCGTTTAGATCTACTGAGTCGAGTTGTGGTCTCCATGTTAGCTGGCGCTGCGGGGATGTTACATTTAGGCGTGGCGCTCTGCGTTGACCAAAAACCAGTTGTGAGGACTTGTCTGCAAACAAAACATAATATTCAGAGATTTCAAGCTCAGTTTTGATCAATTATCAAATTTATTTGTGCATGACACCTCTACAACTAACTACCATGGAATTATTCTCCGAAAACTGGCTTTAAATAGGTACACATCTATTCGGTATTAGAGTCGAATACTGATGCCGTAGGAATTTATGAGAAAAATCAAAAGTTTACGTAAATTTGGTGTTTGGTGCCATTTTGTGATACATTTTGCAGAAGAAATACCAACAATTTTAAACGAACGCGGCTACCAGAGACAAATATCTAAAGAGAGACGCGACAGTCCCAGCAAAATGAAGTGTGATAGAAGTTCTGCGCCATCTATGAATAGAGCACCCGAACTAAGACGATATTTGAAATGAAAATGCGGGAATTTAATGAAATTCAAATTTCAAAGTATTAAAAATAATAAAATATAAATTCATGTATACAAATTTATTTTTTAATTAATGAATACATCTTTACAAATTTTATATAGCTTTTTCTTAAACGCCGTTTGGAAGGACGTATCTTCAAAATGCAAACTACACACTCGCACGTGTGTAAGTGCAGCGTCCGACTTGCCTTCCAGCAGCACCGAAATTCCCAAATTTTGCATCCACACGTTACATAAACTTGGGCTTTTTGGTAAGCAGAACAAGGAAATGTCGGGATGACCCACACTATCCGTTCTGCAGCTTGGAACAGTGCCCCTTTTGGTCTTCATGTTCTGAAACAAATTTATTATATTAAAATAACGATCATTTTATTATATTATATGAACAGCCTATTTTGTTAAATCGGTGAAAATAAATTGTTAAACTGTTTAAAAATATACAAACCAATCGAAAGTTCAAATTTAAATAAAACTTTGAAGGAACATGGAAATGCTCTAACAATATTTTAGATAATAACAAAGAAAGTAATAAATTAAAAATGCTTACCTTTCAAGTAAATTGAATCACTTCACTAACTTAACACAAAACTTTAGAGTAAGTAACGGTAACGGTTTCAATGTTTCAAACGTCAGTTTGAAATTTCAAATCAACTGTTTGTGCGGCCGCCTACTAGTTGTAGTTATTAACCAAACGCTACAGCATTTCCATCTATGTTTAGAGCACCCGAAGTAATCAAAAACTTCTATCACAAGAAATCCTATACTGCTGTCAGCCCCCTGGCGGCTACTGACACATTAATCAAATTTTGTTTATTCCACAACCTACCACCATTTAATTATGTTTCTAATTTGTTTTAATTCAACACATATGCGATGTTTGCAGCGCACAATTGTATCACTGTATAAGAATTCTTATACTGTAATTGAGGGGTCTAGTATCAAAACCGGCATGTCCAATGTTTTTGAAAATAGAGTTGTGCACACCACTGGATTCGTAAAAATGGATACTTTTTTATTATCCCGAAGATCAAGTTTAAAAACTGCTAAATTCATTACTAACTTAATGTGAAATATGGGATTAGTTTCAAAACCGAATCACCGACTCTATCCACTAGGGGTTTAGTTGCAAAACTGGCTGTATCCATTTAGCCAATAGGAAGATAATATACGGTTGCCACGTGGTCTAAACAATATTCAGATTATTATTTAAAACGTCAGATTTATTATTATATAATATTTATTTTTTATACCGTGTGTCTTAAAGGTGTACATAGGAGATGAACATGGGAAATCAGTTTTTTGCGTGCTGTTGCTCGGTGTTCTATCGGACAACATTCATTGTAGTACCAATCGAAAGATATCATTTTTCTGAATCAAATGAGGTAAAATACATTACAATTTAGTAGTAATTTGGTTCCGTAAATTAATTTATAAATTTTGAGAATTCTCCGATTTATTCAATTTTTATCGTAAATAAATATAGTCACCCATGACTGCTTTGTTTTGATTTCTGTCAAGCTATTTATTTGACGTTTCTGGCTTTTGGACTTGTTTAAGACAATTTGTGAAAATATGGCTAGTTATACTACTGAAGAGCGTATTTTTATAGTAAAACTATTTTTTGGAGGAAATAGTTAGCTCAGAGTGCGAGATCTATTTTCTATTAAGTTTATGAATCGACCGAATCCAAGTGCAACCACAAATGCCAGTATCCATGAAAAATACACGTGAGCTTAGTAATTGCAATTTAGCAAGAGCAGAAGAACGTGCTTTATTGGAAGAAAGGGTTTTCGGAATGATACATGTAGATCCTTCGTATAGCACTAGATTTTTAGGAAATGAATTGGGTGTACATCATTCATATTTTGAAAAAAAAATTCTTAATATTCCTACAAAATGCACTGCAATCAAGAACTTTTTCCATTTGACGAAGAAAGTGGAAGAGTATTTTGTGAAGATATACAAAACAGCTAATAAAAATGAAATTTTTTGTCATCGATTTAAAAAAGTTAACTCTTAATAAATTAATATAATTTAAAGAAAACTGGTTTTTAGACTAAAATTTATTTAATAAAATCTTTACGCAAAAATTATAATAATACGCTTGTCATTACTGTAAATAACCATATTTTACAAATTGACAGAAACGTCAAATAAATCACTTAAAAGAAATCAAAACAAAACAGTCATAGGTAACTACATTTAATTTCGAGAAAAACGGAGGATTTTCAAAAATTAATTTACGGATCTAAAATGCTACTAAATTCTAATGTATTTAACATCGTTTGATTCAGAAAAATGATATCTTTCGTTTGGTACTACAATCATTGTTGTCCGATAGAACACCGAGCAACAGCATGCAAAAAACTGATTTCCCATGTTAATCTCCTATGTACACCTTTAAGACAGACACACGGTATATTTATTGTATAAATCATATTAGAAATAGTTAAAATTCATAATAAAAATATTGACATCAGCGCCACCAAAACCCTGAAACTAATCAATATAAATCTTATCCATCAAATCGTGCTCGCATTAAAAATTAATAAAACAATAATATTAATGTTTATTGTTAATAATTTAAGGTATTATAGCACTAAAACAATATAATACGTCTAACTATCAACAATAAACTAATTATAATTATTGTTTTTATTAAATTTTAATGTTTGTGACGTCACGATCACGATTTGATGAATAAACCTTATTTTGGTTAGTTCCAGGGTTTTGGTGGCGCTGAAGTCAATATTTTTATTACGAATTTTAAATATTTTTAATATGATTTTTAATGAATTTATACAATAAACATATTAATTTTGAGGTACGTAAAACATAATTTGGACTTTCTTTTAAATATATAAATAGAGAAATTACACATTTATAATAAAATAGTTGTTTAAAAACAGTCTGAAAACAAAGCTATCAATAATGAAGTACAATCGGGTATTTTATTTATTTATAAAAGAAATGGCGACGCAAATTGAATAAAAATAGAAGTAAATAATAAATAAATAATGTAGAATACAGTGATATAAATATATTTTCAATAATCGGTATAATAAAAAAGTTAGCAGTAAGTATATGTAAACTGTCATTCAACAATCATCACTTTGTTTTTTAGTTCATTTGAAATTAATTTAAGACTGTATTGGGTGAGAAATAAATACAAAAAAGTATTTTGAATATTTTTTTATTACAATACATTAGAGCTTATTTGCAATATACACGTATGAAACCTAAATCGTATTCCTTATCTAGTGACACAAATCACTGTGCTCTTCCTCTCCCGCCTGCAGCACCGCCTGGTCCCGCTTGCCAAGAAGCTCCCGCGCGTCCTCGGGCCGTAGGGCCCCCTCGGCCTCTGCCCCGAGCCGCTGTAACACCCCACATATTCAATAAACAACAAACATCACTAAAATATCTGATTTTTCACTAACCTTGTGCTCGAAGTATCGCAGACTTCCCTCTTCCGGCGGTCCCGGCTTTTGTTTGCTTTTTAAACATGGGGGCGTTCTTTAACATATCCGGAAGTATCAAAAACAGTATTTTGGAGCCTCGAATATAAACATTTTCCAGTTGTGAGACGCGTCCATCGCGATATGTGACAGTGATTTGTGTCATTTGACAATTCATGTTGTCCTCAGCTTCGATTAGTTTCCCGCGATAAACTTCGCCGGTAATTGTCTCACATGTCACGATGTGGCCTTCAGCTTCATGTAGAACTTTTATCGGAACCCCAATAGACATTTTCAGTTATATTTTCACTTCAATCTAACGCGTAAACAATCAAAACGTTGCATGCACGTTTTGTGGTTATATTTGATTGATTGCCAACCTTAACCTTCAATAGGTTGGTATCGTTGCTATGCATCTCATTTCATTCACAACTGGGAAATACCTAAATGCGTGACTGTATTCATGGTAATGATTGTAATAATGGACGACGAATAATTGTTGTAAAATCATGTTTTCTTGTAATGTTTTGATGTGTACAGTGTAAATGAAGTATAATGGGGGCGAAAGACTCCAAGAGAGCGTGTTTAAGCTATGAAGACGCTGTCAAACGCAGTAAGTTATTCAATTTAATAATGTTTACCTGTCACTTGTGTCTAACCTGTTTGACATGACACAAAATCATGTGATCTATTATTTTCGTGTGATTTGATTGTTCCAAGTCTGTATTGACATTGAATCTTATCGTTTTGATGTGTCATTCTATTGATAAACAACCAAAAATACAGTTTGTTATAATTAAATTAATGCTAATTAAATAATATTCTTTCAGTTTCTGATGTCGAACTCAAAAGAATTTGCGAGGCGTTCAAACGTTTATCCGGTGGAGGACAACTCATGTCCCAAACCGCCTTTACACAACATGTTTTAGGTGATGGAGTCCCCCTCCCGGTCGCAGGCTGGCTGTACGCCGCCTGTGGGGGCACCTCGCGGGGCATAGCCCTGCGTGATTTAGTCTGCGGGTTAGTTCTATTAACCAAAGGCACTCACGAAGAAAAACTACGTTTTCTATGGACTTTATACTGTAACGACTCCGGTACACACATCTGCAAAAGTGATTTTCAACGCGCGTTGCAATTAGAATGTTCGGGTATTGGTGTATCATCAGCTGTTTCCAACAGCCAATCACTGTTCGGTTCTGGACACGATCGGGCTTCGTACGATGAGTTCCGCGCGTGGGTTGGCCACAATTGTTCGTCGACGGTTCTGTCGCGATGGTTACTCACCGAACCAAGCGTTTCTTTGGCAACGAGTGATTTAGATACGCCGACGTTCTACCAGACGCTGGCCGGAGTCACACATCTCGAGGAAACGGATATTTGCGATTTGGAGAAATGTTTTTGGATGTTGCAGGCGGGGAGCCCCACGGGGCAACTAGATTTAGGTTGTGTGGGGGCTCTGGTGTCGCCCCCTGTGCCAGTTTCAGCGTGTCCGGGGTTGTTTCACGCGTTAGACGTAAATAGAGACGGTCATGTCGACTTTAAGGAACTGTGTTGCGGGGTCAGCGCCGCCTGCCGGGGGCCCATCGCCGAACGAGTCAAGTGTAAGTTGATTTTATTTTTACGGTAATACCAACTTAATAATTTTGTTTGTACAGTCTGTTTCAAAATGTTCGATTTGGATCGAGACGGTCGACTAAATTCATCGGAGCTGCTGCATATGATCGAAATCTTAACATTCGTTGCGAAAGACCTCATCACACCGCCTAACACAACTTGCGGTGAATTTCTAGAGAGTTTAGAGCCACATTTACACCCAACAAATACACCAGACAATGAAAAATCCCTAGGACAAGAAGAGTTCGTGATGTGGGGCATTCCGCAGACAAGTCTGGTGCACCCGATGTTGGAGCTGCTGTTCCAGGTGTGCCATGTGAGCTTAGGGCTGCGCCCCCGGTGCAGACACCACGAGAGAGACATCGTGACCGGCTGGTTAGAGAGAGAGGAGAAACGGGGCTACCGCGTTGGTCAGTTCTGGTATTTAATCAGTTCTGATTGGTGGAAAAACTGGCTCAGTTACACGGCGCAACCGGAAACGGGCACCGGAAGTACCTGTTACGGTTGTGGGGCGAAGACGCCACCACTGGGGGATAAGAATATCGAGGAGGGCATAGCCTGCGATGAAAGTTTCACTAGTAATTCTACAGAGAGCATGGGCGATTTACTGAAAAATAATTTAGGGGGCCCAACGAGTGACAGTTGCAGTATAGCGTCGTCTAGTGGGGTGAGTAGCAGCTCCGGGAGCGGGAACTGCGCCCCGAAGTGTAAATCGAGTTCTGTTGGGCCCCCCGGACCCATCGACAATCAATACTTGGTGGCGGAGCCCCAATTTAAAGTGCAAACATTAACAGGAGAAGGGGGGCGACTGAAGCGAGACCGGACCCTGGTCCAGCACCGAGACTTCGAGCTGGTGCCCGACTCGTTGTGGAAGGCGCTGGCGCACTGGTACGGTGGGCCCCTGCCGCTCCCGAGACAAGTCATCAAGCCCCCCGGCTCCGACGAGGTCGACCTGGAACTGTACCCGCTGAACTTACGAATTTTGAGACACCAACAGGGCCAGGTGGGCCCCACAGCACAGGGGGCTGTCAACACCTGGGGCGGTGTTGTAGGGGGGTATGGGGCGGCGGCGCTGAGCAGTGCGGGGCTCACTGCGCCGCCCCCCGTCTCGCCCAGACGCTACCTGGCGCACACCGCTGCCTTCAGTCGACTTGCAACCGTTGCTCAGGTAACTAAACAATACATGATACGTTGCTATGGTTTATTACAGTTGTGTTGCTATGGTTTCTTGTAGGTAGTGGATTTTCTGTCGCAACGATTGTCTCTGCGTTCAGACGATCTTCGTTTATGGCACATTCGCGACTCGCCTTCAATTTTTTCTCACTCAACCTCCTCCCCGACCCCCTCCGCGCCCCCCAGCCCCCATTCATCCCCCTCACACCACTCCACCTCCCCGCTACGTCTCCTTGACGACGAACGTGCCACGTTACAAAACATTGGAGTCAAAGACGGCGATCAAATTCTTTTAGAAGTGCGAAACGCGGATTTAACTTGGCCCGAGGAACTTGGAGCGCTAGTCGCTGGGGCCAAGCAGCAGGATAGGGCTCCGGAGGGGGCGCAGCTCCCGTCCGGAGCGACAGGGCTACACAATTTAGGCAACACTTGTTTTATGAACGCAGCCTTGCAAGCTGTCAGCAACACGAAACCACTGACTATGTACTTTAAACGGGATGTTAGGTTATGTGAACTTAACCAAAGTAATCCGCTGGGTAAGGTTTTGACAGCTGTCAAATGCTTTTATAACCTAAAAAACTTTTAGGAACTCGAGGCCAAGTAGCTCGACGATATTCCGAGCTACTTCAACAACTTTGGTCTAGTTCGGCTCGTTCTATCGCTCCGTTGAAGCTCAGGTGGTGCGTAGCCCGACACGCGCCCCATCTAGGGGGCGGAGGCCAACACGATTCGCAGGAATTACTCGCGTGGCTGCTGGACGCGCTGCACGAGGACCTAAACAGGGTAACGGGTAAAAGATACACTGAGTTGAGCGATTCCGCGGGGCGGCCGGACAGCGTCGTCGCCTCCGAGGCGTGGAAGCAGCATTTAGCGCGTGACCACAGCGTGAGTTCACACCTCAACTCCCCGCTTTACTCCACTAAAAACACCCGTACACTTTTAGGTTATAACGGATTTATTTTACGGCCAACTCAAATCTAAAGTGACGTGTCAAACGTGTGGACACGAATCGGTGCGATTCGATCCGTTCAACGTGCTCTCCTTGCCGTTGCCGATGGATTCGTACACTTTATGTGAAGTTCTCGTTGTTAAACTTGATGGAAACATACCTGTCAAATACGGGGTTCGGTTAAATTCCGAGGCTCGTTACAGTGAGTTAAAAGAGCGGTTGCAGAAGCTGTGTGATGTTCCCGCCAGGCGGCTGGCGCTGGCGGAAGTAGCGGATGCACAAATACGACAGGTTTTAAGTGATTTGAAAAGAGTTTCTTCTAGTACGGCCCTGGATTTGATGGCTTATGAACTTGAGGGTTCTGTTGTCGACGGTAAGAGCATTTTTTATTGTTATTTATCCCTTTGAATTAGTTTAAAAATGTTTTCAATTGTATTTTAAAAACTTGTTTTGAGAACTGTCAAAAATATTGGTGATTTTTATTACTTGAAGTTGGCAGCGTTTCACAGGTGTTAATTTACAGTTTTGTGGTTATCTTTTAGTTATATCACTAGTAGATAATTAACTACCTATTTAATTATTCAAACAAAAAAAATGAGCTTTCAAAAATATAAATGGGTATTTTTTACTTGTGTTGGTAGTACTTCTTGACAGTTTTGTGGTTATCTGTTATTCATACTACTAGTACATAATTACGGTTATTTATCCCTTTAAATTCGTTTAAAAGAGTTTCAATATGTTTGGTAATTTTTATTAATTGGGTTGGTAGCGTTTCACAGGTAAAGAGTTACTGTAATTTTTTTTCTGGTTTATCACCAGTAGATAATTAACTATCTATTTAATTATTCAAACAAACAAAAAATATGAGCTGTCAAAAATGTAACTGGGTGTTTTTTTAGTAGTTGTGTTGGTAGTACTTCTTAACAGTTTTGTGGTTATCTGTTATTTATCTATTAGTATTGAAAGTATTCATTCTACTAGTACATAATTAATTATGGTTATTTATCCCTTGAAATTAGTTTAAAAGTGTTTAAATTGTATTTTAAAAACTAGTTTTGAGAACTGTCAAAAATATTTGGTGATTTTTATTACTTGGGTTGGTAGCGTTTCGCAGGTGAAATATCACTGTATATTTACAGTTTTGTGGTTATCTTTTAGTTATATCACTAGTAGATAATTAATTAATTATTTAAACAGCAACAATAGTTATTTACTTTACAAGTGGGCAAAGTAAGGAATTACCCACGAGAGAAATTTTTGCACACGGAGCCGATGGCTGAGTGTGATAATTTTATCGAGTGGGAAATTCCACTTTGTCCACGTGTGAAGTATAACGTTTTATTCAACACCTCTCATTAAATGCAAAATTTATTAAACACATATTATTTGACAGTGACATATGCTTTAAATTTTCTAAATTAAAATGTCTATCGAAGTAGTTACCAAGGTGTTATGTGTTATTATTATTGTTATAAATAAAAAAATACCCACTAGTGGCTTTTCTCAAAATTATACCCACTAGTGGATAATCTGTTACTTTGCTTGTTTAAAATCGCCATAGTAATAGAGCATTTATTGAGAGGTGTTGGATAAAAAAAATATGTGCTGTCAAAAATGTAACTTGGTGTTTTTTACTAGTTGTGTTGGTAGTACTTCTTGACAGTTTTGTGGTTATCTATTGGTTTTGAGAGTATACTACTAATACATAATTAATTACGTATTTAATTAATTCAATTAAAAAACAAATGTGACCTGTCAAAAAGTTATGTTGGTATTGATTTACCAATGAAAATTCCCTGCTTACTTGCAGTTTTACAATTATCTGTCAATTTAAATGCATTTATACCACCAATAGGTAACAAAAAACACTGTAAACAACAATACGATTATAGATTTTCTGTACGATTTGTGACGAAGAAATGTAATATATTATGATTATTATTGTATTGTGTATGATTTGTAGATGTAGTTGGAGGTCCGCTGAGCGGCGTGTCGGACCTCATAGCGGTGCCTTCTCCCCCGGGGAGCCCCCGTGCGGCGCGGAGCCCCGAGGTAAGCACGGCCTCCGCTCTCTGCATGCCCAACATTTTGTGTTTTAAGGTATGCACCTTATTCACACCCTGTATATATGTAGATAGAAAATAGACCCCCCCTGTGTGTTTTATTTGATTTATCGTCGTTTCATTGTGTTTTAAACATTTTAAAAATATTTTTGAATACTTTTGAAAACATTTCCATTTCAGAACACCGCTCAAATTCGCCGCTCAATCGACCAACCCCTATCCGCGGTATCGCTCCACCGTTTATCCACATCTAGCGACACCGCCCCCGGGCGTCGCCCTTCACTCCCTCCCACCACTTGTACACCTGTAGGGCCCCGTTACATCACAGCAGTGCACCGGAAATGCGTCCGACAGGACACTTATTTCGTTACACAACATCGGACGCGTTCTGTCCTCTTCGGGGTGCCTCTGCTATTGGCAGCAGGGCCCCACACCACTACTCAAGCCCTGTACGAGGCAGTGTGGACCCAGGTGACTCGTCTGTTGAGTCCGGTGCCCCAAAGTGACCAAACCAACCACGCGATGGACTGTGATGATAGTCTGGGTTATGAGTTTCCGTTTACGTTGCGTAGTGTGACTTCCGGTGGACAAATCTGCGCGATTTGTCCATGGACGAAGTTCTGCAGGGGCTGCGTCCTCAGTTGCGACTCCACCCCCCTCAATACGATCTATCCGGCTTGTTCCCTTCCGTTGAATTCGTCTAGCGCGCCTATGATCACCGTAGCGATCGATTGGGATCCAACCGCGTTGCATTTGAGGTATCAGAGCACCAGGGAGCGCAGCTACCTGGAGGACACCTCCGTGGGCGTCTGCAGGAAGCAGCACACCGAGCCCGTTGACCTGGACCACTGTCTCAGAGCTTTTACCTCGGAAGAGAGCTTAGAAACTCGATATCATTGCAGTAAATGCGAAGATAAACAACCGGCTACTAAAAAGCTTCAAATCTGGAGACTTCCACCGATTCTGGTGAGTTTTCTAGGGAGTTTTAGCGTTGCTATAGCGTAACCATGGTTACAAACAATTGTGTTTTAGATAATACATTTGAAACGTTTCGATTACGTGAACGGAAAATGGGTGAAAACACATAAAGTGGTTAACTTTCCGTTCAACGACTTTGAGCCAACTTCGTACTTAGCGTCGGTGCCCCAAGAGACAATTTTGAGGCACCGGGCGCTCCGCAAACCCCCCACACTCAGTATAGACAGTGACGAGCCCCCCGAAAAGCCCAAACCACGCAGGGACAGATTAGAGTCAACTAGTTTAATTCGAACCCCAGTGTTGGACGAAGCCCTGGAAGACTTCCACATGCACCACCTCCAGGAGGGGCAGGACCCCTTCGATTTGAAGTATCAACTGTACGCTGTTGTTGTAAGTAGCGCTGTTGGAGGTTAGGTGGGCCCCAAAATGTCAATAATGTTTTTAAAGAGCCACAGCGGAATGCTGAACGGGGGCCACTACATCAGCTACGCGTGTAACCCCAATGGGGCGTGGTACTGCTACAACGACTCGTCCTGCCGGGAGGTGCGCCCCCGAGCGCTCGCCGGGCCCCAGGACTCCGCCCTACCGACCATGGACACCAGTTCCGCGTACATGCTCTTCTACGAGCGCTCCGGACTGGACTACGCCCCGTATCTCCCGGAGGTGGCTCCAGTGGGGCCCAACAGTCCGCCGCCGCCGGAAGCGGAGCTGGAGGGGGAGGAGTCCGAGCTCCGGAAACAGTTTTGTAGCCTGCAGTAGGGCCGCCATTAAAGAACTTTGTACAAATTATTTTAGTGTATTTCCGGCGGAAGTAGAACTGCCGAAACGGAAATAGACAAGTTATAGGTTATGTTTATAAGTGTTTGTATATATTTCAATGTTTTATTATTATTTAATAATTTGTATTATATTATTTCGATTGTTGATTATTTAAACAATTTTATTTGTGCGAAAATGTATCGACTAAGCCGGAACCGGAAATCTGATAACTGGTGCTTTTTAAAAATAACCAAAGAAATGATATTCTAATAAAAACAACTGTTTGTATTTGTATATAACACGTAAAGACTCACTAACACTTCGTATATTGTGACATTTATCAACAATAACATTCTCTCTCATTGTTGACCGTAAACATTTTCATTGTTGACCGTTTGGTTGTCATGACGTTTTTACATTTGATTGTTGCTGCATAACACAAGTAATTGTTGTATGGATTTCGTTTGTTGCTGTTGTCAACTGCCTTCAGTGCCATTTCAATAATAAATAAACAGATTTGTGCTTAAATGTACACTCAATGCAAAAACCATTGTTGTAATCAATGAAATATTATTGAAAACCCCTGTTTGGTATGAATATATTATCTGTGATCGTTTACATATGCATAAAAATGCTTTTTATCTATTTAATTTTGCTTTAATATAACTACTAACAATAACTGTTTTTTAGGTTATTATATATACTTAAAATGTCACGTGAAAAAATGGCTTTCCTAATGATTGTAAATGAGTTTTTTTATAATAATTAGTGAGCAAGGATATTATAGCAATTAAAAAATAAGTGGCTTAATTAAAATTTACATTTTCATTAAAATGATTAATTCAATAGGGGAAATAATTATCACACAGTTGGCAACACTGAAACATTCAGCGATCAACTGTCAGTGCGAGACGTCAAACGATTTGTGTATGTGCAGCTAAAATAAGTGTTTTAATAGTTTAAACTGTGATTTTAATTAAATAACTAATTGTTTTAGTTAAATAAGAGTTCGTTCTAACGTTCAGTATTAATTGTGCAGCTTAAATACGTAATAAATGTGACCAAGCCCATAACATACAGGTTAGGGGTGTTAATAAAAAATTTATTGGTTTTACAATCAACACAATCAAATAAACGACTTAAATAGATAATTGGCAGTTAATTATAGTGTATTCTTTATTGTTTTAGTAGAATTAAGTAAGTATTTCATCAGAAAATTAGTTTATTTGTTTCTTATCAAAATGTGTGACATTGCAAATGTTTGCGGATCATATTTCTTCGCGAAACAATTTCTTATCGTGTTTGCGAAGTGTTTTATAAACAACAAGTATATCGTGTTGCTATGACGCCTATTGTTAGTAACAATGTAGTTTTCCATGACGATATGTAACAATACGCTGGGTTTTGCGAAACAACAAAGCAAACATTATTTACTTGTAATGAGTCAAAATTTCCAAATAATTTTCCAAAGGTGGGGTTCGAATTCAGAGAAAAGTCCCTAGAAATGGGTAGTTCCGGGTTTGTCTGTCGGTTTACTGTGGCGCTGTTATAGATTTCACCTGTCAGTTAGTTTCTAGACATACAAGGGGTAGGATCGTGCGTGTTTCATTATATGTTGTCGCCATTTTGACCTGCCAGTGTTGGGAGCGGTTTTAAAGAGTGTTTTCACTTAATTAGAGTATAAAGCCAGGTTTAATGTGCAATATGGTGCGTTCTAATCAATCTAAAATAATTAAAACACGATTTAGACTCCGGGTTTTTCGTACAGGTTGAGTTTTATTGATTATATTTGGTTTGGTGTACTTTTGGAATGTAAAATATTTATTCAAACAGTTTGCAAATGTTTCTGGTAGGTTTATTGAATTATTTATTTGTTAAATATTGTTTTTGTGCAATTAACAGTGGCTTAAATATGCAGTGATGTGTTTTGTGTCTTGTGTAGTGGTCAAAGTACCTGCAGGGCCTGGTGGATAATGTGAAAGCTACGGGGAAGGTGCCCAAAGGATTTTAATTGTTATAAATGACAGGTATGTCTAGGATCATTCATATTTTATTGTTGCTATGGTTTTATATTGTTGTAACTGTCAAATTTTTATGATAAATCAATAAATTTATGTTTAATTGTTGATTAGATTGTTTTATAAGCGATTAAATCGTAATTTTATGACAGTTAGTAAGGTTAGGTACACTAAAAGTTATTTTAAATAGTCATTTAGTTGGGTGGGGTGTATTCTATACGTAATAATGCATTTCTAATGTCTTTTTGAAAGAATAGATACTAGATATTATCATTACGTTTGTTGAAATCTATACAGCTAACATATTTATTGATTTTTACATGATATTATTCGAAACCTATTAGTAATCATCATTATAGGTATTACATTATAATACTGGATGAAATAATGGAAAATACCTTTCTTCTGTAATATTTTATAGTGATATTTTTTGATTGCAACAATGAAACATATTTAATTGCATTTATTGCATTTTAATTGATATTTATTGCTTCCTGAATGTAATTTAATTATTATGAGGGGTTGTTCCTGCACCGTGAGAACTGTTCAAACCCCTTGGGGCCCACCAAGTCGTAGCCCTAACATATAATAAATATATTTTGCTTTTTTTTTCGAGTTGTTGACGTTTCATTAATTTTTTAAGACAGCCAAGACATAATTAGTTATTTTTAATTACGTAAAAATTAATTCAAACGGGAAGTTATGTATCATTATTATTTTACAGTTTTAAGATAAAATTTACGATGCAAATTTATTATAATTGTTTATATTATGTTAAATGCATTTTGAAGGCTATATTCTTGCATATTTTAATAATTATCGTATAAAATGTATAAATAATTTATTTATATGGGTTTATAAGTAATAAATAATAATTTAAACCCAGATTTAATTAAAAATAATAATTTTAATTAGAAACGCAACCAAAGTTACAGTAGTGTATTGCGGGCTGCATATCAACAGGCGTTTTTTGCTTAATTATTTCTTATTAATTTTATTTAATTTTTTTAACAATTTTAAAGGCCAATACTTAATTAATATTGATAATTAGCAATTGTTACACGCAAATTTAATTAATTATGTAAATTTTTTAATAGCTTTTTCAACAAAATGTATTTATTTAAATTTCATAATATTTAGAGGGCTGTAACATAAAATCTAGATTGGATACGGTCCTGTACTCTCACCTTTCGATTCAGCGCAGTTTTAAATATAACTGTATAAATTTTTATTGATTTAAATTGGGAGATAATTTTTTTAGGGGTGGATATATGATAATCAGTTTTTATTTCAATAGAATTTTTATTAATAAACTAATTAGTATTAAAATTTACTCGTTTGGCGTTGAAACTATAGGGAATCCATAAAAAAATAGACAACTTAAATATCTTTGATAGTTTTGTAGATTCAGCCCCTGAAAAATAATAACACAAAAAAAATTATTAATTCTGTTAATTTTCATTTTGATCCAAAACTTTTAAATCTTTCGTATAAATTTTATTTAAAAAATCCTTATTTATTAAACAAATCCTAAAGAATCCAAATCTGTATAATTTTCACCCCCAGCTACCCCCATTTATGTTACAGTTCAACAAACAACCCCTATTTTAAAATGTTTTTTTGTTGTGTAAGTTTTCTTGTTGTTTTTCTTTCAGGATTAAAAAATAAACGTCTTTGGTGGATTAGGACCCGGGTATAGTGATGATGCGGCCACCGCCCTACCCCGCCACTGCCTTGGCTAGTCTGCTGGTCCTTCTGCTAGCCGCTAATACTCACGGTAGGTTGCAGATCTTTAACTGTCAAACGTTACACTTTATTTCATAACTGGCTTTCAAAATGGTTTGAAACTGTCGATAAAATAAAAAATAAACTTATTATTTATTAATTAATAAACTAGTAATTAATTAGAACAGATCTGTAGGGGGCGTTGGATTGTATGTATGTATGTCGATGGATGATATATCGTCCACTTTTCATTTCCGGTCGTGTTAACCGGAAATTGGCAGCCGGAGCCGGTCCACTTCCGGTATCCGGCCCATCCGCCCCTGTCAGTGCCGTACCGGACACATTAGCCTGGGGGCCACTGGGCGGAATATTATAATTTTAATTTTACTTCGGTATCTTGTAAGCGGGTGTATGTATTTTAGGGTGTTTATACAGAGTGTGGTGGCAGCCCTGCTTTAATTAGCAACGAACGAAAGTAAATTTTCAACTGTTTGTTTAAAATTTCAAACGAAATTAAAACTAAACATAAACGAAACGCTGTTTTTCATTTTTCTTTGTTTCTGTCTGCGTTGCCAGTGTTTTTTCCATCTTAATTTGTTTTATTACGGTGTTCCTTTGTTTATTTTGTTATATTAATACAGAAATATTTGTTTCAACTGTTTTCCTTACATATTGAAAATAAATTAATTATTGCCCCCCCCCCCTCCGCTGCCCCCGGCGCCACTGTGCGTCAACGGTGCCTTTGATCTCGCCGCCGTCTTGAAACAAGTGACTGCTGAAACAGAATACACAAGATCTAGTTGTCTGGTGGTGGTGTAGCTAGCTTCAGAGTGGTTCGGGGGGGGGGGGGGGGGGGTTATGGTTTAAGGGGGTGAAACAAAAGGATAACGGAATTATAAGTGTGTATATACACATCATACGTAAAGAGACTTGCTAATTATTGTTAACTAATGGAATTGGAAATGTGTATCTTGTAAACTATAAAAGATTTATATAAAAACTTGCGTTATATTAGGTTGGTACCACTAGCCGTGACCCATTGACCTATATTGTGAACCCCCAACAACCCTGTTGCTGTCTCCACCACTGTCAAACGACTATTGATCATTGAAGATCGACCCTTAAACAATACTTGTATCCGTGACTGTACCAGGGAAAACAAAACAAAATCATCCCTTCTACATTGTACATAGCTGCCTAAGATCTGAATTATTAATATGCCACCCAGGGGCGTACGTTACTCACACTTATAGGGGTTGAAAATAATTAAATAATCGCCTTTTACTAAATAAATTATTTTGTGGGGCGCACGCCTATGTAGCTAGGTGTGAGGGCTCCTGCCGCTGACGAGCCGTCCCTGTAGACGCCAGCGTGCCGTCCTGAATATTTTATGAACGTAATTACAGTCATTACGGCCCTGCAAATAGAAACTTGGGTGTTTAGCTCTGTTGGGGGTGGGGAGAGGGGTGAAGAGGCGGCGGGGGTAATTGACTTCGAATGTGAACAGAAAACGTTTTCCAATATTAAAATGCGGTGGAGGCTACGCAGGGCTGCCACCCGTAACAATTACAATTTAATTGTTTTCAACTTAACCTCAAATCTGTATTTAAATATGTTCCATTGAATACATTTCATTTCTCTCCCCAAAATAAATGAGACCGCGTCATTTTAGAGTCAATTCAAGACAACATTACGCATGATGAGCGTCTTATTATTTATTTACATCCACTTGTTCACCCACGCCCCCGCCCCCGGTGTAGCGGGGTGCTACGCCCCTGGTTGTCGTGTTGTGTGGTGTGCTAATGTTAAAATCGATATAGCATGGGCGGAGTCCCACCCGGGGGCAATAGCCCCACAGCCCACCCCGTAAACTCCGCCCCTGTGAGTTTGCGCAATTTGTTACTTGGGCTGGTTTGCTAATATTTCGTTTTTTGGGCTTGGAAATTAATTTAAAGCTTGTTTTAAAATATTATTAATTATATTACAGTATTTGATAATAATTTAACAACATAATTACATTGAAAACATGTAAAATCATTAAATAATTAATCAAAATGATTTGACATGTTAGAATTTCCCGCCAAATTTTGACATATGATATAGTACGTTCAAAAAAGCATGACACATACGTCAAATATCTGTATATAAATTATTTGTTATTTATTTATTACATATTTAGTTGTCCTTTTTCTTAATATAGCAACAGTAATCAAGAAAATAATAGTATTTAATATTTTTGATGAAATATATTACGTCACAACTTAGACTATACATATTTTGCTTTGTTAGTTCCACAGTTTTGGCGGCCCTGCTATCACTGATATTTATTTAGTTTATTAATTAATTTATAGCTGAAATAAAGTATATAGGACTGTTTTGACACTCAAAATGTAACAATAAAGTATTTATTTATAATATTTAATACATTTTTTGTAGTTTTATTACTCGAATTAGACAAAAAATGTGTTCAAATAAATTGAATTTTTGTAGTTGTCAAAGTAGTTCCTGAGTTATGGTGGCGCTGTTATCTCTGATATTTATTTATTTATTTAATTGATTTTTGCGTGAAATAAGGTAATTTGAACTATTTTAACACTTAAAATGTAATAATAAGGTATTTATTTATAATGTTTGATACAAGTTTTGTGCTGTGGATTGCACAGAAAATGTGTACAAATAAATGGCATTTTCCGTAGCTTTCAAAGTAGTTCGAGAGTTTTGGTGGCGCTGTGATCACTGATATTTATTTATTTAATTAATTTATGAGTAAAATAAGGTAATTGTGAATGTTTTGACACTTGAAAAGTAATAAATAGGTATTTATTTATAATGTTTCATACAATTTTACAAGTTTTATTGTTTGTATTAGTCTGAAAATGTGTACAAAGAAATTATGTTTTTCTGAACTGCCTCGTGAAATATTAAAAAAGTTTGTGTTCCATACAGGTGGATGCGAATTCCCGGAGCATTGGCAAGGTCGCTGGTTCCAGTCGGGCTTCGGCATTTTACAACTAAACCGTTCAACAATCGAAACAAAAGGGGAATGTATCGAATCATCCGGCGATAAATTCGTGGTTTACGACCGGTCAGATGACTGTTACAGGTGCATGGTCATCCACGAGAAACACCCAGCGGTGCTCCAGTACAAAGAGACGTACTGCGACCAGAAAGCCTCGCTGCAGGAGCTGTGCTACGCCATCACCGGCGACGCACTACTTTACTCCATGTTCCGGAAGTCTCCGGACATCAAGCCAGTGGCGTGCCCGTTCAAAGCAGCCCCGTTTACATTCTCCTACAACCGGGGCTCGGGCGAGTGCTCCAACCCACCGTCGAGGGCGGAGTCCTGCACGGACGACTCGCGGCTAGTGCTGAAATACCAGGCGTGCCCGGACATCATCTCCACCGAGTCGAACGTGGAGGAGCTCGTGTGCGTGGCCACGTGGAAAGAGGGCAGCACTAGGTACCTAGTGGGGCGACTCAATCAGATCTCCAGGCGCTCCGCCCTCAGCGATGAGGACCAATACCGCTGTTTTATCTACGAGAGGGTGACGTCCTCCGTGGGGGTGTCTCGCGTCACCTACCACGTGGCCCAGAGCGGCGACGCCACGTGCAACGGCTTACAATCCGCTCTGGAGGGTTCGCGAACCATGCGTTTAACGACGGCCGATACACATCATGGGAAATGCCGGTTTCCGAACTGGATAACCGACCATCACACTTGGCTGAGTTTGGACCACGCGAAAATGTTTAAGTTTTCTTTGCGCAACGCTACGTTGAAAATAATCACTTCCGGGCCGAATTTACAAGCCAGCACTGATCGCAACGCCCCCGAGGGCAAAGCCGCCCCCGAGGCGCCGCCCGACGAGGACTCGGAGGTGAGAGTGGTGTGCCACTCGATTCTACAATCGATCGAAGGGAAACGGGTTCAAATCGTGGCTCACATCACGCGCGGCTGCGAGAGCGGATACGTGTGCATGGTGTTCCACAAGAGAGACACTTCCGTTATAGAGATTCAACAGCCGGACGGGCTCCACGAGAACACGGACGACGCGTGCCGGTACTTCGACCCGGGGGCGACGCCGTTCACCACGCTCATCTCCCCGGCGCTGCACGCGACGCGCTGCCCGCACCCGGGGCGCTACGAGGTGCTCGGCGGGGCGGAGCCGCCGCTAGAGCGGCGCAAGCGACAGCTAGACCCACTCGGTGCTACGCCCCCCGCCAACACCGAGCTGGAGGCGAGCGGGGCGCAGCCGCAGCCCGAGTGTCTGTGGCACGACTACGAGGCGCTCAATGTGGGCTGCGGGGCGTCCGGAAGTGACGTCATGGAGTTTAGGTCCACGTGTCACCATCAACCTATTAGTGGTGAGCCCTCTACTAGCCCGCTACTAACTTTAACCCGATATTTAATCACTTGTTTTCAGCGTACACGTGTCACGGAAGTTGGGAAGAAAATAATACGCACTTCCTGATTGCGTCGCCGGTGGCGCGCAAATCGACCGATGCGCTGCGATATTGTCTCGTGTACACGTTTGATGGCGAGGGGCAGAGCCCTGGGGGGCCCCATTCCACTCAAATACACTCACAACACTCGAATAATGGTGTCGGTAGCGTTCATCATTCGCACAGCACTGCGGGGGGCTCCGCTGGGTTTGTGGGGCCTCCCGGGCACGGGGCGCAGCCCTACGCGCCTCCATTACACACAATAATGCGACTAAGCGCCTTGGCGGACTCCTGCCATCGCTTCGTAGCGCCCGGCGCCAGCGGTCTATGGAGATTTAATTTCACAACGAATGGTAAGTGTGTTTCAGGGTATTTGACTGTTCGCAGGTTGGTACACTTGTGTTTGTTTGTGTTCAGGTGGATGTTCACTTGGCGGCGAGACGGGCACAGGGGCCCAGGTGCGTCCGGGGGCGGCGGCACTGCTGCTGGTAGCCGGCGCGGTACTCAGCTCCCTGCTAGCGCTCCACCCCGTCCGGTGATCCTGTAGCATGGCACACGGTTCCTCGAGCTCCGCACCAGTTTGTTGCGCCCCCCTGGTCCCCTCTGGTCGTCGTTTTATACTGTGATGGAATTGAATTGTTGTTCTTGTGTCTTCTCTTCTTCTGTCGACGAAATCTTGCCCCAAAAACACTCAACAAACACAACTATTTAATCTTATTATTATTACATTTATACTTAAAACACCTTTGAAATACTTAAAAACGTCAAAGAAATGAAACGGAAACGTCAAGATCACCTGGACAGAAACAGAGATGGAGAAATACACGACGCCGTGCAACAGACAGAGACTGGGATCGCTTGTATTGTTGTACATAAACATCATTCTCACTGAGTGTACGTGTGGACGAATCAGATTGCGTGTAATAAATAATGAGATTGAATGAATGAATGCGCTAAATAATAATGAAATGGCCCTGCTGAGACAGAGCACCTTAACTAAATAATTGTTATTTATTATAAGTATTAAAAAACAAAAACAGAGTATGTACGAGGCCGTCTGCACATCATATGTTACGCCGGCAGCTGACCATCATGTGCATGGGGGTTTCACTCAATCATTTTGGCTTTTGATATTTCTCAGTGTTTTTGATTATGTGTGTTTTTTAAATCTCATTTTCAGAGCTACATCTTTTAGTGTGTCCATATTATAAGCTTAAGTAAATAATAAGGTTATATTTTTGATTACAATACTGTATGAAGGATCAACAAAACAATCCTTTCAACATTTAAACCCTAGTTTATTCTATTACAACAAACAAACACCCTTCATTCCTCTCCTATTCAACGAAAACATATTTATTATTCATGACAGAAAGAAACGCGCCGAATTTTCATCAACTGTCAAATTACCGGTAAGTGAAAAACTGATATTATCGATTAATAATAATAGTAATTTATTGCTCAACAGCAACAATAATAGATATTATAATACAATTAGCAATACAATCTTAAATTAATTTAAATTTGTAATAACTATACCCGATTGCACTCCGTTGTTGACAGCTTCACTTTCAGACTGTTTTTAAGCAACTATTTTATTGTAAATGTATTATTTCTCTATTTATACAGTTAAAATAAAGTCCAAATTATGTTTTACATACCTCAAAATCACTATATTTATTGTATAAATTCAAAAATATTGACATCAGCGCCACCAAAACCCTGGAACTATCCAAAATAAACTAAATCCATCAAATCGTGCACAAAGTAAAAATTAATAAAACAATATTATAAATAAGTTTATTGTTGATAATTTAATGTATTATAGCACTGCAACAATATAATACGTTAAATTATTATCAATAAAATAATTAATACAATTATTTCATTAATTTTATATACGTGACGTCACGATCGCCATTTGATGAATAAACCTTATTTTGGTTAGTTCCAGAGTTTTGGTGTCGCTGATGTCAATATTTTTATTATGAATTTTAAATATTTTTTATGTGATTTTTAATTAATTTATACAATAAATATAGTAATTTTGAGGTACATAAAACATTATTTGGACTTTCTTTTAACTGTACAAATAGATAAATTGGGGTTTTGTTATAAAACAGTTGTTCAAAATGAGTCTGGAAACAAAGCATTCAACAATGAAATATAAACAAACATTTTATTTATTTATTAATGAAATATCGATAAAAATAAGATAAAAATACAATTAAATAATAAATATTTAATGTAGAATGCAGTGATAAAAATATATTTTCAATAATCGGTATAATAAAAAAGTTATTAGTAAGTATATAAGTAAACTGTCTTTCAACAATCATTTTTCTGTTTGTTACTTTAAAAATACATATTTTCAGTACTTTTCTAGTTTGTGTGGAACTTAAATCATTCTAAGGCCAGTAACCATTCAATTAAGACATAACAGTAACGATTTGAAATAATTAACAATAAAATGTACATTCAAACATGAAAGCAATATCTTGAGTATTTTCTTGTGTAAAGCAAGAACTTTAAAGACATTTTCCTTCCGTTTTCGATTCATTCATAACATTTCGCGCGTACCTCGTACGTTTTCTCGTACACACGTGGTATGACGCATCTAAAAATTTCATTGGCTCTGCTACCACCTCCTCTGGGTTGATTTACTTTTGCGAAAACTGTACCTGCCTTGAAGCACGCTACAGATTGCAAATGGCGACGGAATATAAATATAAATTATAGCTACGACTGTGCACTTCGTCAAAATACTGTTTATACTGTGTCAAAAGTGCAAAAATAGTGAGAAATCATCGAGATTTAAGTGAACCGGTAAGTTTTCAGTGTTGTGGTGGAGTGGTAACGCGTAGTTTAGTTAATTTCTTGAAAAAAATGTGCTTCTGCACCCCTGCCAAGATATTGGGTAAATATTATGTCTGCGGCAGCAAGTTCCGACAAACGTGCCAACGTTTTCTCTTTGTTGTTTACTACTGAGATGAATTGTAAGGTTCGGGGACATCCGTCCGTGCTTAATCCACAAATGCAATATAATTATTTAACCGAACATTTTGCATTAAAAAAGACAGTATTGATTTTTTACTTACAAGTTAATTTATTCAATTCAAGAATCATTTTGTGATACGTTTTCTTGGCGTTGACGTTTGTGTTTGGGGGCATTAGAAGATTGTTGTTAAGTATAAGATTGTTTTTTATAAGCTTCATATTTTTATAGCATTATTTAAGGGCTTACAAAATGGCGTAGAGTCATTTATGTAATAATTTGTGGAGAATCCAATAAATTTATACCATTTTGTGTAAATTCAAGCGAGGTTTTTAAATTTTTTATTGTATTTTATGGATTCCAGCACACGATGGTTTGTTGTTCGATTGCTATGGTAACCGTTGTTCATCTCTTTGTTTAAATTTTACTAAAAATAACTTAGGTTATAACTATTAATTATACAGTTTAATTTAATTATTTCTTGTTAATATCGAATAGAATAAAAGAAAGTAAGTGTATTTTCTAATAGCTACGTTTCTGTTTTAGGTTAACCGGCAATTATAACCAAAGATTATGCTAAACCAACAATAATCAAACTACTAAGTATTCCTAAATAATTTTCCAACAATTTTATGTAAAATATGGTTCGGTAACCAATAGCAACACGCTACAAACAATTTGACAGCTACAACAATCGTTTTTTATTAATTTATTTGTGTATCCGTGTTTTTTTAATCTATCGCGAGTGTTTAATCGGGCAATTAAAATGTCGGGGAGTCAGACGACCCCAACGACGACGACTACGCCCCCTCAGCAGCAGTTTTGTGTCCGGTGGAATAGTTATCAATCGAATTTGCAAAATGCGTTTCCGAAACTTTTAACGTCTGAACATTTCGTCGATGTGACACTCGCGTGCGAAAATGAGATGATCAAGTGTCATAAAGTTGTTTTGAGTGCTTGTAGCACTTATTTCGAGAAATTATTGGTTCAGAATCCGTGTCAACATCCGATTATATTCATGAAGGATATGAGGTTTGTTGAAATGCAAGCTTTAGTTGACTTTATGTACAAAGGAGAAGTGAATGTCACCCAAGATGAACTGCCCAGTCTTCTACGCAGCGCTGAAGCGCTTCAGATCCGCGGTTTATGCGGATCCGATCAGCTATTGAGCTCACACTACTTAAGCCAGCAGAACACCACCACACAGGTACGTTACCATGGTTATATGTACTACCATGGTTACTGTTGCACTTGTCACGTTACCATGGTTATGATGTTTATGTATTGCTTTGCTGTAAATGGACTAATACGCTTTTGTATGAATTTGTGCGAACTCTAGCCCGACCAAACCCAAACAAAATATAAATTCCAGGCAAATGGTGCAACCGCAACACCAGCTACCAACGGTGACAACAAAAAAGTCCCCGAGTCGACTAACGGCCATGTGGAAAACATCAAAAAAGAACCGCAAACACAAACGGTAGAAAACGGCCGACTGGATTCGGTGAAACGCGAGGAGTTGTCGTCGGGGGCGTCGGTGGGCCCGGAGGGGGGCTCCACGCCCGACCGCAGCATCAAGGAGGACCCGTACGATAACGACGAGTCGTATTACGACCAGGACGGCATGGACTTGGACACGGACTACCTGGAGCAGGACGACGAGACGGAGCCGGGGCCGTCGGGGGCGTCGCCGCTGGACAAGGCGCCGGAGTACGCCATGGCGAACGTGTCGTGCCAGTACAGCGAGACGAGCCCCGGGGGCGGGCTGCCCGGGTCCGCGCAGCGGCGGATCCGGCGCTCCGAGGCGGAGCTGCGGTCGGCGGCCGAGTGCATCACGCGGGGCCAGACCTTCCAGACCGTGTCCGACCAGTTCAACATACCAATCAGTACCATCAGGTGAGTAATGTAGTGTGGAGTGACGGTGAGTGAATGAACTGTATTTACTTATGATGTGTGTGTGTGTAGGTTCTATATGGCCCGGAAGGGGATCTTGCCGCGGCGGAAGCGCGGGCGGGCGTGCAGCGCGCCCGGGGGGCCCATGATGAGCGCGCACGTGGGCGGCGCGGGCGTGGGCGGCATGGGGCACGGCACGCCGCTGTCCAGCTCCGGCGGCGGCTTCCACTCGGCGCCCGGCAACACCTCGCCCGTGGGGCCCCCCTACCACATCGTGCACTACAAGCTGCCCGCCCTGGGGGCCAAACTCAAGTAAGACACGCACCGCAGCGCCGCGCGGGGCCCACCATCTGATATTGCTTCTCTTGATCTGAATTCGGATGAAAGTGTTTGTTAAGTTATTTTGCCAGGGATTTTTGGGCTGTTGTGGTGGCAACCCCCCTCCCTCGACCCCTCCCCCCACCCCCGACCCGTATTGACAGAGTTTGTCAAAATGTTGAACAAACGTACAAAACTAAAACAAACTAAAAAGAAAAAAAATAGCAAAAAGCAGGAATCTCTTTTGTTTTTCCCGCTTGTTTTACCGGTGAAACAGTTGACATACAAAACAAAAACCAAGCATAAGTAACTAGATCAAACCGCACATAACCTCAAATCTCTAGTTTTTAGGGAAAAGTCCGTTTAAATAAAAAAATAACTAGTTTATAGAAACGCTCTCGTATTATTATATACAAATAAATAATAAATAAAACAAACAAAAAACAACAAGTAGACATACAAAACAATTGACACTCGCTCACAACACACACACACAAACACATCCATACACACAGACAGAATGATTAAACAAAACACCAAACAATATAAATATACACTCTCTTAATAAACAAACAAAAAGATGATAAAACAAAACACACTCGTCTCTAGTTCGTAGCAAAACAAAAAAATTAAATTAAATAAAAGAGTAAAATTCCTAGTTTATAACCAGAAACAAAGCAACATCGTGTAGTCTGATTAAATAAGTATAATAAGTATAAAAAAAAAATACAAAAAAAACCAATTGAATTATAACAATTGGAACATTTTACTTTTGTTTTTGACTTGAGAATAAACAAATGACACCAGGTGTAATGGTGCCCACAGCTGACTATGATTATATATTATATACTATATACAATATATTATCTATACAATTATATAAATATATATTTAAGAAAAAAAAAACAAAATATTATATTATATACTAATATAATATTTATACATAATATAACTATATACAACAACAACATGAACAAAACAAATGAAAAATATTAAAAGAGAAATACTTCCGGTGGCGGCGCGCGCGTCAGTTGTTTATATTATATATACACACACACACACACACATACAGATATATACATATGTGGTTAGAGTGACGTCATAAGTTGTGTGGCGCAGCAATTGCAGAGCGGAAGGGACGTTGTGTAGCTTTAAGGAACTGATCGATGTGTCATTGTTTTATTTATTATTATTATTATTCTCATATGATTCTCATTTGTTTAATGCGTGTGCACGCGATCGCTTATTGTTTATTTTTTATTTTTATCTTCACGATTCTCGACTGTCTTTCAACAACTATAATTAATGTAACGCGAGCGTCAATTGTTTTACATTAGTTTGTCTCTTTTCTTTTTTTAGAAAAAAAAAAACAAAACACTATCGCACACACTCATACCAACATAATTTTATTTATTTATTACCATTTTTCCATTTGTTTCAATTAAATTTATACCTCATGCGCCCGCCATTTCTATCACGAAACGTTATTCAATTGTTACTGTTTTTTAATTGTTGTAAACAAAAGAGAGACACAATTGTACAAGTGTGTAAAACAATTGACACTCTAGAAGAGAAAGCGAGAGAGAGAGAGACGGGAGGGAAACATATGCAACTCAGTGACAATTGACAGTGTTTTTTTTTTTAATTTTTAAATAAATCATGTCGTTAGTCTTTTATTTATAACGTATTATAATCCAGGTCGTGTTTTGTTTTCCGTTAATTTTTTATACAAGAGTAGGAAACAAAAACGCATCACGATATATTTTTTTTAATCTTATATTTTGTGTCGTATTATTTTCGTCGCCATTTTAGTTTCTTATAAAACAAATGAACGTTTTTTAATCTATTTAGGAGGTCTCCCCTTCGATGTTCTGTATTCTTTTGTTTTTTTTTTATCCTAATTAGTGAATCTGTTTCTAATTCCTAGACTTAGTTTGATAATTAGTTAATCTGTGTTTTTTGTCTTTTTATTAGCAACGTAATTCACTTGTTTGTAGTTATTTATTGATGAAACAATTGATTGATGATGACAAAAGCGTTCTGATTTAGTTTAGATTCTATTAGTAGGTTACGCCAAGCCAAAAACAATGGAACTGATGGAACAAAACACACGCGAAACAACCACCGATCGCGCGCTTACTTATTCTTAAAACCGTCAAGTTTTGAGACACCGTGTTTTGTTCGTCAAGCTCTCATTGGTCAAATATAACTTATGTATATTGAATGATTAAACTGAACGCTAAATCTAATATTAACTCGTACAGTAACTTGTAATTGAATGTTTAAAGTGCCATCTATATTATATATACATGATTATATAAAGTATAAGTTAGTTGTAATGATATGATATATACAACAATATGTAATATTATATTTTTCTAGAATTACAATTTAGTGCGCTTACGTCTTTGTGAAAAAACCGTGAAAACCGATATTTAGATAATAGAAATGAGTATTTAGATACATACGATTATTATTAATTATATACATTGTAATACATGCAGTATTTACCTTTAAAAAAATATTACAAAAAAAATGTATTGTGTTTTATTTATTGTTTTACCTGAAAAAATACCCCACAACATAGGCAAACCCCAAATACATACTCGTCCATTGTGTTGCCAGCCTTTAGGAATATTAAAATAAAAATTTAGTATTTTATTTACTCAACTACACCGATTTTGAGAGCTAAAAACACAAAAACTATTTCTTTAAATTCCCCGCACAAAAATCAACAAATTCCCAAAATTTCGTGCAATTTCCTTTAAAAATGAAGGCTGTACAAGTTTTACCGCATAATAAGTGTATATTTCGTTGCTAAGAATAAATTCCTTAGCAATATCAACAACAATAACAAAGGTAACTATGCAGCAGCATCGGTATTGTTCCATTCACATGGCAACGACATCAAATGTCAACGTATTTTGTTGTGCTTTGTTGTTGTTCTAAGATTTGATTTCGGCTCTTTTTACAAAGAAAAAAAGAGTTTTTGGGCTTGAAATGAACATTGCTCCCAAACAAAGACGTATTTCGTATTTGGAAACGAGCCAAATATCACGAGACCATATTGCGATTTGCAAAATCGGTGTTTATAAATACAGGTTGATGCTTAGACGACGTTAGTAACTTCCGAGACGCTTTGTTAATAACAACTAGCTTATATACAGGTGTATTTCATACTATTGCGTAGTATTGTCATTAATTAGTACTTGTAATTAATATTTGTGCTGATTTGAAACTATTTCAAGTGGTTTGAAGCAGAAAATAAGCTGTGACGCATCTCGTAAGTACCTTGCAATGTTTATATATTTACATTTTGTATAGTTTACCTTGATTATTTCAATATTTTATTGGTTCCTGCATGCATTAAAGTATAAATAATAATTTTTAATAGTTGTAATTGTGTTATTTCCAATAAAAATACGTTTTTTTAATAGTTTTTTTATGATTAGATTTGAATAAACGTCAAAATTTAACAATTCAAACAAAGAAATGCATCGTTGCCAACAAAAAAAATGCGCAACAAAATTTCCTGAAAAATATTTATTGTGCAATTAAATCGATGTGTACAAAGAGATATCATTCAAATGATTCATAAAGATCGATGCGCGTTGCCAATAATTCTTTTGAAGTGTGCCGAAAGGTCAAATAAGTTCAAAATTCGTTTGACAGATTTAGCAATTCTTTCATTTCGTCGCACATTTCTTTGTTGCTAAACACAGACAGCTGTTTTAGACTCATTTCTATTTATAAATCAATCTATTAATACTTTAAACTCAAGGTTAGTGCCACGGAAAGAGTTTTCCTGAAAAAATTTCTACTTTTGGGATACTTAGCTGTGATATGTAGCAAAGTTGGCAATTGTTACTGTTGCTAATTTCACTTTATTTAAAACAATATGGCGATGGTTGCTGAGACAATTTGGGTTGTTTACTGTGATTTTAGACGTAAATTAATTAATTGCGCGATAGGGGTGGATAAATACGACTTGAAAACAATTAAAGATGTATTATTTGGTAAATATTTACTTGTATACATGTTGACAATAGCGTGAAATGTATTTTTAATGTCGCAAAAGGTGACGTAATTGTTTTATTTTTCAGAGAATGCCTACGGAATGTATTACAAACCCTCTTCAAAGGGAATTAGCGGATTCTATTATCCGAATGGTTCCTTTAGATGAAATTCGGATACTTCTAGCATGTGGAGCAAAGGTATTTACACAAAATAAATTATGTTATTGTTGTTATTTAATGATTGAATGACAGGTGAACGAAAGTGTTACCCAAGGGTTGATGCCTTTGCATTACGCTGTGTGGCAGCGATATTATGAGGCTACACAGCTGTTATTAGTTCGTGGGGGCGATGTTAACGCGGTTGATGAATGCGGTTACAGTGCGTTACATTTAGCAGCCGAACACGGTTACTTAGAAATTGTTAAATTGTTGTTAGCTTCCGGTGCCAAAGTTGATTATCGTCCAAATACCGATGAACTTTATCCGCGAACCACGTTGTGTGATGAGCCTCTAAGGTTGGCAATCCGTAATAAACATATGGATATCGCGCGAGTTTTATTAGAACACGGTGCGGATCCAAATAAAAGATATTTTTTCGGAGCGGAAATAAATTTAGTGACGGATCTTGATTTTTTGGAGCTTTTATTGACTTTCGGTGCGAATGCGGAAAGTCGGGATCGATCGGGGCTTACGCCTTTGATGAAGGCCGCGCGACAAAGTCACGGAATGGATTCGGTGTTGTTGTTGTTGAGTCACGGGGCTGATATAAATGCAATGGCTGATGAAAGGCATGATTATAGAACGGTTTTGCATTATGCGGTTTTATCGGGAAATGTACAAATTGTTAATTTGTTGACGAAACAAGGCGCGAAATTAAATTACGATTCGACTGAGTATGGAAAACCCAGCCCTTTGGACCTGGCGATACTTAAAGGAGATGCTGAGATTGTAAAACTGCTGATTTTTGCAGGTACTGTACCATTTATTTATTTAAAACAATAATATCACATGTTTGCTACGTAATTTGTGTTGTGTGGTTGTTGCTATGTAAAGTGTATTAACATTAATAATATCGTGGCTGGTTGCTAAGCAACTTGTATTCTGTTTCCTTTGCTATGGTTTCGGACTCAACAATGCTCCAAAAGTATGCTTTAAATACTCGTAATTGTTGTTTACATCCAAATATTTCTATGATTGTATTTGGAGGTGGAGACTGATCACAATTTTCTAAATTTATTTTTATTTCGATTTCCATGCAGTGTATGTCGCGCAGTGTTTGTTTTTCAGTGAAAATCCCTAGAGTGCGTATTCGTTCAAACGGTGTTTTCTTTTTTGAGGTTAGAAAAATTTGTAAATCAGCTACTGGTATGTAATAAAATATATTTCTACGTTGATTTTCACTGTTTGCCATAAGTTCTCGAAATTTTCTGTGGTTTTCTTCAATTTCTTCTTTATCTGAACGTATTTTAGTTTCTTCCCATTCTTTTGTTCCGATATCTGCCGCTGTGAAAACTTTTGACGTTTCAGACATTATCTGAAATATCTAAAGCTATTTTTAATGGTTTTAATTAACAAATAATACTATTAATAATAAAAACTAACGTTTAAATGACCAAAAACAATTTTGACAGTTGTAGTTCAACTTTTTAACGTTAACTGTCAGTCACTCGATAGCGCTGTAGTTCTAACCAAACATTTGTGATTTCTGTTGTGTTTTTTAAAATAAAAAAGTGTTTTAAACAAAACAAACATTAAAATAAGTTATTTAACTTTAGGGGCTGATGTAAATTGTTCATCTCCAATTATTGGGTCGCCTCTTCATGTCGCTTGCGCCGATAACATATCAAATCGATTAGAAATCCTTCAAATGTTGCTATCAAGGGGCGCAGACCCCAATTTAAGAGTCTACGGTGACGTAAACGACCGAAATTCTCAATTACGTCCAGCGTTAGTTGAATATCTAGCCAGCAATGACAAACCAAACGCTCAAGTTGTCAATCTGTTGCTAAGATACGGTGCTCGAGTAAGTGTGTTGTTTTTTTCATAGTTGGCAATGTTTCTATGCGATTGTTTAAATAGGTTGTCATGAAAACACAGTTCAGAGACCCGGATGGTGTGTTGAATAGCCTGCAGAATATTCCAGATGGGGGCGGCGGCTCTGAGGGGCCCACCGAGCCCTCTGATGAGACTATGTCGGCTGTTTGGTTTTTGTTGCTTGAAGCGAGTGAATCATTTGATCCGTGTATGATTAGGCGGTGTGGGGCCCTGGGGCGGCGTCTCCGAGCACAGTTGTTGAGTTTGGCGTCGTGTCCTTTGCCGTTGATACGTCAGTGTAGGATTTCTGTGCGTAGGGCTTTGCCCCCGGGGAGGTTGACAGATGTTGTTGATCATTTTGAAATTCCCCCAACTTTGAAGAGATTTTTGATGTTTGATTATAGTTAGAGTTAAATTTATTTACAAATAAATATATTTATTTATTTTTTGTATCTAGTCGTCTTCTTGTGATTGTTTTTTCGATTGTTATTTGTTGTAGTGACGTAGTTTTGTACCTTTCTATTGTTGTCCTGTTGCTATGGATATGTGATGTTTTAAAAATATATCAAACTACTTGTCTAAACTTTCATTTTTTCTATTATTTTATTTGGATGCCTGTCACGCCTTTCCTAATTGTTTTATCAAATAAAAGTTGCAGAGCATTTTATTGGCTACAACTTTTATCTAAAACATTTTTTGTAAGACTTCAAATATTAAAGATATTTAAATAAAAGTGTTTTGCCGCCTCTTAAAGTTTGAATTTACCACCGCTGGTGTTGTTTTGTTGTTTATTTTAGTTCGAGAGTGGCGGCGCTGTTGACAGTTTGTTTTGATTAATTTATTGTGGTGGTTTTTTACGTAAAACAAACTAATTTATATAGGTTTTACGATCGGAAATTATCAATTAAGTGTTTGTAAAGAGTGTTTAATATATTTTAAGAAAATTTATTACTTTTGACAAGTAAAAATGTGCCGAAAAACTAACCTCCAAAACTTGGGTAGTGCAACTGGAAAATCGTGGATATTGGTGAAAATTGCAGGGAAAGCAGCCGAAAACAGGTAAATAATTAATAAATTATTTATTTTTACAACATTTATATAATTGGTAAAGTAATTTTTGA
This sequence comes from Poecilus cupreus, assembly GCA_963942605.1. Taxonomy (NCBI): domain Eukaryota; kingdom Metazoa; phylum Arthropoda; class Insecta; order Coleoptera; family Carabidae; genus Poecilus; species Poecilus cupreus. The sequence goes on from OZ012713.1 coordinate 5,608,749, forward strand.
CATGTTGGGGGGTTGGGGGTCTAACGCAATTTTCTTCGAAAAATTTTTATCGTGTTTTAATAATTAAAACTAATACAGACGGCATTAGTTCTTACTAAAATTGTGTTTTGATGGAGTTTGCTTCATTATTTACGTAGTTTTAGTTAAACATATATTTGATTTGGCGTTTCAACAATGAAAACAAGTAGATATATTTTTTTTTGATATATTGTTGAGCAGATAACAAATAAAAAGAGATACAGTCCTGGTGATCTCAGCATTCGATTAAGCGCTGTGTAATGCATAAGCGTGTAAAGTTTCCCCTTAAAATTCTAAGGGGCCCAACAGTTACAGCAAAAAATGTTTGGGCGCATAATTAAAAAATCTGTCATTGTTGTATAGTCAATGTTTACTGTGCAACATGTTTTTATTGTTGTAAATGCACAGCAACCACTCAATAAGCACTTAGTAACCGCTCCATTCGCTTAGTTACCGTTCAATTTACATAGCAACCGCTGTCAAATGCATAGCAACCGTTCTTAAGCGATTGATTGGACGCTTCTACAATGGAAGCAAGTGGATATTTTCTTTTTTAACAATGAATATGATTGGTTTGTGGTGTCAACAATGAAAACAAGTGTGTATATTTGGTTTTCTTTATTTTTTATATAAATAAATACACATTTAATAATAATTATAGACTTAAACGTAGGTAAATTAATAAAATATTGAACGAATATGTTGGCAGTACAAAATATAATAATAATAATTGTTACTATTCCGATTTTTCAATAGAGAACACTTTAATATGGCAGAGTAAAAATATGGGCAGTCTTGTTAATTTCATTTCTTCTGTTCATTCATCCAAACAAACAAAGACAGACACATACAGATCCGCGTATAATACAAGTGAGTTAGAGTGAGACAGAGCGATGTAGGGCTCCTCTAACGCTTGGGGGGCAGTGACGTCACAACATCTAGAAATTCAAACCCGACTAAATATTAGTGAGTTTCCGTCGGCTCAAGTGCCGCCATCGGGCTCCAGCAACAGTCCGAGGCTGTCGGGGGCGCAGCTCCCACAGTAGCCCCCACATTTCCCGCTGACGCTGCGCGAGTCCCGCTGCCGCGAGATGGACAAACTAGCGTGCACCCCAGTCGCACGCCACTGCACTTTCTCGTGCAGTTTGAGGCCGGTGCCCTCCAGGTTGATGGCGAACCGGCCCTGGGGGCACTCGCCGCGGCTGTAGCAGTCCCCCGCCGTGCCGAACGGGATCTGAACCCCGGATATTTGGCGCGAGAAGGTGAAATCGTCCGGCAGGATTTGCAGTGAGGTAATGTTTAGTTTCACGCGGTAGAACATGGTGAGGCCCGCGGTGCCGGAGTCGTCGCCCCGGCACGGGCAGTGCTCGTCGCGGAGCCCTAGGTTGGGGCACGAGTCGGGCTCCAACAGCTGCTTGCCGTACACTTCCGAGTAGTTCTCCCGGCCGTCATCTTTTAAGGTTAGGAATTCCTCGGGGATCGCGTTGGACATTTTATAGCAGTAGATTGTGATGATGGCGGGCCCCACTGACACCTCATACTCGCCGTCGCGCACCGTGTGGAGCCCCCTTTTCACATCGAGACAGGTTTTGAACGTGCGGGGGGAACATTTAATCTGGTTACATTTTTGTTTTCTTTGTGGTTTTAAATTACGCGGACAGAACTTTTTGGGGACTTTTTTCCCGTTGTATTGGCAGTAAATGTATCGGATCTGTCGGCCCTTGGCCCCGCAGGAGTGGCTGCAGGGCTTCCAGGGGCCCACCGACCAGATGTAGCGCGGAGTGTGCGCGAGCGGACAGTTCTGGTTGTAGCACTTCTCCACGTCGCTGGGCTTGCTGAGCGGGTCGCAGGTGTGCTCGGTGGGCCCCGGGGGGGCGGAGCGCCCGTGCGGGTGCACCCGGTGACACGTCACGTTCCGGTAGCGCATCCCAGGACCGCAGGACTGGGTGCAAGCCGTCCACGGCCCCTCCAACCACACGTGCGTGCACGCGCTCTTGTGGCAGGGACGCTGCGCCTTGGGTTTCTTCTGTTGGCAGAACTGGTCCACTAGAGTCGCGTTCTGCGTGATGTCCACGCAGGTCACGCTGCGCAGCCGCAGCCCGCGGCCGCAGGAGCGGCTGCACGGGGACCACTCCCCGATGCGCCACTTGTAGCGGGGCGCGGGCGTGCAGTGCTTGCATGGGGTGCTGTTGGTGGGGCGCTCGGACGCGGGGCAGCGCGCTGGCGGCAGCAAGCCGCCCCCGCCCTCCTGGCAGATCACCAGGCGGTAGCGCATGCACTCCCCGGAACACTGAAACATACAAAACAAACCTCATGTTTTTCCGGGCCCATAACTCAACAAAAAATAATAGATACGACTCTGGCAACTGCACCATTCGATTCAGCGCTGTGTAACGCATAAGTGTGTAAAGTTTCACCGTAAAATTCCAAGGGGCCCAACACTTATAGTAATAAGTGTTAGGTTAGGTTAAAGTACACTCTACTCTAAACCTAGGTTTGGTTATACAATTAAATCTGTTATCTTTCCTAACTAATAATTCGCAAATAAAAAGAGGTGATGAAATCACCATTCGATTCAGTGCTGTGTAATGAATAAGTGTGTAAAGTTTTACCACAAAATTCTAAGGGGCCCAACAGTTATAAGAAAAAGTGTTTCAGGGGGTAACAAAATTGTACTTGATAACTTTCTGGGCCAATAACTCGTCAATTAAAAGGTATACGGCCTTTTGACATCACCGTCAAATTCCAAGAAGTCCAACAGTTGCAGCAAAAAGTGTTGGGTTAGGTTTAGGGTAGATTCAGTTGGGTTAACTTAAAGTACACTCTACTCTAAACCCAGGTTAGGTTCTGTTATTTTTCTAGGCTAGTATCTCTGACCTCACCATTCGATTAATGTGTAAGTGTGTAAAGTTGTAGAAAGAGTTAGGGAGCGTTACAATCATTGTAAATGCAAAGCAACCAACAAGTTTGAATGGTTCTCACCTCACTCCAATCGCCGGTGTTCCACTTGGGACACTTGTGCGCCCCGCACAGCACCCGCGCAACAGGCCTCAGCACTGGATCACACTTGTCGGGGCCCACCAGAGCCCCGCTCGCACTGTCCTGGCACGCCACGTTGCGGGACTTGGCGCCGCCGCCGCAGCTGCGCGTGCACTCGCTCCACGGCCCCGAGCGCCACTCGTACCCCAGCACCGAGTTGGGCGTGTCGTCCGTGGGGGCGCAGGCTCCAGGGGGGCACGCGCGCGTCTCATTGGGGCGCAGCAGCCCCGCGCACTCTGCAGTCGGAACGACGTCGCCCGCCTGGTCGCGGCACTGCACCAGGCGGTGCTGGCTGGGCTGGCAGTCCTGGCACGGCAGCCACGGGCCGGTGTCCCAGCGCGCGCAGCTGGGCCGCCCCGCCGCCGTGCACTCCTCCTTCCACGTGGGCATCTTGTCCACGTCGCAGGCCTCCGCCCGCAGCACGCGCCCCTCCGCGTGGCAGAAGTACGGGCGCAGGCGCCAGCCGCGGCCGCACGACACGTTGCACGCCGTCCACTCCGCCACCGACCACGTGGGGCAGCGCTGACTGTTGCAGGGCTGCGCGGTGACCGGCGGCGCCGCCCCCGCGCAGTGCACCGGGTCCAGCGTGGGCCCCACTGACGATGACACACAGTACGCGGTGCGGTGCTGCACTCCGCCGCCGCACGACCGAGAACACTATAATCGGAAGGTATTAGGGGGGGCCCTGGGGGCGTAATACGTGGGGGCAACTCACCTCGCTCCACTCGTCGTACTTCCATCTGGTCTCCTCACAACTTCCGTTGCACTTTTCCACTTCCGGTGGCCGCTCTAAATCGCTACAGTGTTGATCATCAACAGGTGGTGCTTCATCCAGCTCTAGCTCATGATGTGTACTTTCCAGCCTAACACACTGGTACACAATAGTGCGTAATCCTGGACCACACGCAGACGAACATGGAAAACGGTGCTTCACCCGCCAACTCAATCTATACACATAAATATAAAATAGTACAGTGCACACGGTGTATAAAGTAGACGGGTTTGGGTTCAGAACTGACCTGCAGTGCGTGTTACAATCGCGCACACTAGTGCTGCCATCTCTCGGTAAATGCTCGCATTGTTCCTCCCCGACAACCTCCCCGCTGCTGAGTGAAGTGCACAGGGGCAGGGCCCTCTGTACCCCACTGCACGCCCGAGAACACGGCCCCCAACTGCCTTCGTACAGCTGCCAACTGTACAACGGAGAATTCCCCCGAGCAATCATGTACGTGTATGTTATATTTGGTGGCAGCAACTTGTCGACGGAGAGGAGTTCCACCAGGAGGTCCTTCTTTAATCGAACACTATTGGTGCTGTTGATCCGTTCGACCGGTACGTTGGTCCCGGTGTAGGACAGGGTTACGCCCCCGTACATGAACACAGTGGGGTACGCGTGCAGGATGTGGTTGCCGTTCATCACGTACGCCCCTGTCTCCGAGTCTACCAAAGCTAAATAGTTGCCATCGCGGTCCCAGCCGTGCTGCCGGATGTCCAAGTTGGAGCTGCCTTTTGGGATGCGAACCACTTTACTGTATCTACACCACACACACATAATAATACTATTGTAGAACTTTGCATATTCAGCGTAATTAGCTACGTTTCTACGTAAATGATTCAGGCTCGTTTTGAGTGTTTTTGGTGTAATAACATACCCGTATTGAGGTCGAGCATGGTATCCGCCCTCAATCTGCTCACACTGACTGTTATCGCCTCCACAGACACCGCACGCGTCTAGGGTGAGGGAGGACCCCAAACGATTATCACACCCTCCGCGGCGACACGTCCCCGCCACACACAGGTCATGCGAGTTGAACCCACATTTGGTGCCATCGACTACTCGCTCAGACAACAAGTAGTGTTGATTGGTGTGCGCCACGCGACAATACAAGGCACAGTGTTCCTCTGGAAGTACTACATTTATCATAAACACCTGGAGGTCATCCTCGAAGAGCTAATACTTACTGCCTTCATACTTCGGTACCCACTTGACAGCTCCAGTGAGTCCAGGTACCCCCATGGTGTTCCCATTGAATTTAGCACACTGCAACTCCCGGAACTCCTCGGCCTCCTCCCCGCAGGGCTCCACATGACAACTTTCATACCTCACCGACGCCCCAATACAATAGGGCCCACCGTTTCTCGGCCGCGGACTATCACAATCCCTCTCAACTCGTCTGACTCCCCCGCCGCAGGTCCGCGAGCACGCCCCAGGGCGCTGCCACGGGCCCCAGCCCCCGGCCACCGGGAACAGTATCGCGGGGTCCCGCGGCAGACACGCCCCGTGGTGGCACCAGGAGTGCGGCCCGCACGGGGTGCCGTCCGCCCACGGCTGGTAGTGCGTCTGACACCCGCCGTCGCGCTCTCCGTCCAGCTCGCACCACAAATTCGTACACTCTTGTATGTAAGGGCACAGCTTCAAACCTCGGCCGAACACCAGCTCGCATTGTTTATTCGCGTTGAAATTTTCCCCCGGAAGTGAGCGATGGTCCGCGACTAGATCCTGTTGCGGTTTTTCTAATAAACAACCCGCTCGTTTTGATTCCAAATACTCGGTTAAATATCTGCGACTACAATTGGACCATAACCACGGCTTAGAATCGTTTCTAATCATCCGACCCATTATATATTTAACTCCTGATTCGTTTTCATTAAATCTCGCACATTTTTCGTCATCGTCATCATGTGGCATGTTTAAAACATGTCCAAGTTCATGCGCGATCGTATATGAGGTTGGCAACCCTTTATCTTTGATAATCGCGCAGCTAGACTGACTAGAACACATGGTACCCAATTCTGCCAACCCTAAAGTATCACACTGTCCCTTTTCCGCGTCTCTACAAATCGTCTCTCGCGTCAACAGCAGCGCTACGTCGTGACTAAACCCCGAACTAAACCCTCCCTTCAATCCCTCTTGAAACGCGCAAAAATTCCTCAACATTTCCGCAGAATTCACCCCCATACTTCCGGTGCGACGTTCGACAAAAACCTTCTCCGGAAGTATCATAATATCCTTTACATACATCGACACAGGGTTGCCAATTGTCGCGTCTTTATACAATAAACTAACGTGTGACATTAGCGTTAAAATGTAGTGTGTTAATGTTTCGTTTGTTTTGTGGTACTCGGCCATTGATTGGTCCGCGACAACAAGTATTTCAATGTAATATTCGCGGTTTTTCGATTGGTAACTCGCGGTTTGTTGAGAACGTTTTGATATTCGATGGGAGGTTTCCGTGAAAATGTCGTCGAAAATTATTTTATTATTGTAATCTGCAACAATTAAAACAATCCAGCTTAATCAGGGCCTGGTAGTTAGCCGCGGGCGAACCACGCGTAAGTCAAAGTAGAAAGAGAAATGTAGTCAAACAAGGTTTAAACAAGGGGAAAGAGACGTACAACGAAAGGTTGTAGACACTAAGAACGTCAGACTGCTTGGTACCGCAGCTTAAAATTCTTTACATACCTTCAGATCAATCATTTCCACTCAAATACTAACTTAACACATCGAAAAATATTTATAAACACTTAACATAATACATCAAAACGTTCCGCGGATGAAAAAATAGTCCCTTTACGTATTTACACAACGCAACAATACGATCAACACAGTGAAAATTTTTGACGTTTGTGATTATTTGTTAAAGATTTTTGAGTGTTTTCTGCTGCTACAAATGTTTTTAAAGGTATTTAAAGTATTATTTAAAATATCTACATACCTTTATATCAATCATTTCGGTTCAAACACAAGATTTACACATTAAAAAATATTTATAAACATTCAACAAGTAACAGCGTAAGAAAAAATAGTCCCTTCCGTCTATTTACACATCTTTGTAGCACTGTCATAGCACGCAACAATGCTATCAACACAGTAAAAACTTTTGACGTTTGTGATCATTTATTAAAGATTTTTGAGTGTTTTCTGCTGCTATAAATATTTTTAAAGGTATTTAAAGTGTTATTTAATTATTTATATCAACCATTTCGGGTCAAACACAAGCTTTACACATCGAACAATATTAATAAATACTTTCAAAACATTCAACGAGTAACAGCGTATGAAAAAATAGTCCCTTCAGCCTATTTACATAATTTTGTTGTACCGTCATAGCAACGCAACAATACGATCAACAAAGTGAAAATTTTTGACGTTTGTGTACATATTTAAGTGTTTTTTTGTGAATATATACATTTTTAAAGGTATGTAAAGTGATTTTTAATTATTTAAAGTATTTACATACCTGGTTCTGCGTCTGTAATTGTATCACACGTCTCGACATCGCTCGGATCAAGGTTTTGTGTGGATGTGGAACTAATACGATGTATTCGATGTAGTAAAGATGTTTGTGAAGATGAATTGTGGTAAACTTCGGCTGGTTCAATGTAAAAATTACCTTCTTTGGCCCTAATATACCCAGTCTACAAATAAATTAAAGTCAATAAATGAATTGTGTGTAAGTTGAGTTGAATAAAGACAGTGGCGTACATGTGGGCGTTAGGGGCAACGCCCCACCTTACTGGGGCCCTGTTCTATTAATACTTAGGTCGTCAACTCTTCCGAGTCTAGTCACGCGCAAATGTAAACTTTACGCAAATAATTATTCAGTTTGAAATCTTACCATTCCTCCGCAAAGGGAGACAGCAACATGGCTGTTCTTCTCTTCCCCTAAAACAACCCCAGTATAGAAACAACCCCGTTGGCGGAGCCCTACATTTGGGGCCCTCACTCGCTTCGAATAATTCTGATAGACATGTGTGATATGTAACGGTGTTGCTATGGTTTGTTCGTTGCTGTCAGTGTTGTCGCTATGGAGATGGTTGGTTTGTTGTGTGTTGCTATGACGAAGTGAGAGGTGTAGTTTGATTCCGAAGGCTTCTATGATGTACTGAGGGTGCGGGTCCCATAATTCCGTGTGGGGGTGACGAAAGTGGCCGCTGTGGTGCTCTTTGGGTGCTGGAAACAGATACATTGATGCACGCTCCAATAACTTCAGCCAGACTCTTAGTCTAGTTCATTGTAGGTCACGCCGAGTCTGGCGCAACGAAAATCGTTCTTGTTTTATTTAAATTCAAAACATTTTTTATCTCAGATTTTGTGTCAAAGGTCAATCGGTTGGGGCCAGTACGGCTCTGACTCAACCTTGAGGGTCAAACCGCGAAAAAAATTACTCAGACACGTTTAGAACTACAGACAGTTCACGTAAATATTAGTTTAAACTGAAAAATGCTGACCGTTCCAACACTACTTAATTTTTTCATCGTTCGACGAAGTATTATTTATGTGTATGTGTTAAAAACACTTCGTAGGAAATGGTGTGACAATTAAAGTTGCTGATTTGTTGAAATACGACCCTAAAATGAAACTCAAACCATTAAAATTATTTTGTTGCACGACGTACCGTCATTTAAAATGTAATTACTGCAAAAAATACCTCCAATGATACAATCATGTTATTTTTACACAAATTACTTACAATTATCTATGATTTCCTGTTTAAAACACTGTTTTTCCATTAATTTTTATGTTTTTGCAAAATTTCCGATGAAACGTCAAAAATAGTTGAGCAGTTTCACGTCCGATGGCGCCACGTTACACGGAATTGTTAAAATGAACAAAATAAATGTTTAAAGACTTACCGGTTGAAATATTCGTGTTCAGGGGTGATTTTTGAAGATCGTAAATAAAGTCGTGTCCATTTATTGGCGGGGGGCCCACCTTTACAAGCCGAACAAGCTCTGTGTTTACGTCATTGACGTACCCCAAAATGTGCGACGGCAACAATGGTTCTTCATCTGCAAAGCAAATAAAACATTTGTATTCTGTTTGTGTTTCCCGGACAACCACGATTGATTGTTGAGTTTCTGATTGTTGAAGTTTTACATTGAGAAATCTTGTATTTTATGACGGCTCGTAACCTATTTATTTTATCGAATATCGTAAAACGTGATTCTAAAACTAAATAACTAAAACTTTCGTTTATCTATTGAAAGTTTATTTTTACATTTACACTCATTAAAAGAGGAAATTTTATATTTTTTCCTCTAAGCCAAATTTCTTGGTATCCATTTTTTATGTGTTATTTCAGGTATTACACATAATAGATAAAACACGACCAGACATTCTTAGAACTGTCTTTTCACATAAAACACCAGACACCATCTCAGTGGGGCACCAGACAAGGCTACGCCCCCCTGAGGGAACATTTTAAATCAAGATTCATCAAAATTTGAGTTTTTTTTGCTTTTAAATCAATGAACAGGGCACAAAATCGCTTGGGGGCATCACGAATACTTAATTACCTTATTATTAATTGTGTAATTGTTGTGCAATTAGAATTTATGCAGATTTCAGTTAAGAAAACTTCGAGAAAGGTGCGTTTGATTGCAAAATTTTAGTGTTTTCATTGTTGAAATCAGTTATTTCTATTGTTGTAATCAATGTTTCATTGTTGAAATCAGTTATTTTTAATTGTTGTAATCAACAAACATTTTAAACCAATTTGCTATTATGTAAGAAGCGATACGTTTGATTCTATTTATATATTTGGTTTTACGACATTTGTCTGAGCGTAATTTACTATAACATTTTTTTATGGTGTTTTTTCATTCTTAGAAACATTTTATACAACTTTTACTGTTAAAAATGAATAGTATCAACTGTTTAACGACATTAATACCGGAAATAGAGTCGATTTAAATAACAAATTACCCTAATATAAATTTCCGCTTGTTTTGAGCGAAAATGAAAGTAGATTCATTAAAAAAAAAGACGTATAACATCCTTTATAATCGGATTCATAAAGCACAAGTTAAATTCAACGACTAAACAGAATATTAAGTATAAGATTGAAGGCCGGCTGCTTATTAATATAGCGCTAGTAGAGCGCTAACCATGCGGCTATTTCTGTCAGAGCTAACTGTAAGAAACTGCTAACAGCACGTTTATGAATACCACACACGTGATTTTATACTAAACAATCTAAACGCGTGGTTAAATCAAAAAAAAACTTAAAAAATGAATCATTTTCCCTTTGTTTAAAGCAGTTTTTCCTAAATGTTTTTCTTCAACAATCGTCTGGCAGTTCTGTAAACTGTTGCCAAGGTGATTCCCAATGGCTTTTGTTCATAATTTGAATAATTTTCGCGTTGGCAGATAATTTATGTAATAAGAAAGTTAATGGCTAGTTTTTCGTCTCTGGCTTAATAAGACGTTATTAAATTTCTTCTTGAATGGCCCAAAATGATGTCATCCGAATTTTTATTAGGAAATTTGCAGAAATTTGAATTTATATATTTTCAGACATCAGTTCATTAATTTCCCCACTTGCGACTTATGTCAGCACTAGTCTTCCGGCCATCTTGGTACTTTCCGTAAATGGGAATCGTTTGAAATTATCATCAAATTAACCCAATTTTACTGCTAGGGACACCGTATAAGGCTGAGAGACACTTGTATACATCTTTACCAACTTTATATAGACTGCTAGCTACTTTAATACATATTTAAAAAAAGTGGGACTATTTTGCGCCTCGGAACATTAAAATTTTGGTTTTGCGAAAAGCATGGCACGCAAGTTAGGTTGCTAGGTAATATAAACAAACAATCGTGTTTTTCGTTATTTTTGTACAGTTTCATATAAAATTCTTATGCAACAGTCGTTTAAATCGTCTGCATGTCTTATGAATGTCTGTGTGTCGTCTGGTTTGACTTTAATGGTGCATTGTTCTTATAATGGGGCACACGCCTTTAGTTGCGCAATGTGAAAACGTTCCATACATCGAAATTGACTTGTTTTCAAGATGAAATAATAAAAGTGAATTTGTTTCAAAATGTTTTATGTGATTATTTGTGAATTGTGATGAAAATATTGTGTAGTGATAAAGGTCGCGACCCTTCTTCTTCCTGGTTGGCTGCGTCAGCGCGCACCAGGAAGTGTGGAGCAGTTGGAGAAGACCTTCAAACGCCTAATATGATATTGTGAAGGTTTCTATATTACAAATAACTATCTCGATTTCTCGAAAACTTTAAAATGTGCTAAGTTTAAAAATGTGTCAAGGCTGAAGCACCCTATTACGTATTTATCTCCGGAGATGTGTAAGGACGCGAACTATGATGTGTATTGTCTCAACAATTCATTAAATTGATTGCGTGAGTCATCCGTGGTACAGAAAGTGACAAAAAGTGCAGATTTTGCTCGAGACAGGTTCATTTACTTTCGTTGAATAGGACGCGATAGCAACCCGAGCCAGCGGCGTAGGCGGGCTGGAAAAAAGGGCACTGGACCCTAAAACGTAACCTGACACTATTGCTAGCCGGTTATTTTAGCCGCGGAGTTAAATTTAGGTGAACGAATTTGTGTTTCAAGGCTTTCTAGTGTCATCTTTGTCTGAATACAAGACAAGTCACTGGTCTATAATTTAATTGAACCATTCAAAACCGACGCTCATTTCAATTTACTAAAGCCACAACAATGCTTTAGATATTTTTGGGGGTTTCTAAGGGCGGTTTTAAATTTGACACACATTTTCGACCGGTTTTAAGTAACATAGCGTCTTTCAGTACAATTCTAGGTTCAGAGGTCAATAACCTCCGTCATTCAAGTGTCTTATGTTCCGTCTTCGTCTGGCTTCAGCATCAACTCACTTTACATTGTAACACATTTTATGTAAATAAACTGTTTGAAAATTGTGTACCTTTTCTGGAGACGCTAGGCTGGTTCCGGGGGCCCTCAGTGGGCCCCAGAATGGGCGGCGGGGGTGTGGCAGGCGGGGGCGTAGCCCCCTGTCTTGCGAATACGCACCAAAGAAGCACTATGAATGCGATAAGAGCTGCTATTCCGCCGGCTGCTAAAATACTACTCGTTTTTCGCTGCAATCTTGACGTCATTTTACACTTTAGCACTTTTTTTCACACACACTGACACTTTTTTCATGAAAAAATTTGATTACAGCAATTTTTATTTTTGTTTAGTTGTAGTACAACAATCAATCAATTGAAATTTCGTTGAACTGCGCCCGTTTCTTGTAAATTTCATCTTTCAAACTCGAAATCTTCTTGAAAATGTAGTGATTTTATTTAGTGTTAAGTGTTTGCAACCATTAGACGGACCCTACAACAACAAAAACTGTGAAAACTTAATAGGTAGGTTAATTTATTTAAATATATTAAAATTGTTATAAAATATTGTATTCCTACGCCTGTCTTCAATACCTAACCCTACATGCATTTTCAAATCAATTCTGCAACAATTGATTACAACAATCAAAACAGGTTGATTGCAACAATGAAAAATGTTGATTACAACAATGGAAAAAATGTCCTAACGGTACATTCCGCGATAAAACAATAATTAAACCTCATACAAAGCATGTTTTGTTAACAAATTGAACTCGAAAAGGTCAAATATTTATCAGATCAACGGGATTCATGAATGAAGTTCATTTAAAATGCACAATTTTCACAATAAGCGTTGAAATTTTTCTACAGCAAAAGTATGCCAATCGACCTGGCCTGCGCTCAAAATACTTTTCAAGATGAAAATTATAGTTTTTACGAGTTTTACTAGCAAAAAATTACAGAAACCTTCACGATTTTGACGAGTTATCGTCCAGCGATACTAATAATAAATTACTGTCCTTTTTTGCGCTAGTTTTTGCGATAAAATTTGATAAAAATACGAGACATGAGGACTAGACGCCAGTTTGAAATATAATTTCTATGATTTAGATTCATTTTATTAACTTATTTTTACACGTTTCCATTGTTACTAAATATTATCTGTCAAAATATAACCAATTTTAATTGATTACTATTGAATTTTCATTGTTGCATCGAATTATTAGGTACTTGAAACAAGAAACACAGTAATTTTACTTCGTTTTGTATAAATTTTATTTAGTTTTAAACAAAGAAACATTTTTAATGAATCTACAACAAACAACTAAACATTTTCCCCATTATTTTCAATGATTTTTCCGGAAGTAATCAACAAAACACACCTTATTCACGCTTTTTAATCACTTTAGCACAATTTCCTTCACAATTCGACACTTTTTTCAACTTGTATGTCGACTAGTCAAGAAAAACGTGAACAGAGAGTCGTCCAACGACCGCGCGCGTCTCGCTACTAGCGTTCAACTAACTTAAAACTTAGTTCGTACTCAGTCCAAGCGATTGTTAAAAGTTCCCGCCAACGTCATCTCGCTAAACCAATCAGACACACGAGTACGGTTTCTATAGCAACCCTAGCTTCCCAAATGTAAACAGAACTTCGAAAATATTTTGAAAAAACCGTATTTTAGTTTATTGAGAGCCATTAGTTTATTTGACAAGATAGAGAAGTGGAAAGGTGATTGAATGGTAGGTAAAGGTAAGTAGAATACATATTTGAAGAGAGATTTGAAATATTTTATTTAGTTTTTGAGTTATAAAATAGAAAAGCTATGAAGATTTTGAATTTAATACACCTTGATGTCTGCAACCCAAGTTACGTGTATGTATTGCGGGCAGCCTACATTCTGGCGTAATATTTTTAATTGTTGCGAGATTTTTAGTAAATCCGCCACCATTTTAATAGCTTTCATTGTAGATTAATAAAAATTTATTTATTTATTAAATAAACTTCGATGAGTGCAATAAACTTTACAAAATTAATGTATATTTAATAGTTTTTGATGCATTGAGTTATAAAGTTATATAACAATATTTTTGTCATAGTAAATATATTTATTTCTAAGAATGTACTGAACGGTTTAATAGGTTATAAATAATTTATATCAATTGTTTGTTAATTTAAACTCATTTAAATATCAAAATATATGTATAATTTCTAATTCATTCAAAAAATTAGCGGAATAATCGTTACATTTAAATATCTGTAGACGATAAAGTAGGAAAATATTTTAACGAATCTGTCTGTTGTAGTTGAACGGTTTGCCGTATGGCAGCAGCACTAAGTTGATAGTGTTTTGTTTTTCGAAAAAACAACTGCCGGTAATTGTAGTTCAAGTTGATAGTGTTCTGTTTTACAAAGAAACAATTGTCGGTAGTTGTAGTTCATAAGATGGGTACTAAGTTGATAGTGTTCTGTTTTACAAACAAACAAATGCTGGTAATTGTAGTTCAGCATTTTGCCGTAAGATGGGCACTACGTTAATAGTGTTTTGTTTTACAACGAAACAATTGCCGGTAATAGTGGTTTCGTATTTTTCCGTAGGAGGGCAGTACAAAATTTAATTAATATTTGAAACTCACAAATCAGGGTAATTTCTGCCCTTAAAAAAGAGGGTAACAAGATGAATATGTACTGTAGACATGGGTATAAATGTATTGTTGTACATATCGAATTTGTTTTATCGTAGTTTTTATTTTATAAGGTGACTAATTAATTTAATTAAGTGCGTTTGATTGGATTGACGCGGAGCTCCGCTACTAATTGATCACGTTGGATCATTGCTCATCGAACTGTCGGTGAGTGATCACGTATTTCGCCTTCGTTCTCACACACCGTCGTCATTTATAATTCACATACGTTTAAAATGTGAATTCAAGTGAAGAAGAGAGTGTTTCCAGCCGATCCGAGACGAGCGCGCGATTCCAGCCAAGCAGATCCAGGTCTCTCCGTCTCTGCAGCCCAGTACTGTCGTAAGTCTCGACCGGCAACCACAGATTTCCTCGATATATATTGGGAGAATAGTTTCACCCAGGGGAATGATGCGAAGTAGCCTATATCGTAGACCGTACCTCCCTGGTTTTATCGGAGGTCAGCGCTACGAAGACGAAAGACTGTGAAATTGTTTCATAGGCTATATAGTAGCCGGACAGTGTTGAGTATAAGGGCCAACCGCCAGACTATTTACAGTGGTTGGTCGTCAACAAGTAACAGTTCTTAATAGGCGAAGGGTGAAATGTGTCGGAAGGGACGGCAGTACTGGGTAAACCTAGTGTGGTTGGCAGATTCGCACGAGAGACCTGGGGGATGTGAAGCAGGTGCACAAAAAAATATTATAAAATCAAAACGTTTAAAAACGTTTGAATATTTTTGCTGGTCGCGAGCTCGAACACTGGCGATTGATCTGGCAAAAACTTGCTCGATCTCGATCTGTAAACGATAAAAATTCAAATAAATAATACATTTTTCGTATCAAATTTGATTCGCTATAACAATTATTTGCTCTAGTTTATTTTAAACTAAAACATATATGTAAATTTAGTTAGCAATTTCGTATTCTTTGTAGATTTCTATATTTTTTTACTACGAGTCCTAGTTGCACAACATTTTAATTAACTTAATTGCTTTTTAAATTGGTTACTGAATTATTGAATTTTAATAAACAAAAGTTGCAAACTAAAAGAAATACGAACCTAGGACCTTCACCAATCGATTCTACGGCCTAAATTACAGAAATATACAAAATTTTGTTAAAATTGGTCCACGCATTAAATTTTTAGAGCAAACTGAAAGTTTTGTTTCGTTAAAAAAATGTACCTATCTGATATAATTTCTATTATGATTTGTTCCTTTGACGACCTGTATATTAAAAACTAAAAAAAATATTCAAATTGAAAATCAATACTCTGATTTCTCAATATTTTATTGATAGACTAGCAAAATTTTAATTTATTTCCTATAAAATTTATGCCCCTGGAAATGATTGAAACATTATTTGCTCTATATTATTTAAAAGTAAAACATGTAAATTTAGTTTGCAATTTTGTATTCTTTGTAGATATCTGTATATTTTTACTACACGTCATTGTTGCATAAGAATTTAATTAAACTAATTACTTTTGAATTGGTTACTGAATTATTGATTTTTAATACATAAAAGTTGCAAACTAAAAGAGATACGAACCTAGGATCATCACCAATCGATTCTACGTTAAAAAATCTGATGTGGCCAGCACATAACCTCCCGCCCAATACTACTCTTAAACGGTACAAAATAGTATTTGACACAAAAACATACCTTCTTATTTGTTTATTTTCTATTTATATTTGAGAATTTAAATTTTCTTTCGAATATTTATTTAATTTTTTGACATATATTTCACTAAGAAAACAACTTCACAATCACAATGACATGTGTCACATTTCGAAGAAAAAATTAAAAATTTGTAAATGTTTCCATGGTGTACTAGGCATGCAAGATTTGTGAAATCTAATTTCTTTATATTTTATTATCTCTAAATCTAATGAAAATTAATAAAATTAGTATAATCAAAACACATGTAAAATTAAATATTCTCTAACTTTGAAAATAACATAAATTGTTGAAAAAGAAAATTTAACTGTGTTTTTCACAAAAAACTGTTAAGGGCTTCAAGTAAACTTCTACTTCCGGTTGACCAATTTTATCCAAAATCTAATCAGCTCTTCATTTAAATATAAGAAGCAATAATTCACCAAATAGTATTATTTGGTATTATCGTATTTGAGTTATGCGAGACGAAAAAATTGCCACAGACTACACACACGCACACACACACATATATACATACATACATCATCGCGAAAATAGTAAAATCGGATTGTAGGGACCTTAAAACGTGCTTATTCATTGAAAACTCACTACCCAATTTTTTGATCAAAAACAATACCTCCCTTACCTAGAGGTAGGCGGGAGGTACAAATATGTTGATATGCAAAATTTCGTTAATTTTAGTTCAAAACTAAAAATTGTGTTTCCTGATAAAAATTATTTGATATAATTTGTATTATAATATGTTGTACCCCTATTATTTACCAGGCAAACATGTGTAACAATACATAATGTTCTTATGTATTTATGTATTCTCAAAAAATATTTGTAGGTCCATATTTCGAAAATAGAAAAGATAATTTATATTTGTTTTAAATTTCGGGCGTTGTATATTTTATTTTACATTATTGCAATCAACTTTAGTACATAAAATGTATTGGAATAATTTAAGAGTGATTTAAATTCGGTTTAAAATTATATTTTTTGCTATTCTTGAAAATTCAAAATAACTTTATTTTCTTTCGTGGACATTCTACAAAGTCTGGCTTATTTTTTGGGGCGCAGGTTTATTGGCGTAGACGACGACAACCCCTCGACGTTGCCCACTCGTCGAGAGATCTGCAACTGTAGAGCCCCATAGGTTTTCGCATTTTGTAAGTCAAGAAATAATGACATACATTTTAAACTTTTACTAACTGGCTGGATGTTTCTTTTCAGATGCGGGATCCGGAGTTGCAGAGCACAGCAGCCAGCTGTGTGTATGTGTGTGTCTTGTTCTTTCTTTGGTGGCCACCAATTTCTTGTTCTTTTCTTTTTATCCTTTTCCAGATCATTCATATCATTCATGTTCATGTCATTGTTTGCGTCCAGCGGATGCAAACTTTTTCTCTGCAGTTGGGGTGGACCTTGACGTGGTTGCAGAGCTTAACCAGCTTCAGGGATCTGAAGCTGGGACCAACACATCCCAAAGCTCAAATAATATTTTAATATTTTGTTGTATTTTTGTTGTTCTTTTGTTCACAGGTGACATCAACATCCGAAAAATTCGGAAGAAAAATTTATTGTATTTAACTAAATAAATAAATATTTTTATATGTGAAATAAACTGTTTATATTTGTATATTTATGTTTTTATTTCTCCCCAACATTTACAGGCATTGCAAATCTGCAATTGCAGATCCCTAGTTGTATAGAAACTAGAAATGCATAACAAATAACCTCAAATTTATTTATGAGCGAGTAAGCTCTGCTATTGCAGATCTCAATTAAAAATAAAACCCTATTTGATAATTAAATACCCCTAGATCAATTTCTACCCTAGCAAGCCCTGCAACTGCAGATCCCATATAAATTTAGGTCCTGTAAATTATTTAAATGCCCTGCGTCCATTTCTGGTCCAGGAAGCCCTGCAATTGCGGATCTCAATTAAAATAACAGCCATAAGGGTGTAAAATACCCCAATCTGTCAAAATCTAGTCGAGAAAGCTCTGCAATTGCAGCTCTATGTTAGATATGCCAATAATTAGACACCACATACGTTTTAGTTTTGTTGTTCTCCGTCAGGTGGCACCATTGTAGGTAAAACAAAAACTTTGGTATTTATCCGTCAGGTGGCAGCACTACAGGTAAAACAAATGCTTGGCGCTGCTAGCGCATGCGTGACGTCACATACAGGCAGTTGTTTCCCGTTTAGTACCAAGTTTTGACGCGCCGCGTTTCTCGGGCTTCAAATTCCAGTATTTTTAGGTAAATTCATAGTTTTTTGTGCTAAATTAGTAAGTTTAGACACTGGTCCAACGTTTTCAATACATATTTCATTTGGAAATATGTTTATTGATACATAAAAACGCGAAAAAGTTTACGTAATTCACGCGAATGTTTTGTCTTTGAAATATTAAATATTATTGGGAAAATTTCGAAGAATCAGGTATAAAATCATATTTAATGTTAGTTTGAACCGTATTTTATTGATTCATATGCATATTTGTGGTTTTTTAAATAGTATTTATGTTAAAAATTGTACGTTATTTTGTTACTAATTACAAAGGAATTTCAGTTGTCTAATCTACTACTGAAGCAAGTTTATACCGATAAATCTCAGTACAGGTGCTCGCAAAAGTTTCAAATCGCGATTTTAAGGTGAACCATCCGGGCCAATACGGGCTGAAGATAGCGCAAGATGAACATGACTTTTTTGAAACAATATATCATTATTATAATAAATGAAACATGTAATGTTTTATACCTACGTTTGTAGATAAAAGTCCAAGGTTTTGTAATAAATTTTAAAAAGCAAATTTTGTTTACATATTATACATGAACACAATTTTCAAAGTAGTCAAATATATGCCACACATTCCCATGAACGACTACAGTAATGCAAATAATGTGTATATTTATAAATATAATCGTCTATAACATACTAAAATTAATTTACATTTGAATTTACAGTTTTTGAGAAACAAATAAAAATATACCAAAAAGTGTGTTTTTTGGTATATTTTTATTTGTTTCTCAAAAACTGTAAATTCAAATTGAAAATAAACTTAGTATGTTATAAATGATCATATTTACAAATATACGAATTATTTTCATTACTGTAGTCGTTCATGGGAATGAGAGACACAGTATCAAAGTTCTGAATTTTTGACCAACTAGACTTCAACGAATATTTTTTTATAGTTCAATATTTTAGCTATCCTTTTCATCCACATATATAAATACTAGAATGTTCAAAGACCTTACTGTAATAATTGTTTTGTTTTTCGATAAGAATAATTGTAAGAAAATATTTATTTAAATTTGAATTTGCAAAACAAAATTCATGGGACTGGAACGAACCCACAAAAATTTGTACTTCATCTGACTCTGCAATGTACAAGTCACTGTAAAAAATCCATGAAATTTTGACGGATGGAGGGTGTTGGACCATAAAGAACATGAAAATAAATTAAGAATACAGATTTTGCTGTTTTTTAAAAAATAAAGGATGCGTTCTTTCGACGCGTATGTTTGACCTTAAATCTCGTAGTGTAGTTAAAGTTGTGTGTTTGTGTTTTGGAGCCCCCAGGCCCAGGAGATCTGGATGGAGTTACAGGACTTCAGCAGGCAAGGTTAGCAAATTATACATGTACCTCTACTTTTTTGTACCTTTTATATAATCATATATGTTGTGTTTTACATATAATAAGCATTTTAATATTATTTTGTATATGTTGAGTATGATTTGAAACCAGTTCCAGTGACGTGGTCAATTGTGTAACTAAACTCAACTAATTTAATTTAGCTTTTGAAAGTTACGTAACATGTTATACCCAATAGATAAAAACAATATATTTTTAGGAGTTTTAGGGAAAAATATATATACTTTTAAATACATTTTAATTCATTTCAAATGTCAACATTGCTTTGCGAGGCCTTTGAGGGCCTCAGTGAGGCCCCCAAAAGCTGTCAAAAGCTTTCAAGAACACTTTATTACATACAATTATTATTTGATTACAACAATCAATTTTATTTCTGTTTAGATGCAGCACAACAATCAACAATTGAAATTTTGCTGAACTTTCAAGCCCAAAGTGTTCATAAAATTTAGTGAGTGGTGTGTAGTGATTCGTGACAGTGATTAGTGATCAGTGATAGTGTTTAAAGAATTAAAATTGGATGGGCTATCATCAAACGGACCCTGGAAGCAGAAAAACTGTCAAAATTTCGTGTTGCTGCAACGAACAATTAAGGAGAAAGGTCAGTGATTTTTTATCTGTCAAATATTGGTTGATTGTTACAAAATATATTAAAAATGTAACAGAATAATAATTGCTTTTGTACCTATGTGTCCTCTTTGAACGTTTTAAAACATTAAAGTTGAATACATTGACAATAATCCAATTCTGCAACAATGCAACGAATTAAATACAATAATAACTTGATTACAACAATCAAAACTTTGATTACAACAATAAAATAATTTAATTAATTTTCAAACCTATTTTTCCATTGTTAAGTGTCAAAATATAACAAAATGTAATTGATTATTGGTTATTTTAATTGTTACATCCAATGTTTGGTTATTTTGAACAAGGTATACAGTAATTTTACACCATTTTTTCCACAGTTTTTATTTAATTTTAAACAATGAAACATTTTTAAATTATTTGCACCAACCAACCAAGTTCTAGGACTGTAAATCTTAATTTTTGCGCGTAATTATTGAGTTATTTAAATAAATAATTCGATTTTAATACTCTTTGTTGTCTGCAACACAAGTTACATGCGTGTATTGCGGGCGGCCTATATTCTGGCGTATTTTTCTCAACTTTTATTATATTTTAGTTAATCGATCGCCACTTTAAAAGTTCTTAAGATAAATTAATGAAAATTTATGTATTTATTAAATGAACTTAGCTGAATCCAATAGGCTGTACAGAATTTAATTATCTTTCATAGTTTTTGAGATACTGATCTATGAAGATTGAACGGTTTTAAAGTATTATAAATAATTAATATCGATTGTTTTCTAATTTGAACTCATTTAAATATCAAAATCATGCTCTATATTTAATCATTATCAATTTTTGGTTATACTATTATGTTTAATTCATGCGAAACATTTAAGGAACCACCGTTAATCATGCATAATTTTTTAAAAAGTTTGCGGTCGTTTTAAATCAATTGAGGAAAGAATTTTTTTTTATTTTTAGACAGTAAAAATGCTCAAAGTGCAATAATAATATTATATATTTGTTATTAAATAGTACATTGTCAATAATATTAAAGCTGTTTATTTTTTCTTCAATTCATATAACATTCAAACTATTTATTTATATTAACGAAATATTTTATATAAAAAATCAACTTTAAACAAAAAAATCTCAATTATTTTAAGAAATCTAAAACATGGAAGGACTCAAAATAAATCATTGAAATTCGGTACTGGGCGTCGAAATGCCGGCAGCTTCTTCATAGCCAATCTTAGACTTCTTAGATTTGCTACTTTTCCCTAGATTACAAACAAAAAATCCCTAGAATTAGTCACAACAATCAACCAACAATCACCATGCACATACCATCCTTTTTCTTGTCTTTTTTATCTTTTTTCTTGGTCTTTTTCTCAACTTCCGGTTCAACATCCCCTAGCAAATTCACATCCGGTATCTTCCCCGCGGATTTATCAGTCTAGCCAATACAAAAAATCCCCAAAAAACACGAAAAGTCACTAGATATCAAATCATTTATTTGTGTAGTTACCTTATTTTTTTTCTTATGTTTTTTGGTTTTTTTCATTTTTTCCACTTTAGTGATTTTATTATTTGTCACTAAATCGTCGTCTAGTGGCCTATAGATAACATACCAACATTCCGGAACGAAAATAACTGGATTAGTAACATTTTTCCCAGAGTTATGTTATTAGGAATACTCACGTGTCTAAATCGATGTTTAGGGCTCGGTGGGGGTCATCTAGGGCTCCGCCCCGGCTAGATAGGCTGTCATCGCTTAAAGTGGCCCCTTCCGGTAATTCGAGACTCTGATTAACCACAATTTCGCCTCCTAGATCACTTAATTCCTCCGATAAAGAACTATCTCTTTCTCGGTCTTTTTTAGAGAGTTTCCCTTTCTTTTTATTTTTTTTCGCGTTGGTACTGCCTCCAGTGTTGCCACTATGAGCTTTGCGACGTTGCCGGTCCATGTTTAAATACCTATCTGATCGTTTTTCGCCCCCAACTCGTAAAGGAATTGATAAAGACAGTTCTGAAATGCCTGGAATGTCTGACGAATCATAAGAGAGCTTTTTAGATGCGGAGGCACCTTTTAAATAATGTGGATTGTTCAGTTGTTCTTGTTTCCTTGCCTCCCGCATCTAAAAACGTTTTTTATTGGTTAATTACCATATATGGAGTGGTGAAACCATAGCAACGCACTCAATTGTATCTGGTTGTTGATATAGCAAGTTTTTTTTCACTAACTGTCATATTTATTGTATTCTAAGGTATTTTAAAGTGTTTTTAAGTGACTTGAAGTATTTTAAAAGTGTTTTCCAAGTGTTTCAACTAAATTAAATAAGTTTTTTGATTGATGTGGTGTTAAAAATTCGTTACCTTGTTAATTTCGTCCTGGCTGGGTTCACCAGTTCTCCCGCTGTTTCTATCCGTTACGTTGGCGCCCCTGGTGTCCTGTCGCTCGTGTTTAGGTAGGAAAATGTCATCCACGTCATCGATTTCACTCGCGCTATCAGAATCTGATAGCGGGGCGTTAATCCATGCGTCTAAATCTAACCCATCTGGTATTGGAACCTTCTTTTGAGCTTTTGGGGCTACGGGGTTTAGCTCCCCGGAAAAGAGGGCGCAGAGATCGTCGGAAATGCCGGGGGAGGCGTATGGAGCGTCCTCATCGCGACCTAAAAACATTTAAACTTGAAATATCCCTAGAAAATCCCCCACAAACAACGTACGCCTCAAAATTTCTTCTTTTACGATTCCAACGATTACCAAAGACGTTGAAGCCCTTTCTTGGACCTCCAGCTCTGCGGATTTGACGAAATCCCTTAGTTTACCCTCCAGTAGTTCACACAGTGTTGCCAACTCCTCAAAATTATCACTAGCATCGTATGTTTGAATCAAAGTCGCGCTTAACTTCAAAATATTTTGAATAAACACTGAGTGTATGTGACTGGGTAGATTATTATAGGCCAACATATGTTCAATTGTTCTTTTTGAAACCACCGCTTCCGGTTCAACCCCGCCGCCAAATTCCCCTATTAAAAAGGCAGCGGCCAATAGCACCTCGTGCATGGTTGCTCCGGTAACCGCAGCGCTACTGTGTTGCTCGATCAGGAGGGCCAACTCCCGAACAGCAAAGTCCCTAATCGCGTGAACTCGTACACAAACGTCCACTAATTGAGTGGCTAGCACTTTGCCTTGCCGGGAACCGAACTCTTGACCTGCGAGCTCGATTAGAACTGTTATGTACCATTCGAATGAGGTGATGAATTGATAACTGTTTTGTGAACAGATTTGGACGATTTTGGACAGTAATTCGTCCCGATATGCTGTCCCTTCTGCTTTGTCCATGTGAACCATTAATTTTTTTACGATTTCCATTAGATTTTTTTTTGAAACCATCCCGTATAACAAATCTAAAGCCCTCAAACGAATACTCTCGTCTTTATCCTCTAGACATTGTAAAATTAGATCTTTATGTGTTTGAACACTTTTCGGATGCGTTTTAAGAATTTTAGACATGGCCAATAAACCTAAATACTTTAAATTCTGATCGGAATCCTCGATTAAAATACGTAATTTTTGCACACATAGTTGTATGCTAGCCGCATGATTAGGCATACCCGACGAAATGCTAATTAAAACCGCGATTACCGTATTAATACACTCATACAATAAACTCATAGCGGAAGTGCTGAAAACATAGAAAAATATTAGTAAAAACTCCCTAGAAATACATTCTAGCGTACCTGTGAATCAAATTTGTTAAAGGCTCAATTAATTTTTTGCCTAATCGAGGTTCTAGCGGAGTTAAAGCGCCAAACTGTAATTTAAAACTAATCTAAAACATTTTTAAACAAAATACCTTGCTATTATATTAACCAGAGGCTCAGACAACCGTATTCCCACTCCTGGATCAATCAGAGTCAAACATCCGAACTAAACAACAACAAAACCATCGTAACACCCATTTGAAACCATAGAAACAGCTCTACATTCATACAAACCACTCGTAACTATAGTAACGTCGCTAGACAACACGCACAAGTTTAATAGTCAAAACCATAGCAACCGCTTCACATTCGTAGCAACCACACCACAAATATATTCGTAACAATATAACACCGTTGCTAGGAAACACTCACCAGTTTAATAATCTTGATCAGCATCCAATTATTAGTCGAAGTAGTCATCAATTTGAAGAAAACTGGGGCTAAACTCAAATAATTTTTGGGATTTTTTCTGGCTAATTCACAAACAACATTAACAGCTGCAGATTGAACACCTGGATCGGGATCTTCGAGTTTTTCTTTTAGCCTGGGAAAGGCTGGACGTAAAGCTTCCGGAAATTTTAAAAAAACTTTGTACAACATAAGCACAGCTTTCTTCCTAATGTAGGGCTTTGTTGAACTTAGTAGAGTTAAAATATCGTTGGCTAAGTCTCGTGCTAAGTCTGCACTAATGTAGCAGCTTAGTGATGTTAAAGCTAGACCACATTCGTATTGGTTTTGTGAGTTTAACTCTTTTCGAATCATATTTGTTGTTAACATTAACAATTCAGAGTCGCAATGAAATGATTGAGACGCTGATAAATATCCTATTCGTTTGTAAGTGAATTTATTTGAACTCATTACCTCAATAATATTAAAACCGGCCCAAGAAATGTCATATCCCAGCATTTGTAGCTAAAATAACCTCAAAATTTAGAGAAAGTTTGACAGAAGTGGAAAAACTACTTACATAGGTTAATTTCGCGATTGCGTTGCTTTTAACTGAGACATTATCTTGTCTGAGCTCCAGTTTGATGTCTTCCATACATTGAGAAATATATTTAGCCTTAAAAGTCATTAAAAACCATTTTTAATCACCAAAAAATGATCAAACATATTCACCTACCTCATTTTCCTTATTATTTCTAATTCCTCGCACTAAATCGGTTAAATTCTTATCAAACATTCGTTCTAGGTTTCCTTTAACTATTTTTAAAGCCATTTTAGCGATTATTATCAACTAAAAACACTGTAAATAAAGTTAAAGTTCAACCAGATACCAACATCTGTCAACAAGTTTAGTAAATCGATTTTTACGGTGGAATTACCTGTTTTAAATATCACATTTATGTATGAAACGAATTAAATTGTTGACAATATGTTCTTTGAGAGTAATCATAAAGTATTATAGTGAAATAAACATCTCAAATAATAAAATGGCGTTAATTTTTAACTCACAAGAGCCACGTTTATAAACGTTCTATTGTTGCGACATCTCGCGGAACATTTATAAACTATTTTGCTGTCATTTTTTTGGTAAAAATGCTAATAACAATATTTAACTGTAATTTAAACTGTTTTTTAATAATTTACTACATTATAATTAATAAAAATGTACAGGAAACAATTTTATATATTTATATTTGAAAAAAGTTTGCGCGTACGTCAAATAGTTCAGCAATTTGGCGTTAGTGTCGCCACGTACTGGCAATTGAATTTGTTTAAATAATTTTCTGTCATTATTAAGTGAAATAAGCAATTTTAAATAGTTTTATTACAAAATATAGTGTTACAAACAATAATTTATATAAAATATCACATACAAGACGTTGGACTAGAATTTCTCGGGGTGAGTGTACCTGAAAAACCATGGAAACACATTAGACAATAAATAATTACAATAAAAATATGTAATACTCCCTGAAACAGTTGTTGTTGCTTGGAGACAGACCGTAAATATGTATTTATGGTGTTTGCTAGGAGACGGCTTCATTTTTGAAGCATTTTCGATACCAATTCTTTTTCGTGAACATGTTTAATATTTTTTGGTGTCTCAAAATTTTTTCAATTTTTTAACAAACGTCATAAAATATTCTCTTTTTTTGGCCGCCCTCTCTTCAATTGTTTTGAATTATTTTATTTTTTATGGGCGCCATAGTTTATCTTTTATTTTATTTATTTTTTGTCTAATATTTTATTTGTTTTGTCGCTATGGAGACACCGTGTTTGTTTGTTTTTTCTTTGCACTTTGTACATTACACAATTTTTACATTTGGATTATACAAAATACCTATATATGATTGCGATCATGCAACCTTGATCCGGAACCGGAAATGCGACCGGAAGTCAAGTAAAAATCGAGAATTTCTACCGGAAATCGAATCAAAATTGCGCCAATCGCTACAATTGCAAATATACAAATCTTCTTTGTAATCTTATATAAATAATTTGTAAATTTTCACATAGAATTTTTTTTTTCTTTACACAATAATCGAAATCAATTGTTATTTCGTGTTAAAACCCACAAAAAAATTAATGCGTAAAATCTTAAGGCTAGAAACAAAACACACTACAAGAAAAACAAATAATCAAAAAATGAATTCAATTGATTTATGGCCACTGGATCGAGGGGGCGAAGGCCTATCGGCGCCACGAGCGATCGTCCTCTGTTTCCTCCTCTTCCTCGTCGTCCTGGAGCAGCGCCTCCTCCGTGTACTCCGCCCCCAGCACATTCTGGGGCCCAACAAACATTAAAAACTGTCCTAACCTCAAATTTGTTTTTCTTACCTCATCATCGCCCTCCAGCCATCTATCCTCCGGAATCGTGGGCGCCGCCTCCGCAGAGCCCTCTTCCTCCTTCTCCTCTACCTTTTCCTCAGGTTTCACTTCCGGTGTGACCTCCACATCCTTTTTATCTTCAGTTTCCGGTTTCTCGATTACTGGTTCAGTGTCTGGTTTGTTTTCCGGAAGTGGCGGTTGTGGGGCCACTAGTTGGACAGGGGCGGCGCCCCGCGGGGCCCCACTGCACCAGGTCACCGATAGAGTGCGGTCCTGGAAGTTGCGGCCCTTCAAAAGAGCCACTTCCGCTTCCTTGCGAGTTTTGTATTTCAGGATGACTGAGGGGGTTGAATTGTCGGTTATGTATTCGGATATTTCACCAAATTGCTAAAAAAACAAAAGTTAGTTGAGTGAGGTTAGGTTTAACTCGACGGGTTAATTTAATAATACGGAAAAAATCGCGAGGAAAACGTTCAATAAATAATAAAAAGAAAGTTTTATTTAATTTCTGTAATATCATTTTAGGGTTGTATTTCAGGCTCAGGCTCAGAGAGCTTAATTATCACAGTATTACCTACGATGTGCACATAAATAAACAATAAAAAATAACTTACCGCAAAGAAAGCCAAGACGGAGTCACTCTCATCGCTTTCATATCCGCTCACTAGAACTCTGGTGGGTCTGTGGTCCACCACGTGTTGCACCTTGCTCCCCGGTGGGCCCCCTTTAGTACGATCAAGCACAAGGCTTCCGCGAGCAGGGTGTCGGTGTCTTGGTGGGTTCGGTGGGCCCCTGCCACGCCGCGGAGTCCCCGCAGGGGCGAGAGACTGCGCTTGAGCGCGGAGCTCCGCGAGGCGACGCTGCAGCTCCGAGGTGTCGCCCCCTTCCGCCTGACGTGTTATCAAGTCTAGCTCCGCGTCCAGCACCTCGCGCTGCGCCTCCTCTTTACTCTTGCGGGGCGGAGCACCTGCCGGCGGCGCGGAGTTGAGCATGTCTTTGCGGATGGACTCGATCGATTCTTGGACAGTTTTGATGGTGGTCATGAGGAGGTCGCGCTGCCCCCCGGTGGGGTTTGTCTTCTCCAGTTTCTCAATGAGCAGTTTCTGTTGCGCCAATTGTTTCTCCAGGAGTTCCTGTTTCCGTTTCCGGAGGTCCTGGGTGATTTTCAGGGCTTCCTTCCGTTTCTCCTCGTGTTTCTTTTTCAATTGTTCTTTCGCCGCTAATATCTCCTGGCCCTTCACAATGGCGGCCTGCGCGAGGGCCCTACTGTCCGGAGCCCTGCTGGGCACATACACAGACTTGGCGGCGCCCTGCGGGGCCCCCTCGTCGTCGCCTGTCTCCGCCACAGCCGCGGCTTTCGGTTGCACCAGGTTCAGCACTTTGTTGGAGTTGGCGGGCTGCCCCAGGCGGTCCTTGACGGGGCGCGCCGCCACCGCGTTCTGCGGCACCGGCGGCACGTTCTCCTGGCGCTCCGCCCCCGCGGGCGCGCTGTGCCAGAACACTTTGATGAACCGGTTGTTGAGCACCGCCTCGGTGCTCCGGTACGCCGCGTTGGCCTCCGCGTGCGACGAGAACGTGACCAGCGCCCCCTCGGGGTCCCCCTCGAAGTTCACTTGAATATTTATTATTTTCCCGAACTTAGAGAAATGATTGTTGAGGTGCGTGATGTTATTAAGCCCTCGCGGGACCTTCTTCAATTCCAGGCTACAGTTACTAGGATTTTTGGGTCCGGGAGCCCTGGGGCCCAACCTGTTAAAATCAAAGTTGCCTTGTTTGCGTTTCGGAGGCGTTGAAGCGTCCTGCGTGAAATCATGATTGAGTGGAGCGCGTCTTTTAAACCCGTGGGGCCCACCGGGGGGTCCGCCTTGTTGCATGTCAGTAACTGGTACGTTAATCAATTCGCGTTGCATACTAGGTAGCGGTACAAAAGGGGGCCCACCAGGTGGCATAGCCCCCGGTGGGAGCACCGCGCCTCTGGGGCCCACCGACATCACTCGAGGGCGGAAGCCTGCACGGTGGTGCCACATCCCCGGTGCCGACGGATTGTACTCCATGATGGGGCGTTGTGGAGGGTGGTGCGCGCCTTGTAGCGGGTGCTGCGGCTCCAGTGGGGCCCCATTTGGACCGAAGGTGAGCACTCGAGTGAGGGCGGTGTCTTCGAGGACCACTGGGTCCACACCGTGGTCGTACGGGCACATCTCCCCCCGCATACAGTAGCCCTTTTCATCAAAATCGCGACAGCGGCGCTTATACAGCTCAGCGGGGCCCCCCGGCACTGCGGGGCCCACCGCCGCCGCCGCAGCTGACACCACTGACTGGATGCTCTGCGTTGTGGACGTCAACCGCATGTCTGTGTCGCCATGGTTCGAATCTTGAGTTGGCGTTGCTACACAACATACAATAAACAAATAAAACTCATTAAACAAACGAATAATTGTAAAAACAAAAAACTCTTACCTCCCCCAGAGTTCTCCTCCTTGTCTTTCTCCTTCTTGTCCTTGTCCCGGCTGCGAGACCGCGTCGGAGACCTCGGCGGGCTACGGTTCCTATACCTCGTTGGGCCCCGGTGGCCCCCGTGCCTCGGACTCCTACTTCTCGATCGGATCCTCGTAGCGGGGCTCCCGGACCTGCTGCGGCGCCAGCCCCCCCGCCGCGCCGGCGGCGACTTGTTCCTCCACGGGCGACTGCGTCTAGGGCTTCTCTCACGCGATCGAGAACGCTTCGCCCCTCGCGGCTCCCATGAACGCGACCGCGACCGATTTCTCCTTCTGCGAGGCTCGTCTTTCTTGGAGACTGAGCCCCCGGTGGCCCCAGTTGTCGTTGAGACCGTCTGGGACGCGGTGTCGTCCGCGATGGTTTTCTTCATGGTCACATTTCCGTTGATGCTTTCGGATAGGTTCGGGAGTGTACTAACAGGGATAATTGGTCTTATATCTTTCACTATTATTGTGTCTGGTTCTTTTTGAATGGGTGTAGGGTTTGGATTTGGGGGATTTGTGTTGGGAATCATTAAATAATCCTGAGACTCAATAGTTTTGAACAATGATTCAACGAACGGTTTCGTTTCGGACTGTAAAAATACGTCGAGTTGTTCAATCATCCCTTGGCGGAGACTGTCTACTGATTTGTCTTTTTTAACGAGCGCGAAAACATATTTAGCCAGAGCTTCCGGGTCGGCGTCGCAACTAGAATCAAATTGAACGCCACGAATTTAATACACATGCGATAAGAATAAGAGCAAAGGTCGTTTGTACTTACAGTGGCTCCAGAACTGAAGTCAGCCAACTTTTGAACGCATCTGGATTTTCTATCAGCATTGTAAACCACTCAAATCATCTGTATTCATACAGAACAACAATAAAAACACTAGATTATCACTGAATTTTATTGAAACACTGTGAATTAAAGCGCACACGCGAAATAAATGTAACCAAATGGCAAACAACGACACTTTCTAGAAAATCGGTGCCATCTTGTCAAACTCTCGCCATGAGACCAATCCAGGGGGGTAAAAAAACCCTAAAGTCACTAAAAATAACCGCCGAAAATTACTGCGCAGTAACAAATAAACCCTACTATATATAGCTTGTTCCTGTCAAAATATTTATTTCAAAGAAATGGAAGTTGTAATTTCGCCAGACGAAGAAGTGCAGCCGAAAAATAAAAAGGTTAAACACAAAATAAAGAAACGTGAAGTACAATATGTCGCTACAACTGCACAAGTACACTCGGTACCTAAAATACACATACAGACACACGAGTACACACCACCAAAAGAATATTCTGACACTACATTACGTACACCTCAACCAAATACAGACAAACCCTTAAATACTCTTAAAAATCCTTGTGATATTGACCTCACTATCAGTTCTGGTGATGAAACAGATTCAATGAAACCCTTTTGGGACATTTTATCAAGAAATACAGGTACTACTTTTTTATACTTCACTAAATCGTATTACTAAAAATTTCCATTGTTAGAAGAGTCTGAAGTTCCATTGTTGACAATTAGGCATTTGGGAAATGTGGACGATATAAATTATGCTCGTCTTATAAAAGAAGCAGAACAAAGCAAAATTCAACCTATTTATATTCGTGACATTTTCAATTCTCAAAAGCAGGATTCAAAATCGTTTTTCTTTAAATTTGAGTCGTTAGAATACAAAGTAGTTAAAATTCAGGGTGTTGTCACAAAAATTAAAAACAGTGTCACTTCCAAATCAAACATTTGTGGTAAATAAATAATTTCACATTGAAAACTCTCAGATTTTATTTAATTGTGTTTTTAAGTTGATGATAACACTGGGGTGATTAGAGTATTAGTTGATAATTCTTATGATGAGATTAAATATCGTTCTGATGTAAAAAAGAATATAAGAGAGTCTTGCCAAAACAAAACTTTAAAAACTGAGGAGCTTATAAAAATTGTTCAAACTCCAGATGACGAATTTTTTAAGGACTTAACCAAAGACACAGAAGAAGCTTTTTTGAACACCGTATGTATCAAAATTCCACTTACCTTGAATCTTTTTTACTACTTTTCGTTGTAGGTTGCATTAATTTTTGGTAAACAGACAGATAAAAAAAATATTGCACAATTTCCATTAATTACAGAACTAAAACTCTCCGACAAAGTAAGTTTTTGACGTTTACAACAATAGACAATTGTTTATTGACTAATGTATTGTTGCTGTTTGATCTCCTAGGTAACGATTATTGGGCGATTGTTGGAATATAATAAAAAACGATTTATTTACGCGTATAGTATGAGGCGATATCTTTCAGAGGCAACATTTGAAGAATTTTGTAACCAATATGAAAAAGATTTTTGTTTGAATGAATTACCTACTAGTAAAATACTTTACAAAAGGCCCCAAAAAAATGTTTGTCGGAGAGAAACTAATATTGATGTATGGTCTGATGACGATTCGTCGGACCATCTTTCAAGTGAATGAATGATTTTTAATTTGAAATATTTTATTACTAAGCAAGAAACATACATATTTATTTATATTTTTATATGCAAATAAAGTGCAACTTTTTATACTTTGTAACTTTAATTGTACCCTTATATTATTCCTTGATTAGAAAAGCAATTGTTTAAGTCTAGTTTAACTTATTTTAGTTAGAAAATAAATCCCCTAGAATGCAGCAACTTATTTAACACGTATGTATTGCGGGTCATATACAAACAGGGGTATTTATGTTCATCTTTTCGTTTTAATTTTATACTGACTGTACTAATCAACAAATTTTATTCAATTGTTTAACAGTTACTTACTAAATTATGGGGAATCTAAAAAAAATAATATGTTAATTTATCTTTACTGGTTCAAAAGATATAGTGACCTAAACTGTAAAATATTTGATGTTCTCAACACATTATTTCTTATTTTGGTTTTTATTTTGTACTGACTGTACTAAATAACAAAATTTAATCAATTGTTTACCAATTATTAATTAAACTATGGGGAGTCGAGAAAAAAATGTTAAATTAATTTATCTCTAATAGTTTGAAAGATACACAGGTTCGTTTTCAACATAAACTGTTTTATTTTATAACAAGTTGTGCCAACAATTAAAATACTTGAATACTAAAAAAATGATGTCCGAGATGACAGCGTCGCTATAGCGACCGCAAACAAAACGTTGATTGTTGTAGAAAATCCCTGATTTTGACGTCGCCTCTCGAGATTTCTTCTGTTTTTCATTGTTTTTATAGAAACTGAAGTCCGATGCCGAACTGAACTCCCGGATTTAACTGATCCCCGCGTTGGTATTTCAACGGGAAACAATAGTTCAGTTCGATTCGGGCCATCTGCCCCACTCGGACTGCGACCCCGACCCCGTACGCCACCCGGATGTTCTCGCGTAGCTCTTGAAGCGTTTGTTCGACGGCTTCCGGTTTTAAGTTTGCGACGTTGCCAGCGTTGACGAATAAATGCGCGCGGAATAAATCCCCGAAGCCCCCACGTCCGGGGCGGAACGGCAGCGGCGCGTAGAGGTGTAGGGCTGCGCCCCAATACACATCCGACCCCAAAGCGTCTCCATCCGCGTGGGGGCCCACCCCGCGTGTCTGGAAGCCTCGTAATGTTAGGGGGCCCCCCAAAAAGAATTGATCGGCGAGTGTTATTTTTTTGTCTGGACTGGTGGCATGTAGGGCCCCAATTTGGAAGCCACCTTGAAGAGTGACCTCCTCTAACAGCGGGAAGTTAACTTGCCCCATTAATTCATTTTTCAAAAAGCCCACATCCCCCCCGAACCCCGCGAGTTCAGTTGTTATTTTCACAAGGCTACCAACGTGAGGGAAAATTAATTCGTCGCGTAAATCTAGTGACACAATATGTTTCAAACTGGAGCGAAGACTTAAGCCAGACTGCTCGCGGACGGAAAAGGAAGTAGCGCGAGACATCGCCCCCAGGTCGCGGATGGCTGCGTCCCACTGCACGCAGTGGCGGAGCCCTAAACCTGGAATCGAATCAAACGCGAGCTCTAACAGTGCCCCCCTGTCAATTTGCCGGTACCCCGACCATGGCCACTCCGCCAGCGTCTGATACAAACTCGACGTCAATCTATTGAGAAACACTCATAAATAAAGCTGAAATATGCACATAACAAATAAAACTTACACGCTATTATATTTGCCGAGCAGTGGTTTCACAAACTGTAAACTAAAATTGTTGGTTTTCTTCGACCCGTAGCTGTATTCCGTCTGGATTCGTTCCCCGCGCCCAAACATATTCGGGAGCTTCGCCCCGACGACCAGAGCCCCCTCATTGTTGCCCACTGTGGTGTTAACGCCTCCAATCACTCGTTTTAACTCTTTCACGTAAAATGTAATTTCTAAACCATCAGCTGTTGCGCTGGGACCTTTAGAAGTGTCAATGTAAACACCAACGTTTCTAAAACAGCCCAAACTGTCCAATTTTGTCCGGACAGAATGAGCTTTCAGGATTACGTCCTGAAAATCGTTAGCCTTGAAAAGCTCTTTGACAGATTGTTGTATTATATCGTCTTTGGTGCGACCCAAACCATTGATATGAATTTTGTCAACACGAGCCTTAAAAAATAAAATTACGCAATAGCAAGGATTAATATTTATTTTGTACACCTACCGGGATGCCATCGAGATGGATTTCTGTGCGTTCGTTGCTTTCTTGTGGGGCTTGTCTCGCCTGCATTTCTTCCGGACGTTTTGCCTGTGAATTTTGTTTAAAATACGACTGATTTGTGACACTTACAATCTGACAGTTTTAGGTTATAAAGCTATATTTATCGATGACAACATTTATGCTTATTTATTAGTTTATTTACCTTTGCCTGTACCGTTCCCATTATTTTTTATTATTTTCTGCTTCATGTATATGAAATATTTACTAATTTTGATGTTTTAACATATTAAATTTAAAGATAAATCAATCATTTCCAACCGTTACCAACATTACCCCACAATTACGCAAAAATTTCCCTAAACGGTTATAATGCATTTTAGTTCCGATATTTACGTACTGATGTCTCTGCAATCGTTCGCAACTGTCAAATAAATCAAATCTAATCTGCATAAATGGTATATTTACTTTTAGTGAATTATTAAACATAAAACTGCAAGTACAAAATTCATTTTACAGAAAAATGTATTCATACGCAACTGTCAAAAAAATAGTGCAATTTTACAAAAAAAATTCCCTCATGTCACTGTATTCATACGCAACAGTCAAAAGTAGTACAAACAATTTATTTATTGAATCAAACAAAACTACAAATACAAATAAATGAATTAATTTTACAAAGTAAGTATTTCGGAAGCTTTATTTTCAAGTAAAAGCTCCATCGAAGCGACATGCTTGCACCAAACGTCAAGTCGTTGAACCATCGCTCCAATCTGCCCCCGATCCAGTACCCGGGGTTGAACCCACGTCATATTAACAGTAGATGCAACTTGATCAATCGCCCCCCGAACCAACCCCTGCGCTAGTGCTTTCATAACTAAAAGCTCGATTTCGTTAACCGGAAGTCGCGTTTCGGCAGCTATTTCCGCAAACGATAGCTGTCTGTCATGTGATGGACGTTTGAATGTCATTTCCATCAAACATAACAGCGAGATTTTTTGACGTAAAAATAGCTCTTGAGCCGCGAGATCAGCTATTTTGGACCATTGAGGCTTCATTGTTTCGAATTTATGTATGTCGCCTTGATTGAAAGCGTACAACAGTTCTACCAACCACGAGTTTTCGGTCACGCGTAGTGTTTCTAAAACGGGGTGTGCTAATAATTCGCCTAGATTGTATACACCGTCGCCTAGCAACGCTGCTAAACCTAAGAAGAACGCGTGTTGATGTTGTATCTCAACTGACAGTGATTCAATGTCAATGCAACCAAGATATCTTAACGCGGTTCGATAATATTGACCGTGGTCGCCCTGGATACGGTAATACTGTGAAGCTAGCAGATAAAACTTGCCGTGTACAGTGGTGACCCCATCCCCGTTATCTAGTGTAGCTTCAACTTCCTCTATAATTTTTTTAGTGTTTTCTAAATCGTTTAATTTTTCGAGATACAATTGGCCGGCCAAAACTTTACACAAACTATGCGCGTCACTGTTTGTTTTCACTTTAACCGCGAGTTTTTCGATAAAAACTACCGCTTCTTTTTTATCTTTGTACTGTTCGAGAATATTCGCAAGAATTTCTACTAAAGTTAGTGGATTTATCCTAAAAATAAATTATAGGTTAACTCAATGACGTTTCATATTTTAAGTGTCTTACTTGTTCTCAAATGTTGAAATAAAGTTGCTGTAGAGTTGAATTAGAGCGTCGCCCTTCTGTAGGGATGGATGTTTGACAAATGTGTAAAGTTTCAGCGTTAATTGATGCCATAAACTGTAACAAACGTATGATGAAAGTTTATGTAGTAATATTCGTCTTTTTGTGCACTTACCGTTTGTTGTAGAGTTCTTCAAGTTGTGTCCATTCTGTAGCTAGCTCTTTCGATGATTCTGATTGCTTTTTTGTTAAATATTCGGTTACATTAACCGGTTGAATTGCTGTAGTTGCCATTTTCGATGCGAATGACAAGCAAGTAAGCACGATTTGGAAAAATGGCGGCGGGTGTGACGTTTGGTGGAAAAACAAAATACACATTGGCGTCTCGTTATTTAACACGTAAAATTATGTTTAAACTATTTTATAATAATAAATAACAATATTTATTACAAGTTTCATGTGTAAATACTTCTAAATAATACAATAAATAGATAGAAAAATGAATATATCAAAAGAAAACTTTAATTTGGTACGCTACTGCATCGTGTAGTTCAGGGTATTTTACACAGATGGCGCCACAGTTACTGTATCAAAGAAATGTCAAACTATCGTAGAATAAACATCAAAATTAACAATATTTTAGCAGTTTTTCAGACTTAACAATAATGTATAACCATAAAAAATAGTTTAACAATGCGTCATAGACCAAGTGCAGGTGACCAACTGAAGAAACACTGGTTTCCTGTTGGTATATTAGTATGTATAATTCTAGCCTCAATTCGTCCGCAATTGGGCACAAAAAATGGTATAACAATTTAATCAATCAGTATAATTGCTTTAACAATAAATATTTTTATATTTTAGGGCCTTTAAAACCAGAGTTTACTGTGAAATATGGCTGTGTATGTTTAATATTCCTATTAAGTGGTTTGTCTTTGAAAACTGACCATTTGGTTCAGACTTTGAGTCACTATAAGTTGCATTTATTCATTCAGGGATTTACTTTTTGTGTAGTGCCAGTATTGGTACAAATTTTAGCGAGATTATTAGCGACAGCAGGTCTGTTAGATGGCTGGATACGGCAGGGTTTAGTAACTGTTGCTTGTATGCCTCCGCCTGTATCTTCAGCTGTTATTCTAACACGCGCTGCCCATGGCAACGAAGCTGCAGCTATCTTCAACTCTGTTTTAGGGAGTTTTCTAGGGATTTTATTCACGCCACTGCTGTTACTATTGAATGTTAGTATATCTTAAATAGTTTAAACATAAATAAATAATATTATTTGCAGTTAGGTTGGACTACTTTAGTTCCATTGGCGAGTACGCTGCTCCAGCTAGGGGGCACAGTCCTAGGGCCTCTTTTACTGGGGCAGGGGCTTCGTCGGTGGGCCCCAGTGTACCAACACACCAGACTGTTACCTCTAAACGCGATAGGGCAACTAGCGTTGCTTCTAGTAATTTTTACAACATTTTGCGAAACTTTCGATGCTAGGGAATTTCATTTAAGCGCACTGGACGTCCTCTTGACGGTTCTGTTGGTACTACTGCTGCAGATGCTGCTCCTAGGACTTAGTTTCTCACTAGCTAAGTCACTAGATTGGGAATTTAACGCTCAGGATGTGGCAGCAATTGTTTTCTGTGCCACACATAAATCTTTAACTTTAGGTAATAAAACTGGGTTTATTTTTAATTATAATAAACAAAACAATAATGCAATAACAAATAAACATCGATGATGATTTGGTTTGTGGTACTTTCAGGCGTACCAATCTTGAGGATAATGTTTCACGGCTTTTCGCATTTGGGGCAAATTTCTTTGCCTCTGCTAGTGTACCACCCCACGCAAATCATATTGGGGGGCCTCTTGATGACAGCCCTGAAGGATTGGGTGCACCAACATAAAAACACCAAACGTCTCCCAATTTAGGGACATTTTATCCGTTCGATTTTAAAACATTCCAATTTTTGCTTTAGCTAAACCTAACTTGGGTTAAATTTTAATTGGGACGCATTTAAAAGTTAGGTTTCGTTCACCTATCCTAGGTTAGGGCCTTAGGGGCCCTGTTAAGGCCCCGAAAGGCCTTGATACGAAACCACTGTAAATTTAAGGTCAAACATACGCGCCGAAAACATATTTATTTAAAAAAAAAAAACAGTAAATTCTGTGTTCTTCATTTATGTTCATGTTGTTGATGGTCCAACAACCTCCATCCGTCAAAATTTCATGGATTTTTTACAGTGACTTGTACATTGCAATGTCAGATTGTCGTTGGCTTCGTTCATTCCCATGAATTTTCTTTTGCAAATTCAAATTTCAATAAATTATTTCTTACAATTATTCTTATCGAAAAACAAAACAATTATCACAGTGAGGTCTTTGA
The DNA here is from genome assembly GCA_963942605.1 of Poecilus cupreus. Lineage (NCBI taxonomy): Eukaryota > Metazoa > Arthropoda > Insecta > Coleoptera > Carabidae > Poecilus > Poecilus cupreus. The sequence goes on from OZ012713.1 coordinate 5,646,694, forward strand.
ACATTCTAGTATTTATATATGTGGATGAAAACGATAACTAAAACATGAAACTATAAAAAAATATTCGTAGAAGTCTAGTTGGTCAAAAATTCAGAGCTTTGATACTGTGTCTCTCATTCCCATGAACGACTACAGTCATGAAAATAATTCGTATATTTATAAATAAGATCGTCTATAACATACTAAAATTATTTTACATTTGAATTTACAGTTTTTGAGAAACAAATAAAAACACACTTTTTGGTATATTTTTATTTGTTTCTCAAAAACTGTAAATTCAAATTGAAAATAATTTTAGTATGTTATAGACGATCTTATTTATAAATATACGAATTATTTGCATTACTGTAGTCGTTCATGGCAACGTGTGGCATATATTTTACTACTTTAAAAATTATGTTCATGTATAATTTGTAAACAAAATTAGTTTTTTAAAATTGATTAGAAAACTTTGTACTTGTATCTACAAATGTAGGAATAAAACATTATATGTCTTATTTATTATAATAATGATATATTGTTTAAAAAAAAAGTCATCTTGCGCTAACTTTAGCCCGTATGGTTGACCTTAATTTTAACTTAACCTCGGTTAAGATTTAATTAATTTTAATATACTTTACAATGTAAACAAAATAAATAAATTTGATACAACCATCGACTTTTATTGACTTAAAACTGTTAAAAGCGTCGACAAACTTACAAATAACTTATAAAACAATTGACTAACTTAGAATACATGTATTTTTGAGCGATTTGTATGACTCAAGTCATCGTCTAGCGTTAGTAATATCATAAAACTAAAGAACATTGCAAAAGCGCTTAAAAAATGCCATATGTCATGGGGATCGTAGAAGCCGAGCAGTTGGCACGACTGGTTGTATTGGCGCGACTCTGCGGGCGTCAACTGTTAATAGAAAAACAAAAACACATCGGTATTATTATATATAACAGGTGGTGGAAATACATACAGCCCAAGAAATACTTTTATGTATAAAAAAGTACATAGCAGCGGTCCAAGTCAGTGTAGCCAACACAATAAACAACACAGCGTGCACCATAAGCTTCTCTTTGTGTAGAATCTGTAAAACAACAAATAAACAGTTGGCAACCCTGACATACGAAACAAAACACTTGCAAGTACCTTCATAACAATATAAAACAATGTATACAGCAACAAGTTGGCCATGAATATAGCCAACAGATAAGTCGCAAAATCCCTGTCATGGTTTAACAATCCCAGTACAGCCAACCCCCAATTGCTAACATTCCCTAGGACCAACAAACACATCCGTCCCTTGTAAACGGGCCTCAACATATTAACAGGACCGGCTCGGAAATCATTGCTCAACGTGCGGAAGATTCGAAGGAAGACTCCACGGTCGCACTTCCAACAGCCCATGTAGTAAATCTGTATCGTTAACAACAAACACGTGAAGAGGTGTAAAACGGTAAAAGCGATCCAGAAGTAAACGCTGGGAGCCAGGATGCCCAGCATCCCCAGCGAGATGGCTGCGGCCAGGACGCCGAACGTGGCGTACGCCGTGGCGTTGATGTCCGGGTGCCGGTTCTGGTAGATCTTCACCATGCACAGCACCGCCATGATGTACATGAAGCTGGAGTCGAACTGGAAGTTGGTGTGGTTGGGGCACACGTGGTATGATGCGCTCAGCACGCCCTCCATTATGAGGCCCGTCCCCATCGCGTAGAAGAGGCCGTGGTGCTGCGGGATGCCGAACTGGCGCTCGAACTCGAAGTCTTCGTTGTGCCAGCGCTCGCGACGGTACACCTGGTGGGAATTTTGTTTTTTTGGAATATTTTCAGAATTATTAGGAATTGAGAAAAATGCAAGAAATCAAAATTAAAGAAATGAAATACTCTACAAAAAAAAGGTCCTTACGAATTTTTTCAAATATCAATAGTTTGTTTGAAAAATGCGCTTGAAAATGACTGATTTTTTAAAACAAGTTCGCGATTTAAAATGCAAACATTCAAGTAGTTTTTTGTATATATTTTAAGAAATAAGAAGAATTCGAGAAAAATACAAGACAATAAAATTAAAGGGCATAAAATGCTCTACAAAAAAGATCCTTACGATTTTTTTCAAATATAAATAGTTTGTCTGTAAAACGTGCTTGAAAATTGCTGATTTTTTAAAAGCAAGTTTGTAATGCAAACATTTTGTTTTTTGTATATATCATAAGAAATATAAAGAATACGAAAAAAATGCAAGACAACAAAATTAAAGAGCGTGAAATTCTCTACAAAAATGGTCCTTAAAGATTTTTTCGTACATCAATTGTTTATTTGTAAAACGCGTTTGAAAATAGTTGATTTTTTTATCACGAATGAATTGAAATATAGCATATGAGTTTCAATACTATTTATATTTTGTTGCTTTATCTTTTTACCTATTGACTTTACAGCAAAACTACTAAGTACAAAAGTTATTCAAAATTAAAAAATATATGCATTAAAGACCATTTGGTTACTTAAATATTAATATTTCTATAAATATCAATAAATTAAAAGAAAAATTTGAAAAAATGTAACTACCTTGAAACTTTTGAACGAAACAAAATAGAAGCAACCTGATTTATAGTCAAGTAAACTACCACTTCCGGTTGTGGAATTTTGTTAAAAATGAAAATGTATGTATTGTACTAACCAGCGTTATAAATAAGATCCCCAACATGACGTAGCCCAAGTTCGAGAACACGTGATTGAAATCGCTCAGAAGACCGAGAGGATGCGCGCACAGGAAGTTGTAATAGCACAAATCCTGGTTTCCGGTATCTGATAAAACTTTTTGGTACGTTACAACCAACTGAACCACCGGTAAACCATAAAAAATTGCAACCGTCAAAACGTGGTACAAATATAAATAACTCTTTTTCTGTAAAATTCTCGGAGGTTTTTTAGCCAAGTCACAAACGAACATAACGCCTTTCGTCCGATAAATATGTCGCTCAGATTCCGCTTCCGTTATGGTGTCATATTCGGTTTCATCCAACGAACTATTATCGTCCCGATCCAAGATATCATCGTCGAAAAAATTCCGCGACGCCACTGTACTCGCCGGTGTTAATATAGCCGCAGTATCATCCAAAATGGCGTCAATCGCGTTCATTGTGAGCGGAAGCCGCTGCCGTCGACGGGAAATGAAAAATAAGAAGATCCACGCGAACAAATGAACCCCAAGAGCTGTCAAAACTGTCACTAGGACAGCTGTCAAATAATCGCGTTTCGTAGCACCCGGCAACACTGTAAACGTCACTTTTTTTTCGCGATTAATAACCCCCGGATATTTATTTTGACCCGTACAACTGTAATCTTCACTTTTCGATACTAGTACTATAAAGAAACCTGTTGGAAATTTTGATTTTGGAACTGTTAAACCTCCACTTCCGGCGACCGTTTCCCAGAATCCCTCGAACCGGATATCGTGCTCCAAATCGTACACTGGACACTGAAACAATTGGAAATCACTCAAAGCCCTAAAAAGTCCCTAGAATTACTAACCGTATTGTTTTGTACACTCACAAACATACATATTTGGTCGTCAGAACTGATTTTTAATAGGACTGTATCAGTTTCATCCATTGTATCGTTAATTTGTTCATTTGGAAATTCATAATAATAGATTTTTGGCGCGCTTGGAGAAACAATTGCAGTGTATTGTATTTCTTGTTGGATGTGAAACTGTGTTTCCGGTGTTAAGTGTAATGAAAACTCGACGTTTTCCGGCGAAGAACTGCTCAAAGAGACGCTCAAACTAGCTGGGGTAATATTTCTAGAGTTTTTTAGTGATTTTTTGCGTTCAATTGTCATTTGATCAGGACATAAAGTCCTAGATGTATTGTTAAATTCTAATTCGCCGTTTTCTGTATCCACCAACAATGGTAGTTGCCATGACAACACTTGACGCTGTTGTCGAACAACCACTAGAATTGGAAATTCCCTGCTGGCGTTCGTACTAGATACTTTTACTCTAGAAGGATTCAGAGCCTGAAAAACAGGTTAAAGTATTGTTAATTGTTCAGTATTTCAATTAAACAATACTTACATCTGTATTGTTAAAGCGAAAAATATACTCTATAGTATTATTAATAACTCCTGTATGCATACTATTGATATCTAAAGTCAAAAATGTTGTATTCGCTTTGCCCAAACTTATAATATTGTGTAATACAAAAAATATTATAAATAAGCTTGACATCTTGTGCAAAATAGCTAGAGACATAGTAATATCTATAAAATAGCACCACAATATTTATTTATTTAGTTTCCTATCACAGAATTGATACATAATCACTTTGCAATCTTTCGTGACAACTTCACATACAATTTTTTTGCTGAAACTGCAAATTTTTTGTGCGTTTCTGTACTTCAGCTTATAAAGAATATAATATATATCTAAAATGTTGATTTTCACTCTAAATTATTAATCATTATAGGTTTTATTGTTAAAAAAACTCACATTTTTCAGAAATCGTAATAACTGTCAGGTTAGTTCAGCGTTTTGCCGCAAACGTCAAACAAAATTGGCGCTAGCATACAGTATTCTGAACTGTCACTAGACATATGTTTAAATTACTTATTTTAATTATTATTTAGCTCTAAATGCTTTAGGAACTACTAGGACAGTTAAAATAACAAATAAATTATTTAATTTATATTAGCTTTGTTATAAATACAGTGAAATAAGTGTAAAAAAATTTTTTGTAAGAAATTGTGACGTACGTCGCTTATGAAATTCCTTACAAATAAACAAATCGTTTAGCTGTCAAAATTCATAGTTTTCTGACATGTCGCTCTAAAATTCTTAATAAAATGAGTGTCGTTCGTAGTAAATGCCTCGAAACTACATCAAAACCTTTAGAAACTGGTGATATATCTCCTAAAGTGACGACACCAGAAGAAATTTTGCGTTTACCCAAAATAACTGAAACATATTTGTGTTCGCCCGATGCTAACATCTACGAAATTGATTTTACGCGGTTCAAAATCCGCGATTTGGAGAGTGGGGCCGTGCTTTTTGAAATAGCGAAGCCCCCGCCTGATAACCCAGAAGGGGGCGGCGCCCACGAGAAAGGTGACACGGAAACTGAAGAATCTTTAGATCCAAACGCTGGGAGATTTGTTCGTTATCAATTCACGCCTCAGTTTTTGAAATTGAAAACTGTTGGAGCAACGTAATGAATTATTTATTGTATTTGTTCTTCTGGAATTAATTATTTCGTTGTAGGGTTGAGTTTACTGTTGGTTCGAGACCTGTGAATAGATTTCGGATGATAGAGCGACATTTTTTCAGAGATAAACTATTAAAAACGTTTGATTTTGAATTTGGATTTTGTATTCCGTTTTCTAGGAATACTTGTGAACATATTTATGAGTTTCCTACCCTGCCGCCTGATTTAGGTATGTTGCTATGGTTACTCTTCATTTCTTTGTTGATTTGTGTTTGTTGTTGTGTATTTCTTTGTTGAAACGTCAAAGTTGTGTGAAAGAATAGTTTTAAGTGCTTTTGAAGATGTGTAAGTGTGTCATATGTGTATTTTAGTTCGCGAAATGATTTCTCATCCATTTGAAACCAGATCAGACAGTTTCTACTTTGTGGATGATCAACTTGTGATGCACAATAAAGCCGATTACGCGTATAATGGTGGATTATCTTAAATTCTAGCTACAAATACACGAAAGTACACATTCCAGCCATCTGTAAGTAGCACTTTTCTGTTCGCACGAAGCTAAAACTAACCTAAAACGTGCAAATCTGCTTAGAAAACACAGTTTCTGCAAATTTTAGACGAATTTAGCGCGTAGGAATATATACACTACACTATTCTTGACAGTTGCTGTTTGTTTGTTGATCTCGTTGACAACTGGATTGTTGTGAGCCATGCCAACGGATTACACTATTTAAACAATAATTATTATATAAATAAATGGATATTTATTGAGAAATAACAACAAATGTGTGTAACAAATAAATTTATTTAACAAAACAATTGTAGTAACTTTATTTTTTCTTTGGTTGGTTCAATGCTTCCAATACAATTTCTATGAATTCTGCAGGTTTCTCGCTATGGACCCAATGTCCTGATCCAGCTACTGTTTTAAATTGTGCGTTGGGGAAAAGTCTTTTTATTGAATCGTGATCTTTTGATTTTAAATATTCGGAGATTGCGCCCGCTATAAAAGTGGTGGGCCCCGCATATTGAGCTCCACTTTCAGGTACAATCGGGAAACTAGCTATATTCGCGTAGTTTTCTTTCAAAGCTCGTAAATTTATTCTCCAATCAACAGTTCCATTTGGTTTTTGCACTAAATTTGTTAATAAAAATGAGCGAATACCTTTGTCGGGGACTGTAGCGATTAGCGCTGCGTCTACAGCAGCCCTAGCTGTACTTAGGGCTGTGTTTGGGGGCACTTGGACCCCAGCCATTGCCGTGAAATATTTCATATTTAAATTAATATCTTTTGGAGTCGTAATGGGTGAAATGTCAACAACAATTAAACGTTCTACTAACTCTGGATTTGATAACGCAAAGTACATACCGACTCTACCACCCATACTATGCCCCATAAACGCCACTTGGGGTATACGCTCCGCTTGTAGAAGCGCTTTTATATCCCCAGCTAAAGCTTCATAAGAGTGCACATTTGAATGCGAACTGTCCCCGTGATTTCTCGCGTCCACGGCGATAATTTTCCTCGCAGGGTTTGTTCTTCGTTGCAGAGCTTTGCAAATTGAATTCCAGTTACCTTTGGACCCAAAAAGACCATGCATTATAAGCAACGGAGGGTTTTCTAACTTCTCTTTGACATCTCGAGTTTTTGTGTCTTCATACGATGCGAATGATAGTTTAACAGGTTTTGGGTCGTTTTGGAGTTTTGTTGAGGGTCCATGGACTATATTTCGAGTTAAAATACGGATTGGACGTTGTATAACACTCATTTTATGTAATTTGGATCTTGAACTTGTAGAAATGTTTGAAGGTTAGAGCGTTGCATAGTGGCGCCCTCATTTTGTTTGAACTAATGTGACAGCTGCGAAATTAAATATTATTCTCTGGTTAAATTCTAGTATAATTTAAATTAATAATTAGTTTTAATAGTTCCTGAATATATTTAGATAGTTATTATATATTTATAATCTATAATAATGTTTTTATCGAAATTTTTTGAATGTGAGTCGTGTACAGTGGCGCCCTCATTTTGCGTGAACTATTGTGACAGCCAGCGAAATTTGAAGAGTATTTTTTAGTTAAATACCTATATATTTCAAATAAATAATTAATTTAAATTGTTTCTGAACATATTTAGAAAGTTTTAATATAAGGTAAGCAATAAATATATATTTACTACTACAAAATGTCAGCTGTCAAAAAGAATCGTAAAAACACAAAAACGAACATAATTTAACAAGTTTTTTATTAAAATGCAACAACAATAACCAAAATTTATTATTAAAAGCTATAAAATGCAATAAATATGAACAATATTTATCATTTTTTAATCAATCAAGTTTACATAAGAACACATTGTTCCGGGTTCAAATCTGGGGGCAAAATCGGGTTGCCCTGCGCGTCATACTGCAACCCCGGGGTGACGGGTTCCCCTACAAGGTCCTGGGGGGGTTGCCCCAAATCCTGCATCTTTTGCATGAGCCCCAAAACTTTTTCGAACCGTTCTTTTTTGAGGTTATCTGCATCATCATCGTTCTCTTTCTCGAGTTCAGTACAAACCTCGTTCATGAGATTCATTTGTTTCTCATAGCGCTCCGCATCTTCGGGGGGCAGAGTACCCTTGTTGGCCTCCAGCCAAGCGGGGTACCGATCTAGAATATCTTTTAAACTCGGGTACAAAACTTCTTTCGAAAGTAAACTTTGCATCATCCCTTGCATGAATGGCAGAAACTGATTGGCTTCTGTTCCGGGTGCTCCGCCCCCGAGCCCTCCACCGAACATTCCCAGGATGTCTGCTTCGCTGAACGGGTTCTGTAAATTTTCAGCCCCTAAAGATAGATTTTGTAAAGTTTGTGAAATGGTAGACGCGAAATCGTTCGATTGGGGCGTAGCCTCTAGGGCTGCGGGGTTGGCCATGACCTGGGCTGCTGCCTCAGCCATCTTTTGGAAGTTTTGCTGGATGTTTTCGGGGCTCACGTCGGCGCCTGCGCCCCCGCCCCCTAAAAGACCTGCCATGTTTGATTCAAATTGTTGGGCAGCTTGACGAATAAATTCTTCTGTCCAATTTGGGTCGTCTGTCTCTTCTTGGGGGGCTTCTGGAGTGGCAGTTTTTTGTGGTTCTTTACCTTTGGACTCCGCCTCAGATGATTGTTTGGTTAACGATTCCAGAGCACCTGACATGTATTGGAATTATGTAACGAAAAAAAAAAATGTTTAAACTAATTTCTTACTGTCTAAAAGTTCGTCTAATTCTGGATCCTCCACTTTTTCAGGTTTTTCCAAATCTTTTTTATCTGCCATTGTTGATTTTATAACAATTTCTAAAGATGTTCAGACAGAAAATTTACTTTTAACCTCAAAACTACGTCTAAAAAGTCATTGATCAGTTCTGTCAAACTGTTGCAAATCAAACAATGAAAAATCAACATTTTTATTAAAAAATATTTTTAGGTTGCTAAATAATTATGAATAACTTATTTAAAATTATTTCACAGTTTATTATATTTAAATTAAAACCTAATTTGACTTGTACATTTCTTTGTTCATTTCAGATCATGTAAAAACGTTTGAGAGTCACTTTCAAGCAGCTGACTCTACAGACATAACCTATAAAGTAGTTTCCGGTTGTTTTTCCAAGTTTCTTTAAATTCTAAACGTTTTTAAAAGCTAAAAAGTGTTTATTACTCATTTTTAAACTATCTTCGAGTAGTAGAAGGTGCAAATATGTAAAGATTTGATCAAGATGATGAAATTAAAAAAATACAAAAAACGTACGATGAATAAAAATATTCCGAAAACAAACATAAACTCTGAGGATTCAAATCAAGGAAACTCATCAAGCTTTGACGATATTATGGTTGTGGACAGCTCAGACGACAATCCAATCATAATATCGTCCACTTCGCTGGACAGTAGTGAGAAGGGAAAGAACCTGGCACCGGCAGAAGTGATCGACTTGGATAATTACGACGCTACCGGGAAGAAAAAACGGAAACGATCTGCATCGAATACTTGTGTTAATATTGAGTGTGAAAGTGGTCTAGAACTTCGGCCAGCAACTATTTTTTGTTTAAATTATTATCGTGTCAAAATAAAACCAACAAAACTCCAAGAAATTTGTGCGGAATGTTACGAAAAGTCAATTCAATATTATGAGGTAAGTTTAGCAACAAAAACTGTGGTTAAGCTATAGAATGATTTGTGTTTTTAGCAATTGTCATCTGCTTTGCAAAACGGCGAATGTTTAATAACACAACCGTTGCCAACGCACGATGAATACGTCGAAATTGACAGCGACGAGGAAACCGAGACAACCGATGTTGTTGATGTTTGTGCTGCCGGGGTAACCGCGTGTCAGATCAATGACAACGTGCACGGTTTCTTAGCAACAGCCCTTCCGACAGCTATTAACAGCACGTTAGCCAGATGGGAGCTTCGGGATCAGCTGGAACGCAGCCAATCAGCGCTCGAGGAGCGACAAAAGGGCATAGATACCGCGATTGATGAAATTTCAAAGTTGGAAAAGGATTTTCAGGCGAAAATTGATGCAGTGCGTTCGGGTTTATACGGCGAGTTTTATAAAAAAGCTGAGGAATTACCGGAAGTCGATTTTAGCATTATAATACCAACTGTAAATAACAATATTAACCCTAAAATACCTATTTCTCCGCCTCGCAGAGATCCGGAACGTAGAAGTAATAGAAATATTATTAAACCAGCTTCGTATTGTGAACTTATGGATGATGTGGAGCCCCAGTTGACTCCCGATTTAGAGATTACACATGAGGTGGGGCCCACCGGGGGGCAGAACACCCAACCACAACCGGAACTCAACTTGCCACCCAAAGGTGTTTTTACTCGCGTGAAACCGGAAATCGGCGAAATTTATTATGCGCAACGCCAGTCAGTTTTTGGGGCCTGGGGCAAAGTCAAAGTTCTAGAAATCAACGATAGTGAGTTTAAGGTTCGGTGCGAGGGCAAAATAAAAAGTATTAAATCCGTTTCCGGGAAACAATTGGCGTACGCCACCGCACCGGAAGTGCGTTTAGAGGTGGGGATGAGAGTCATTGCGGTGTTCAACGATGAGCAATCCTTGAAAGACAACTTCTACGCGGGGCTCATCGCGGAGCCCCTGTCCATTTTAAACAATTGGAGGTATCTGGTGTTCTTCGATGACGGCTACGCGCAGTACGTCCAACATAACAAAGTGCGCGTGGTTTGCGAAGCGTCCGCCAGGGTGTGGGAGGACATTCACCCCGACTCGCAGACCTTCATCAGGACGTACCTGGACAACTACCCCGAGAGGCCCATGGTGAAGCTGCGCGCCGAGCAGGTGATGAAGACCGAGTGGAACGGCAAGTGGTGGATCGCGCGCGTCCTCCAGGTCGACTGCTCGCTGGTGCAGATGTACTTCGAGGCCGACTTGCGGTCGGAGTGGATTTACAGGGGCTCCGCCCGGCTGGGGCCTCTGTACGTGGAGATGCAGAAGGCTATGGCCCGGCAAGGGGGCGCTGCGTTGGGTGGGAAGATCACGGGAGGGAAACTGGCGAAGGGGGATGGACCGGAGCCCTATGTGGAGTATTCGCGGGAGAGGGAGACGCCTCAACCTAGTCAACCGGGACCAGTAAGTTGTACTCTACTAGCGCGCCACTAAACCTACACTAAATATAAATACCCCTTAGTTGTTATGCAACTTATTTGACATGTATGTAATGTTAGTTGCTTGACATGCAGGCGAATTTTTCTATTTAAATTGAAAATTATTCCAGTTTCACAGATAATATCTCTAAAACCATAAAAGATTATTCAATTCTGTACTGTTTAATAGATTCTCCATAGTTTCATGACCAAATAATGTAATTAACGTATTCATATTTCGTTTAAATCGCTAAAATATCGTATTTACTATGTGAAAACAACGGTTTCTATGCGTTTGTAGGGCAGTTGCTAGGTAAAAACTGCGGTTGCTATGAAAAAATTCCGGTTACTAAGCGTTTGTTGAGTATTTGCTATGAAAAAGCAGTGGTTGCTATGTAAAAACAGGGGTTGCTAAGGGATTGTTAAGCGGTTGCTACATAAAAGCATTGTATATCAAAACTACTAGTTGTCACTCTCCGGTTGCATTTTCAATGTCAATGAGCGTTCCAGTATTATTACTATTCAATGGAACTGACAGTTTTACTAGTGTTACCAATAATATAAAATAGAATTAATAACTCCAATGAATCTTTCAAAATATTTATTTGCAATCAATTTTGTTTAACTAAAAAACATTGATTAATTTGTATTTAATTTCTCACAGTTTGCAACATTGTTAGGGGCGAAACAATAACTCGCTTCCTTTTCATTGTTATAATGACATGTTTTCATTGTTGTAATCACAATATTTGAATGAATGTTTAGAGCGGTCCAGTGCGCGCGGTGGCAAGAAAAAGCACCAACCGCCCCCCAAATACTCTACCGCCATCTAGCGCAAGTAGCGGTGGGCCCCCAACCAACAACACGTCCAACATAGTCCCGTTCTTGCCCATGCAGCAGGTCCAGCAGCCCCAAAGCAAAGTAGTGGTGAGTGAGCCTTCAATTAATTGTTATCCAAATCACACAATCATTTATTTTCAGTACTTCACCCCCAAATCCGTAGTGCCCCCACGGGCCTACACCCCCCACACTTGTTCGCGCGAATGTTCCAAACTCATTACGCTGCCCTTCGGGGCCCTGAAGGGCTACAACCCGCTGTCGAAACCGCTGCTCGTCGGCTGGCATCGGCAAATGTTCAAATATAAAGGCAAGAAGGGCATTCGGTACCGCGCCCCCTGCGGGCGCAGCCTCCGCTCCATGAGCGAACTACACACGTATCTGCGTCAAACCGGCAGTGAAATGTCCGTGGATAATTTCGATTTTGATTATTGGGTTCACTGTTTAGCAGAATTCGTGCTGGACAAAACATACCGCAGTAAAAGAGACATTTCTAACGGTGTTGAAAACGTGCCAATCCCGTGCGTTAATTACGTCGATAACTCACTGCCGGACTTTAATAATTACTCCACGAAACGCGAACCGGAAGAGGGCGTTAACCTCAATCTCGATCAAAACTTCCTGTTTGGTTGTGACTGCACCGATGATTGTTCGGATAAATCTAAATGCGCGTGCTGGCAAGCGACTATACGGGAAGCGCGTACGCTCAACAAAAGAGTTCCGGATGACTTAATCGGTTACACTTTTAAGCGACTTCCGGATTGCGTAACGACTGGAATTTACGAATGTAATCCGAGGTGTAAATGTGCCAACACTTGCCTGAATCGCGTAGTACAACATCCGCTTCAATTGAAGTTGCAGTTATTCAAAACTGCCAATCGTGGTTGGGGAATTCGTTGTTTAAATGACATCCCCCATGGTGCGTTCATTTGTATCTACGCGGGATCACTTTTGACGGATAAAATGGCTAACGAAGGTGGTGTTAATTACGGCGACGAATATCTTGCGGAATTAGACTATATTGAAGTAGTTGAGCGCCAAAAAGACGGTTACGAATCCGATGTCACTGATATAGAAGACGAAGATTCGCCAAATTACACCTCAAACACAGAAGACAACACCCCAGACGACGACTTTTCACTTGACCCCCGCGAAACCGATAAATTTGACAGTTTATTTAAAAGTAGTGCACGCGTAACCACGGAGATGGCTGTTACTACGCGGTCGCGTGCTAATACAAGCAGCGCAGATGGCACCACCGTACAGCAAAATGAAACGCCCAACTTAGAGGGCATTAGTTCGCTAACTTTAACAGACAATGACGATACGGTAACAATTAGCGACGATGAGGAAAACGTGAGGGAGAAATCATCGTTCGCGCCGAGTTCTCAAACGGAAGACCTCACCGCGAGTAAATTTAAATCAGTTAGAAAAATGTTTGGCGAAGATGAAGTTTGTTACATAATGGACGCGAAAAATACCGGAAATATCGGCAGGTTTTTGAACCATTCGTGTAGCCCAAATGTTTTTGTACAAAACGTGTTTGTTGACACACATGATCTGAGATTCCCTTGGGTGGCATTCTTCGCTATGACGTACATCCGGGCTGGAACGGAACTCACCTGGAATTACAACTATGATGTTGGTAGTGTGCCCGGAAAGGTTATTTTCTGTCATTGTGGCAGCCCTGATTGCCGTGGACGACTTCTTTAATTATTACATATATTTGTCATCATGATTTTTTATTTCCTTAGAATTACTGTATTAAGAGTTTCATAATAAAATTGTGTTCTGATATTTCGTCTGGTGATTTTTTCCCTAGGATGTATGTAACCCTGGAACCAGTTCTATTGTTTCTAATTTGAGAACTTGTTTTCAGATTTTCTCAAATTAGAAGATATAAATTATTTAAATTTATAAATATTTTGGGGACTATTTTTTGAAGTGGATTTTTTATTTATGAGCTGAATCCAGCTTTAACTATGATTTGGATATGTTTCGATTATTGGAATCGATAAAGGAAGGTTTGAAATGTAAATTAAATGAATATGAGTCTAATCGGACATGTGGTACACTCACAATAAAATATATTCAAATTTTCTAACTAGTGACTTTTTATTTTGGGGACTATTTTTTGGGACGGAGTTTCTTATTATGAGCCTAATCTAGCTTTTTCTATGATTTGGAAGTGTTTTGATTATTGGAATCTATAAAGGAAGATTTGAAACGTAAGTGAAATGAATTTCTGTCCAATCGGACATGTGGTATAGTCACAATAAAATATATTCTAATAACTAGTGAGTTTTATTTTGAGAACTATTTTTTTGTGTGGAGTTTTTAATTATGAGCTGAATACAGATTTAACAATTATGTGGAGGTGATCTAATAATTGGAATGGATAAAGGAAGGTTTGAAACGTAAGTGAAATAAATTTGAGTCCAATTGGACAAGTGGTACAATCACAATAAAAAATATTGTAATTATTTTGATATGTAACTAGTGACTTTTTTTTTGTGGACCTGGATAATTTGGATTGACATATTCATTGTTGGCATTTGTTTGGGTAAGTCATCAAAACTAAATGATTAGTACAGTCAGAAACAAAATCATTTCTTATAATATATAATTTATTCATTAACAAAAAGATACATCGTAATTATCTCTTAATAAAACACCAAAATTTGACAAGAAGTAAAAAAAGATCTAGGTTAGGACTTCGCACAAGAAAAGGGCCCCCCGGAGCCGGGGGTGGAGCCCTACAGCAGGAATTATTTCGATGTAGCAAACATTGTTTCCACAAACTTTTTTACGCTAAAAGTTGCTTTATTTCGGTCTTTTCAGCTGCGTCCACGTAGCTGGTCCCATCGGGGGCGAAGCCCGACTTTGACGCCCCCTAAATAATAAATAAAACATTAAAAAAACAAGAGGTTATGATTATTATTGTGTACACACCCGTTCCAGTAGAAGTTTGACACATGTTGTATGTCCCTCCCAAATTGCTGCTAGGAGTGTACTTATTCCGTGTTTGTCTTTAGCCTGAAATATTTCCCAGAGATTTAAGACATTTTCTAGTGTTTTTATTCAAGTTTACATGACTTACGTTCACATCAGCACCTTTGGAAATTAAATAACTTATTACGTCACTTTGGCCGTAGTCTGCAGCGTAGTGCAGGGGCGGTCGCCCGTCAATCTCTTGATTTACATCGATATTCTAAGAAATTCACTTAATCTTTAATTTATTCCAAGAAAAATGTCAACTGTCAAAAATGAAAGGTTAATTGTTTTAAACTTACTTTATTTTCAACAATGTCTTTAACTTGGTCCAAATCTCCATTTTTAATGCCCCAAACTAGTTCACTCATTATAAAATAGTATCAATTTACGTTTTTACTTAATTCTATGGTGTAATACTGAAGATAATCGGAATATTTAATTCTTTTTGCTTAGTTGACAGTTCTGCAGAGCTGCCAACATATTTTTTTTTTATTTCGATGTTATTTTTGGTAATTTTAAATAATTAAAATATAATTGTTTACTTGTATTTTATTGCGTTAAATATCAATTATTTAAAAAACAAATTAAATAGATATGTCAATAATAATTAGGTGTGGAACTAAAATATCCCTAGATATTTTTTGCGTGACATTTCTTCAGCAAATTTGACAATGTAACTGTTTTATTTTTATGATATTTTAGGTAAAATATAAATGTTTACTTATATTGCATTATATATCAATTATTTAATAAATAAATTAGATTGAATTGTCAAGAATAATTATTGCTGGAACTAAAATATCCCTAGGGTTACATAAATTCAAATACTAAAAAATCACCAGATTTCAAATATGAAATTAAAGTAAAACCACATAAATAAATAAATAAAACACATTTCCAATGTATTTAAATCAAATTTACAAAACTATACATATATTTATATATACAGATCACATTTTTAATAATTTAAACTTCTTGTGTCAATCCAAAAGAGTCTTCTGGCTCAGCAATTAATGCATCAATGTTATAAAATGCAGCGTGTAGTGAAACAATCACACAGGAAGCTCCAAGGGTCCAAAATAGGGCTGCGCCCGCTCCAGCTAAATAAAAAATAGGCATAGAACACGCGGCAAGAGCCAAGTGCTGTTGTCCAGCTGTCAGTTCCTTTCCGAAAATTTTGACAGGCCCAGAAATTTGTCTCCGAGACAACTTGTACCCCACAAAAAGACTCCCACACACAGCTAGCAGGAGTAACGGCGTAGTTATTAGACAATAAGCACTTAAACCCAATAGAACGAATAAGTAATTGCTTTGAAAGTACTCGATGTTACGAACGATTCGACGAGAAAGACGCGGAACGTTTGGGGGCGCGCGGAAATTAGACGTTTGGACAAATTGAAGCCACGGACGAATGTTTTGGCGACGTTGGGTGATCCATTCTTTGGCTTGAGGTACTTGTAACTGCATTAAACTGAAAGTGAATTTAGTAATTTGTAGGTTTGGTATTTTATTTGAACTTACCTCGACAGTATTTTATTGTGTTCCGGTAGCGGTTGAGGTTCCATTTCGCCTGAAACGTTCACAATCGTTGCTTCTGTCGTCATTTTAATATAATTTTACTTGAAACACAATTTGTTGACGTGTGTGTTTATATTTTTATGTCGTGTACAGTTTTGACAGCTGGGACAAAATGGCGGAAAATTCAAAACACAAAACATTTATTTGTTAGTTTTTATTTATTACCAGGTACATTAATGACATATAAAAGTCGACAAATCAATCATCAATAGTCAAATCAAGTTCTAAATCAATCATATCCAATTGTTGAAACGTATTAATCAATAAATATCGGGAAAATCGAACGTAAAGTTGTCGAAACCAAACAAACTGTGACACATGCTCTCTCATGGCTTGAATGACAGTTTCGCGCTGTTGCCATTTCAAAATGTATCGATGAGTTGATAAAATAAAACTTAATGGCACATCCAGGATTAACCAGTACTTCCTTAACAAATTAATTGATTCTAAAGTGTAGACTTTACAATACGCAGGTAACATTTTCTCGATACTTAAATACGCGACCGCGAAATACAGACTAGAGTGATTTGCGTGATTCGATACACCGTGTTTATCAAATGTCACCAGTGCATCGATATTTAAAGCTTCGACATGTCTTAAAATTATTTTTGCTACTATATCTGCGCGCCATTTAATGTTCGGGTTATCTTGTAGATGTGTACAATTATACAAATAGATATTTGAGGTTAAAATCCCTAAGGTTTGACAGCTGTTCCACAGTTCCTCGCGGCGTTTTTTCCCCAAACCATCTTTATTTCCGTTTGACAAACATAATAAATAGACTTTAGTGTCTTCCTGTCGCGTTAATTTGTATAGAGACGGCCCAAAAAACATGCATTCGTCGTCTGGGTGAGCAGTGACGTACAGCACACGTTTCGAGGGGCGTAGCTCCCTCTCATAGCGTAGACGATGTCCCCGGTTTAGGAGACGGTATAAGATGAAACAGACAGCAACGT
Organism: Poecilus cupreus; assembly: GCA_963942605.1. Lineage (NCBI taxonomy): Eukaryota > Metazoa > Arthropoda > Insecta > Coleoptera > Carabidae > Poecilus > Poecilus cupreus. The sequence goes on from OZ012713.1 coordinate 5,663,885, forward strand.
AGGCTATCCACGCGACTAGAAGATGCTCCACGATGGAAATTGTGTACGCTGTCACTCGAGTTGATAAACACTGGATTATCCATCCAAGACTTGGCCAGTTGGTGTACGAAGCACAATTTTCTAAGCTTGCAGGCGCACTCACATTCACTTTTAAAGTCATTTCATATTACAAAAATAACTTGGACCTGTCCATTTTGCAGATAAGGTTATGTCATAGCACATTACAGTTTTCTTTGACTTTACAAGACTTTTAATTTACAATACTTGTCTTAAATCACATTCAAATACATACAAACATTATAGTTGGTTATATTTTTATTGATAACCCACGAAAAATACTTTATTTCTCATTTATAATCGACAAACTTCAATCAGACAGCTGCTGGCAATTTAGAAAACTATTCTGACTGATCTGTCATTGTAGTTCCGTGGTTTCCCGTAGGGCGGCAGCATATATACATTTTTGAGCGGGAAAACTCCGCAATTACAGAGATCCCAAATTAAATAGCAGCAATAAAGTTTCCTATTATCCGCATGTTTAATTCTGAACGAAATGGATCTGCAACTGTGGATCCCACATAAAAATAAATATATTTTTATTGATAACCCACGAAAAATACTTTATTTCTCATTTATAATCGACAAACTTCAATCAGACAGCTGCTGGCAATTTAGAAAACTATTCTGACTGATCTGTCATTGTAGTTCCGTGGTTTCCCGTAGGGCGGCAGCATATGTACATTTTTGAGCGGGAAAACTCCGCAACTACAGTGCAATAAAGTTTCCTATTATCCGCATGTTTAATTCTGAACCAAATGGATCTGCAACTGTGGATCCCATATAAAAATAAAGCCCTCCACCTAACAGCAATCGAAAAAACTAAAACCAATTATGTATGTTTTATGTTTCAGGTTCGTTCGTTCTCCGACAGGTGGAACTACTGTATGTTCATCTAAACACGATCGGCGCTGCAGTAGTTCTACCATAGAAAATAGAGTAGAGTTCTACAGTTGGCGGTGTTGATGTGAAGTGCGCGCATGTTACGAATTCTATAGTTTTTAAATGAAATCATATGAAATACAAGTGGCCGAAGAAATTATAGTGGTTTTAGTGAAGTAGTGTAGTGCTAAAGTTAGCAGTTTAAATCTCGAAGTGTAATTAAAGTGAATTAGTTCTGTGTGTTTGTGTTTGGAGCCCCCAGGAGCCCTGGACATCGTCGCAGTTTGCTGTAGACCCAGGAAAACTTTGGAATGAAAGGTCAGAAATTTATACATGTATTTCTTCTTCTCTGTCCCTTTTTTGCGATAATGTATGCTGTATTTTTCATATCATATGCATTTACTTATTATTTTATACTTTTAAATATGATTCGAAGTTTCTGTATCAGTTACGTAGTCAATTAAATAACTAGACAAAACTAGTTTAATTAAACTTATTAAAGTTACATAATATACTTTACCTATTATTTTGCAAAAAAATACAGGATACAAGCACATATTGTTATGTTTTCGTTTCTTCCAAAGCACCTATGTGTGTTGGATCGCGCGAATTACTCTTTGATCTCAGATATGGGACATATTTTGACCTATATAAGGTAACTCTATAATATAAAAATATGATTATCATTTTAAAACAATCTTTTAGTTTCTTTTTCGTTCGAAGCCGGGCGTACGTCGTTGGGGGTTGTCTAACATGCGACCTATCTATAATATTTTTCCTGAAGGGCTTTGGTCACTTTAGGGCAGTTTTGTTTATGTATTTTTGGGGTGTAACCCGATCTAGTAGACGGAACATCCACTGTATAAGCTGGGTTAGGTTTAGTGTAGTTAGGTTAGGTGTACGGTTAGTTTAGGCTTTAGTATAGACATAACCTAAACCTAATCTCACTACACTAAACCTAACTCAACTCTACTCATGCACTGTGTAAAAATTTTAAATTGCTTATTTATGATTGAAATATTTCCGAGTCTGTTCTGTGCTAAAAATTATTTACTAATTTATTATAAAATATGAAATAGATAAAAAAATACCCCTTTACTGCTGTAATTAGCATAACAGTTGTGTTGATTTGGTTGCATACATGTAGGAATATTTTATTTTTCATTTAAAAAATTGTTCATTGTTGTTTTGGGGACTATTTTTTGAAGTGGAGTTTTTATTTATGAGCTTAATCCAGCTTTAACTATGATTTGGATTTGTTTCGATTGTTGGAATTGATAAAGGAAGGTTTGAAATATAAGTTAAATGAATATGAGCCCAACCGGACATGTGGTACAGTCACAATGAAAGATATAAATTTGTAACTACTGACTTTTTATTTTGGGGACTATTTTTTGGAACGGAGTCTCTTATTATGAACTTAATTCAACTTTATCTATAATTTGGAAGTGTTTTGATTATTGGAATCGATAAACAAAGGTTTGAAACATAGCTGAAATGAATTTGAGTCCAATCGGACTACTGATAGTCAAAAAAAAATATATAATAATTTGATAACTAATGACTTTTATTTTGGGGACTATTTTCTGAGTGGATTTTTAAATCATGAGCTGAATCCAGCTTTAATTATTATATGGAGGTGATCTAATTATTGGAATCGATCAAGGAAAAATTGAAACGTAAGTGAAATAAATTTGAGTCCAATTAGACAAGCGGTACAGTCACAATAAAAAATATAGAAAAACAGTATTATTCAGTTTTATTAATCAATTTTTATTCAATTCTTGTAATACAAACTTAAATTATTGCAAATACACATACAAAACCACATTTACACTCAATAAAATGATTATACAACTCTTCTGACTTCAAAGAACCGTTTTAAGTAATAAACTTGTCCTAAAGTCATAGCAACAAGAATCAAAGCTTCGAAAAAGCTCCACATGACAACCCTAGAGTTAGTGCTTTCATTGATTGATCTGTGAATTCGATCTCTTACTTGCATGTATTCTTGTTCGTGTTTAACTCCTGTCAATGTACCAGAAAGCTCGCGAATCATGTCTTCTAGTTTTTTATTTGACTCTGTATCAGCCGCAGCGTTGGGATCTGCCTCTTTGGGGGCTTCGCCGATGGCCATGTTAAACATAACAACCTTTGGAGTCATCGTCGACATTTTATTTGAGAAACAATAAGTGTAGACGCCAGCTGTGTGCGCCGCAAAAGTGAATTTGCCGGAAGTTTCGCGCTCGCCTTGGTAAATTACCTTATTATCTGGCCCTACAATACGTACATCGATGTCTAGGAAGCCCCCCTCAGCGATTTCAAACGTTAAACCTATAAATAATAGTAAAATTTAGTCTGAAAACTTTAAAATATGTCGTAGATGACAGTACCTAATTTTGTTCCGGCTTCTACTTTATCAAAAAAGCATTCTTCTGCATGTGCATCGACTGTTATGAAGTATGCATGGTTGAAATTTATTAAACTGGATATAATTAACAATAATATTGTGATTTTATACATTTTTAAATCGTTTTAAACGAAATATGAGTGAAAATTGTCCACGTAACCTTGCTTACTTGCTTATGACAGCTGTAGTGTTGCCAATTGTAGAATATGAAATAAACTAGTAGTCAGTAGTTCGGAGTTTCGCCGACTGTTGGCGCTAGGGTTCGAATTGAAAATTACCAAAGAAATTGTGTGACATTTGTATTTATTAATAATAATACTGCAGTTCTACACATTTTTAAATCGTTGTAAGGGTGACATGAAAAAATCCGATTCTACTAAAGCCGAACAGTAAAATAGCAGAATCGAAAAAATCAGAACAGTAAATGAAACGAATTATATCTTTGCCGAACTGTAAATTTGTCGAACGGTAGAGCAACAGAATTTGACGCGAGCCGACTCGTAAGTGTGCAGAACAGTAATAATTCCGATTGGAAAGAATCCGAAAAGTGCGGGAATTTCAAATTCTACATATGGCTTGCCCAAGCTTTACGAGGCACTAAAAGGGTTCCTACGAACTGTCAATTGCAATTTAAATTGTTTTTCTACTACTGCATCAGTAAATTGACATTATTTGCGGTATTTTTAAGTAAGTATGTAGGCTATTTTATTCAATTACTACAATATTTAAGACATTGCCCATGGATTGTAATATATTTATAATTTAAGTAGGCTATTGTTACCATTACAAATGCAATTATGATATATAAATGTTTCGTAATTCTTATTTGATAAATAAATAACTATTTATTAATATTAAAAGTAAATAACAAAATTATATATTTTTCAACAGGTCGACATTCGATTATCTCTACTGAAGGATGATTTAATTTTTCGTTAACAAATGTGTCGGAAGAATCTTTTCATTGATAGTGGTTGGCTTTTCACTTGGTACACCACTCTTTGAACATATAATAGTTCATTTCATATCTCTTATTTGATGTTGTAGATATTAACATCAATGCAGCAGCATCTTCAACCTAACTGTCTGGAAAATTCATATTTGAACCGAAATATATGAAAGTTTTCCTAGTAACTTAGAAATGAAGAAAGAACAGAAGCACACATTTGGGGATTCGCTATAATTTTTTTTTTTACTTTTTGTGTACTATAATGTTATTTTTAAAATTTTACAGTTATATATAGAACACGCTAGAGATATAGACTAATTTTTAATTAGTTTGAGTATGGAAAAAAGTAAATGCAAAAGGAGATGTTATTTCAATATATACACATATATTTTATTATATTATATAATATAAAGACATTTATTTTTAAAGGTAAAATACAATTGAAAAAATGACCTACTTAATCACCCCCGAATAAACAAATTTCCTAAATCTGAACTTTTGTTTAATAATTGTACATTTATATCGGACATAGAAAACTGACCATTAACTAATATTTCTTCGACTTCTAGTACAGAGAATTATGGCTGAATGACGGACTATAAAAGACAAAAGTATGCACTGAATTATAAAAATAGGTACCAATACGTAAAAATATCCCATCTTTCTTTCACGCTTGAGTAGAGTTTTGGGTAACAGTTTCCCATTGGTTTTCTCAGCTTGTTCTGTTATGTGTTTTTAAAATTTCTGTAACCATCCTCAGCATTACTCCCACTATTACTTTTTCTATAATAAAAACAAATAGCTTGATCGACAAAAATACAAAAACATGTAGCACCGATTAAACCATCCCAATTTTAATAAAACTTCAATTTATAGAACTTAATAAACGATTCTTTTACTTCCTTTCAGTTAAGGATGTATTGAAAACTGATTATAATTCAGTACATCGTGATTATGATATATTCCTTGAACAGTGATATATTTGTGAATCTACTGTCAGATATAAATAAATAAAGATATTGCAAATTGATATTTGTTACGATAAACTTGAGATATAATCATATGAACTGTTATGTTTTACACAGTAGAGTTTAAGTATGAACTATCATGAACATTTAACAGATATATAATCACCAATAGTTAAAATTAAAATAAATAAGAATAATGTTTCGCCGAGAGCCGACAACTTCTTCGATTCAAGTTACATCAATAGTTTTCAATTTACTATTTTTTAAATATTAACTGTTTTTTTTTTTCAGGAAACCCCAATTACTGGGCAGAAATAAAAATAAGAATCTGTAACATTAGAAAATAAACAAAGAGCAAAGAAACATAAAAGTAAAAGATCACAAATTCGGTATAAAATTTTTTTAATTCTAAAAGAAAGATGTCGGTGTTACTACATTTAATTCTGGCATTTAAACACTGTCATGTATTTACTCACAGAATTTTTGGTTGTGAATTGACAAACATAAAAACCTTGTATAAATTTTATTTTTTTCAAATGACACACCAATATACGAGCCCAAAATCATATTAGTTGGCCTAGTTAAGACTTTTAGAATAGCTTTAAAAAAATAGTTCTGATCGAACAGAGGGAAAATGTATTGTACTAAATTTATTTATAACATAAATTCTGTTATATTAAAGAATATTTTAAGCAATAATAACAACTGAAATAATATCAAATTTTCAATTTGTCCCAAAGGTATTGGCTGGTATCACAAACATTGTTTTGAAATCTGATGACAACAAAATACAGAAAATAGTTTCAAATAAAAATTGTAAGTAATATTATTCTACATCTTTTTGATTCCAATGAAATTTTCCCTATCTCATTTATTTATTAAGATAAGCCCAAAAACCCTGATAGGCCTTGAAATAATCAACAAATTACTGTTGATGAATTGTTAAAAAAATCTAATTAATTCGTAGCATAAACAATACCTCTGTTACACATATGTATTTGCGGAATATAAAAATAATAGAATTTAAGATATAAATAAGGCGAATTAACATATTTCCTTTTTATGGCTTTAACTGGGCCAAATAATATGATTCTGGGCTCGTATACATTTACCTGTAAGAGACCAATTGCTACTGACTAGCTTCAACAAGATTTTACAATAAATTTAAATTAAACATCAGTTGGAGTGCTAGCAGATGCTGCGCTCTATGACCACTCAATATACTACGAACATATTATAAATGAAAGAATACATGAGTAAATTAATATTGGGAATTGAATAAAAGTTGAGGAGACTAAAGGTGTGATTCACGTGCAGCCGTCGAACACTGACTGCTTCGATGCTTTGCGATGGATGGCAATGATTTCGTCTTGAAGGCGCAACAGCCCGCCGTCGACGGCTACGTCTCGACTGCTCAAAAGTAAAAATTATGTCGAGACGCGACGCCAACCACTTTCCAATTGTGTGAGGGCAGTGGTAATTTGGTTTAATATAAATAACTATCGTCAAAGTATTTGTGTCCTGCTTCTTCAAATCTATATGAATGAGATTCAAAATAAAATCAAATTACTCTCTATTGAACCTAAAAAAGCCACAAAACTTTTCATTATCGGCGTCAAGAAGAGTTTTAATGAGCATTCTGTAATATTCTTCTTGGCTCCTACATAGATCTGTATAATTCGTGGGTTTCTCTTCGCATGGGAAGCAATAACCTCAGAATATCATCATCAGCTTCATCTTCTGTCAAAACCAGTGCCGGTAGTGTTTCCGGATATTTTTATAAGCATTTTTTACTTCACAACTTTAGAAACGTATACACCAGACGTTTCAAGCAAACTATGCGAGCTAAAAGGCTGTTATTTCTCATTTTTGTAAATACAGAACGAGATTGTTCTCTACATGCCCTAAAATATTTCGAATATGGAATTTAGATAGGAGATTATAAACAACACGTTAATTAAATACTTAGAACTCTTTTATTGCCTGTACACGATTCTGCCGCTAACTGGAACTAATGTAGATATTTATTTCAGAATAACAGATTCTTCAGTGGATGTTTTCCTGGAGAGATCTTTGAATATTTAATACGATTGAAGCGTAGGATATTAAAAAATCGACATTGACACCACGTACTTTAAATTTTTTCATATATGATTCAACTGTTCTGAAATACCATGAATAAAATATATTAACAAATTTATTAAAGTTTTGTACATCGTACCTGTTTAACAATATATGATATTCTGCAGTTGTAGACATTTCTGTACACGACATTTCCCATTTATTGATATGCACACCTACATTTTTATTATTTATTTATGCCGGATGAATTTAAATTAGTTAATCTGGTTGTACAATACCTTCTTGAACTCCTCAAGCTCTGAAGTAATAACAATAACCTTAAAAACAAAAGTAAATAATATCTATTTAGTTATTTCAGGTTAAGAAATATTCAAATAATACTTTCTATGAATAATATTATGTTATATAAATCATAAACGAAACAGATTTATTTATTACTTACATTTGGTAAATTATGAACTGAGAAATAATAAAAAACATATCTCAAATAATTCTGTTGACATTTGGTTCAGCACTTCATATGCTTGCTTAGCTATATGTAGAATTTGATATTCCCGCACTTTCGGATTCTTTCCAATCTGAATATTTACTAATCTGTTGCTCTACCGTTCGACAATATTCTATTCGGATTTTTTCCAATGTGGCTTTCAACAGTAACCTTGACATTCGGTTTCTTTACCATTCTGCTTTTATAGATTCTGCAAACTTCCGTTCGGATTTCTTCGGGTCTGATTTCGTAGTCATTCCCCGTTGTAATCAAAGTATAATTGAAAATTGTCCAGCGGGTGACAGCTAGTATAGCCAAATGTAGAAAACGAAATAAACTACATTAAAGTGAGTAGTTCAGGGTTTCACCGACTGATGGCGCTAGGGTTTGAATTAAAAATTACCAAAGAAATTGTGTGATAATTGTAATTTATAAGCAATAATACTGCAGGTCTACACAATTTTAAATCGTTTTAATTTGAGTATAAATGAAAATTGTCCAGCGTATGACAGCTAGTGTAGCCAAATGTAAAAAATGAAATAAACTAGATTGAAGTGAGTAGTTCATGGTTTCGCCGACTGTTGTCGCTACGGTGTGGGAATTATAAATTACCGAAGAATTAAGTGTGATTTGTTATCTATTGACCTATAAATATTGAAGTGTCGGAAATGATAAAGCAAATAAGTAAATCCCATTTAAAATTAAAAGTGATAGATTTTACGTAACACTGATAAAAGATTGGTAGCACCTTATTTTGACAATTGCACAATATGGAGGTTATATGTCACATTATTGATTATAATGGAGAAAATTGTGATTATGAGGTATGATTATACTAGGAAATGATTAGTAATCACTATTTGTTTATCGATATTTGTTTCCGTATGGTTTTCACGTGCCGTAGTTTAGTATTTAGTTACGTCAATTTAAATTATGCGTATACATGAAAAGCTGATGTATTAATTATACATATCTATTTTGCCTATCAATGCATGACATAAAACCACGTGTTTTTTTTTGTAATACTTAATTATTTTCCATGTCAAGGTTTACTTGGCCTGCAGGCAAAAAACCAGTTCTAGTATGCGAATTTGTTTGAGTGCAAAATGCAATGTCAGTTATGGTTTCATGGTTTTTAGGTGAATTGTTCACCTTTACTATTCAAAAATCCATAATGTTTTGACAGATTCGGGGAAAAATAATTAATTACAATGGCTATGTTGCCGGAAAATAATATTTATGGCAACGATTTGGTCTACAAATCCCCTGAAAAAGACTGTATGCTAATTTGTGGTGAGTACAATGCGTAAATTATCCGTATTCATCAATCATAACTAACGCTAATCTAGCCTTGAAATGTTAGAGCCCCCACTATTTTAATACTCGCTCCATTTTAAAACCGATTTATTTATTATTTTTTGTTATCTCAGTTTTTTGATTGACGCAAAGTTGTCTGTTTGTGCTCTTGTTTTAATTAGCTTTAATTAAGAGCTTTAGGAGTTGTGTCAGTGCGATGGCGTGCAATTTGTGTTCTGCTATCTGTTTGAAACTTAGTAGTAAGTATTTGGTTTTTTATTTGTTGTGCAACCTTTTCAAAAAAACTCAATAATTAATAAATGAAATTTCATATTTGTTTAGTCATTTGGTGTTTAAAATTAATTAAATGCGTGCGTAAATGGTTTAATTACAATTTTAAATGTCTGAAAAGCCAGTATTTAGTGGTACAGTCACGGTAAAATCTATTTCAGGACATGTGCCGGCTAGGCTAGTTTTATACATGCTGAGCTGGTCCGGGTTCCTAGTCAGCTTCATGATGCGCACCGACATCAACCTAGCCATCGTGGCGATGGTGGAGCAGCCCCAAATGGGGCCCAACATAACTCAGGAGTCCTCAAACGACTCGGAAACTAAATGCTACGACCCAAACGAAATTGCAAACATTTCCAATGTTGTTGATTATGGGGGCACACTAAACTGGAGCCCCGACATTCAGAGTTACGTACTAGCGTCGTTTTACTGGGCGTACATAGTTAGCCAAGTGATAGGGGGCGCAGCCACTCAGAAATTCGGCACGAAACGGGTCTTCGGTTGGGCGCAATTCGTCACCGCGTTGTGTTCGATTTTAATTCCAATTTCCGCCGTTACACATCACTGGCTCGTGGTGGGGCTGCGCTGCCTGCAGGGCTTCGCCTCGGGGCTCACGTGGCCCGCCATGTACGCCCTGGTGGGCCACTGGATCCCCGTCCCGGAGCGCAGTCGCTTCATGTCGAGTTTTCAAGGCTTCAGCATCGGAATCGGTCTGACTTATCCGCTCTGCGGAGTTTTAATTGCGAATTTCGGTTGGAAGAGTGTTTTTTATACAACTGGTTCCATAGGGATTTCATGGTGCGTGTTGTGGTACCTCCTCGCGTTTGACTCGCCGGAAATACACCCTCGTATAACAATTGAAGAGGCTAGATACATCCGGGAACATACGGTTAGCGATTGGGCAACGCAGCGGACGCGTTCGGTTCCTTGGAAGCAAATTTTGGGTTCGATGCCGGCTTGGGCCATTGGTTTAACCACTTTTGGACGAATTTGGGTTCATTACACTTTTATTGTCCCGGGACCTCAATATATGCGGTCCGTTTTAGGGTTTAGTATTCAGAAAAATGGTTTATTAAGCGGGGCTCCGTTTATTTGTTCATATTTAAGCTCGGTTTTATTTTGTTACGTCGCTGATTTTTTGGCGACTAGAAATATATTGAGTTTAACTAACGTTCGGAAAGTGTTCACGGCGCTCGCTCAGGTAGCTCCCGGATTACTCTGCGTGCTAATCGGTTACATGGGTTGTGAAATTATCGGTATTTTAGTTGTCTGGTTTATCGCTGTAACTTTAATAACCGCAGCGTACGCCGGCGCGATGGCTAATGTTGTTGACATCGCCCCGAATTTAGCCGGTCCGGTCCTGGCGTTCGCCCAAACAATCCACATGACAGCGTCGTTTCTATCGCCTTTAGCAGCTGGCTATCTAACTCGCGACGGACACACACTAAACGCCTGGAGAAATGTATTCGGGGTAGCGGCAGCTGTAGCGTGTTTAACTTATTTGATTTATCAGTTCTTCGGTACTTCAGAAGTACAATACTGGGACGATCCAAGCTTTGGTAACGGCGGAAAATCAAAAAGAAAACGGTCGCGCGATCAATTGGAAGATAATTTAGACGCAGAAGCTCCGATGATTGAGAAAAGTTTAAATAATTCTGGAGAAAATAGTCCAGTGAGTGATATAGAAAGAAATTTGTGATAATTTTCCCCCTCGAAATAGCTCTCTTTCGTTTGTATGTAGTTTAAAATTCAGGGAACGTAATAATCAGGGATTTTTGGTTCTTCACTCTGTCTCTATCTCTTATAGTATTTAAAATAAATGAAATAATTACGCCATTGGTCGAGACAACAATGCTTAGAGTGTGCTGTTGATTGTTGTTGTATAGCTTTAGAAACCGTGACAACAGCGATTGTTGAGTAACGCGTAGTAATACATGTAATATCCATGACAAAGTTGTTTCTTGTGAAAATGGCATAATTATTTTTGTGCAGTGTATTTAGGGGATTTTACGGGAAATGATGGATAGGGCACATCATTTCTAGGGTCCCTAGACCACCTAATGTTCGTGATTAGAAAGAAAACAGTATTTTTGTATTTGTTAAGCTCTAGTTTTTGACATTTTAGAAATGTCTTTCGTACTATTATTATATAAGGTATACAATGTTAAAAAGATTATATTTTGATCTATAGTTGTGTAATAATTAGAATTGAATCTTGTACTTATCTCAAAACATTCTGATATGTAGCGTTTTTGATATTTCAACAACATTCCTAAAGTGTGACATTCTTAAATCATAGCACTCGAATATTACGAGAAAGTGTAGCACAAATATACTAATATTGCAATTTGACTATTGTTTTATACCTATTTCCTGTTAATATTAATAAAAATTACGTTTTTTACATTTGAATTTCATATTTAAACTTACCTTGTAGATAAATAAGTGACATTTATTATCGTTAAACTGTATTACCGACTCTGTCAAGTATCCATAGGCGTACACATATATTTTTTTAAATGCTTTACGAGTTGTGTAATATTTTATGGTGTTAAATAAATTTATAAGAATAAAATATATTTAGATACTTGCTTTAAAAGTAATAATAAATAATTTAAACTAGTTTTTGTTAAGTAGAAATCAATAAATTTAATAATATGTATGAAGGGGGCTTTGTCGGTAAGTATAGTTTTCTAATATGTCAAATGAAATAATCAATAATTATATTTATTAAAAACTAAATATTTATAATGAATTATTAATAAATATAGCATGTATAAATTGTTTTGAAGTTGTATTCATTTAATATTGAAATATTTTTAACACCCACACATGCCACAAACTCAGTCGGTAAGTGTAGATTTCGTGTCTGTCAAATAGTAAGTGTTCGTGCCTAAATTACGTAAAATCGTGAATTTTAAGTTGAAATCAAAGTAAATATTACAAATATATAATAATTAGAACAGTTACATAGTATATAGAAGTTAAATACAATCTTAGAAATGTTTTAAATCTAATGTATTCATAGTCACGCCATTTTGTGTTATAAGTAAAATACTTTCTCCCATACCGATTGAAAACTGTCAAAATTGTGTCAAATATCAACAATCAATTTGAAATTAATAATAATGGCAACAGAAGACTCAAAGCAAAGTGTAGAGTATGTAAAATTATTGGACGTGCCTGTTTATTGGGAAAACGAAGAAGAAATAGTTTCTATTAGTGAAACTGACCCCGAAGTGTCTCAAGTAATCGCTCTTCCAGAGAATTCTGACAATTCTGAGGAAGTTGAGTACATTGAAGCTGAAGAAATCGATGAAAATCACACAATTATTGTTCACGAAGGACGGCAGTATGTAATTCCAACGGAACAACTTCAACAAGCCGGAAATACAATAGTTTTAGAAGATGAAAATGACGAAAAGAGTGAAATTCAGTACGTTGAACCAGAAAACGCTGAAAATATCGCGGAAAATTTATTCTACGCGGAAGTGAATAGTGTTGATAGTGAAGTGAATGGGCAATACGCGGTTTTGAAAAACGGAAAGTTTCATTTTCGCGAAACGACTGACATTAGTGACCAATCCGAGGAAATACAAGAAAAAATACGCGTTTTAGAGGAAAGTTTAAACAGTTACGAGGGTGAAAACGACGATGAGGAAGAGGAGTCCCTCAAAAATGAGGCAGAGTCCTCACAGACAGACGAGGAAACCGAAATTTTATCACAAATCACCGGAAAAAATTTAATAACTGGACAGACAATTTCTCTGAGCGGTTTTTTAGACAAAATTCGTCGGAAGGGGATTGGGGATGTGTCGTCAGGGCCTTCGCCCTCGCGGAGAAACTTCGTTGGGCCCCAATCCGCGGATTATATTTCAGTGCCGCCGGTGAATCGTAGAGTCGTTGTAGGGAGAACAGCCGACGGTCGGAGGTTAATAGGTCGTATTTTACAAATACAGAAGAAGGTTCCTCCAGTTGGGGCTTCGCCCCCGCCTCAGAGGCGCCCCACACAGGTATGAAAACATTTAAAAAAAAATTTGTTGTTGTTTATTTGTGGGTGTAATTATAGAGGCAACCCAGGGCCCCACGGCGGGCGGCGTCTCCGCAAGGCGGTGTAGGGCCCCCTATACCTCAGTGCTCCGCCCTGTTAGATGAAAATATCTCTAGAACCTTAGCAGGCTTAATGGATTTGGAATCAATTTCTAAATCTTTAATAAATCGTAGAATTATTGTGAGACATGTACAGAGGCGCTCCATAGGGGGCAAAGCCCTGCCCGGCACCCGCAAGGTGGCCTACTACTCGGGGAGGATGGCCAAGGGGCCCAACAACGACTGGCAATTTTTTCCAGACGCTCCAAAAGAGGATAAACGTGATAATCTAGATGGCATTGATTTGTGTGAAGATGAGAATCTCCACCAGGTCAAAGTGAAGATCGATGAAGATGGTGTCGTGTTTAGTTCGGTGGAAGAAGAATCGGTTGACGAAGAACCGATAACTTTATATTTAACAGTGACACAAGACGAGTTCGGTAAAAAGAGAACTAAAGTGTCGATTCCTCAGTTGGCCGCGGGAAATACGAGTGGAAACAAAAGAAAAAGTGATGAAAATAGTGCAAAAAGTGAGAGTAGTTCCTCTTCCGGCGGACACATCTGTCAAGTTTGCGGTAAAAAATTCCAAACACTCGGTTCGTTGCGTCGGCATTCAAGTATCCACGACCCGTCGCTGCGCCCCCTGCAGTGTCTCACGTGTCTCGCGCGATTCACCGACGAGAGCTCGCTGAAAAAACACTTAATCCTCCACTCGGGCGTTCGGCCCCACGTGTGTACAGTCTGCGGTAAAAGTTTCGCGCACCGCGGCGACTTAAACTTCCACTCGAGAACTCACGATCCAGTGAAACGATTCCGCTGTGAAATATGCGGCAAACAGTTCCATCGCCATAGTAACATGGTGCGCCATTTGGATATCCATCGCCAGGCGACGCAAACAACCAACGAGCAGAACCATAGCAACGGTAACCAGAGCGATGCGGAGGGCGATGAATCCTTGGCGACGGCCAACAAACGGCCTCCGTTCACCTGTGACACCTGTGGATGTCAATATAACTTTATTTCTTCGTTGACGAGACACATTGTTAATAATCACATCACTGTCACCGGGGACGTTTCATAAAAATAATTATTGTTTTAAGTAATTCTGTACAAATTTATTAACAATACAATTTTATTGACACTTGACGGATGATTGTCGCATGTTTTTATACACTCCAAGTAACAACAACAAATGACAAACGTGTAGAGCGGCTGATGACGTCACAGTGGATGGATAGGTATTCCAACTGGCTTCTAGGATACCCAGCAGGAGGAATATTGCCATTGGGGCCCACCGGGTGCTCCACCCCAAGTATAGTAGCCCGTGGAAGTACCAACAGTAAAATTGGTAATGTAGAGATCTAGCACAAGCTATTCCAATCAAATTTGTCACTAAAAATGGTAACACTAATAATTGACCGGAAGTGGAGAAATCTATGGTGAACTTCCGGTCATCTTGTTGCACTTCCTGTTGCTTTAAACCCGCCTCGAAAGCATTTAAAAATTTCTGTTCGTCTTTGTTGAATTTGGTTGCATCTTTACGTTTCTTTTGTTTTTTATTTTTCACTTCCGGTTGATCCAATTGTGGTTTCAATTGTAGTTCTAACTCTTTTAATTTGGCATAACTGCTCAAGTACCGCCAAATGTACGGTAGGTACACTCCAAGGAGCAATAAATGTATTCCCAACAAACTTAAATGAAAAATAGGGTTTTCAAAAATGTCCCGCGGAACAAAACGAAAATTCACTGTCCATTTATGCTCAAAAATCCTTCTAAGGTCAAAACTACCCTCTAGATACCCCCAAAAGTTAGTTAATAGGAATGGTGCACCTAAAATTACTTGAATTACCGCGCAAATTGTAATATTTTTGACAGTTCCTGTCAGTCCACAACAAGTGACATACGCCAGAAATAAACATGGAGCGTATAATAAAATATTCATTTTAATACTAACAGCTAAACTGTATAAAACTGATCCGAGGGTCCACCACCCTGATAAAAACGAATGCAGGGCCCCAAAGAATAAAACTACAGCCCAAGGATCATTGAATAATCGTAAGGAATATAAAGAATGCACCCGGTATGACGTTAGAGTTACCAAGACAACTGCATAAGGCGGCACTTTTTTTGTGCGCGCATATAATTTAATTGTCAAATAAAGTTGCAGTAAATACAGTGAAATAAATATATATTGAGCAAGGCGAATATTTGTACCTCGATTTGTAATGAAATATAACGCAGAATATAAATAAACAAAGCCGGCAGGATAGACTAAAGGGCCTGTATCACCTGTCAAACAATACATTTTGTGTTAGAAAGCACAACAACGATTGTTGCGATAATGTAGAAATACGCTAGAACTTACCTTTTAATTTGCTGTAATCCCAGGTACCATTTAAAAAGCCCTCACATTCTTGCATATACGCTTTCCAGTCAATTTCAGTATAAGGTACGTACCATACAATGAAAATATTTAAAATGAATTCAACGAAAAGTAGAACCCATCCAATACTCATCGTATGTTTGGGATCTGTCACTAGTTCTTTTGCAAAGTCTATCGAACAATATTTATGCATTTTGTGAGTTATTAAAGTACTTTTTGATAGTTTTTTATCGGTTTTAAGAGGTTTGTGTCGATTACCGGCCATGATTGTTAATTTTAGCTCGAGCTGTACATGTTCGGAAAGTTTTACTAGACTGATTCGATGTGGCACACGTTGTAGCCTAAAAATAGATTATCTGTTGAGAATTATGGAGTAAATATGCTGAATTAGTGAAAAATTATGACAGTTGTGTTAGGTTAGAAATTTATTTTTATAATACAAACAGTTTAAAGTATTTAAATAAATAAATATTCAGTGTAGTACATACCTGAACGGTAAAAAATTATTTTAAAGTAGTTTTTCATTCATAAATATGAGAAATGTATTAGTACGCCACGAAAGCTCAAAACAAAATAGAGAAATTTAGTAAAACACTTGTGGCAACACTGCTGATTACATGACATTATTAATTTAATCTAAAGCTTCTAAAAGGGTTATTATTAATTAATTCGAATAGAATATTTAAAAATATGTTAATTTTACACCATAAATAAATATATTTAATTTATTTTATAAAGATTTTAAGCACGTGACAATTTCAATAGTTCAAGAGTTTTCCGCTAGATATCACTACTGTGAAATTACCAAAGAAATGTCAAGTTTCGCCGCTAAACAAAGTTAATTGTTGTTTCAAAGTGTTAATTGTTGTATTTCAAGTGGAAATTGTGCAAATAAGTGTTTTTCCGTCAATGTGTATTAATTTGGTGGTGTGTTGTCAGTGATTTGTACATATTTTGAGAGGTCGCTTCTGTATCAATCGACCGGCTCGTAGTTGGGGGCTTGTCCAATCGATTTATTCCTTCGAAAGCGGCGGCAGCGGCGGATTCTTCTCGTAAATAGTTCCGCTTATGCGCTTTACGCCGGCAGTAGTACATAACACGCGATGAAAGTCAGTCACATACTCCCGAATATGTGTTAACTATGTTACGTAATCCAAAAACGTGATTCTGATCTTCTTGCCGTTGAGACTTTGCTCTGTATCATTCCGTAGGGCCCCAAACCGAATCATCTGTACGATTTGTATCATTTTAGTTCAAAACTAATCTTTGAAAATAACAGAAAGTGCTTCAAAAGTGTTTAATTCTAATTGTGAGTGTTTGTGATTGGTGGGCCCTCAGTGGGGCTCCTGGGGCCGGGGCAGAGGCTCGACATGACCGGCTGAACGTTCAAGGTGAGACAAGGACAGAGTAGAGCCCGCCAGGAACCGGAAATGGGAAAGAAGGCACGGAAGACTCGATGGAGGACTCTTTCTATTGGGGGTGAGTTGGGATCTGCAATTGCACGCCGTAAATGGGGTAAATGCGTCAGGTTAAAGTTCATACTGCGTAGAATGGTTTTAAGTCGCCACGAGGTTTTAGGCCGGTTCTAACTTGTTATCTTGAAATCAATTTAATTAAAGAATCATTTTTTTAATAGAATTTTGGGAATTTTAGGGGTGATTTCCCCAATTTAGGGGCAAAGCAAACACTTTTAATTTAAACATAAATCAACTGTTTAATTTCAGTTCTAACTCGTTGATACTTACATGTATTTTTTTGCAATTAAAATGTTGATTTTACATATTGACGAAGTCTGGGGGGGGCCCCACGTGAGCGCACCCCCTCAAATCGATTCTAAGTTTAGTTTTCTCCCCCATTCATATCATTTTATCCTTTTCTAACACCCAGCAAGCTCTTGGTTGTTATGACAACCACACACCCACCCTTATCAACTGTTATATCCGGTATTCCGGCCTCTATATTTCCGGAAATGATGTTTACTTTTTAATTTTTAATTAATAACATTTTTTTGTTTTCTTAAATCGCGTGTTAAAAATTTCACAATCAAAATACTATTCCTTTGTTGTGATCTGTATTTTTTTTGTGACTCAACAATCAAAATTCTGTTTCATTGTTGTAATCAGTATTTTTTTCGTGAGAAACAGTAGTTAAACAATTAGTAGTAAAACTCATATTCAAAGACAAATTTTATGTTAGTGTGTCGTTTATCTAATCTTTACTGTAAATTTAAACTGTTATGTAATGAGTGGTCCCATTGAACCTTTGAGACACTAGACCAAAGTTTTGGACCACGTGGGACGAATAGGGAACGATAGAACCGACTTATCGACGAATTCAATTGATTTATTTTCCAATTTTGATTTCGATGTTTTTCCAAGTATTTCGGAAGTGTTGTATGTTAGAAATCTTATTGGAATCTAATAGCAAATGGATTTTTAGTTGGATTTGGGGCCGTACCGCGTTGGTTTAGGTTTATTTTAGTACCCCAAAGGGGCGGAATCCTATTTGAAACTTTGACTTTTCAACACAAATTTCAACTCGAGTTTTGTGAATATTTTAGAGGGTCCAAGCGACTCAGAATCACAAGTAGGTGACGGGGCGAAGCCCCAAGGGCCTCGAGGTCGTTGGGGCCCAGCGGGCGGCGGCTCAGGGGCCCACCAACGTTACAATTCTAGTCACAGTACACCTACACGACACAATAATTATAAACAATATCAATCACACAATGGGAGCGATGCGGGAGCCAAATGGGGCGCTGGGGGCAGAGCCCTACATGCCAATGTCTCAACTAGGAGCAGCTCAACTGCTTCGGAAACTAAAATCACGTTCAACGAAGGTGAGAACGAAAAAGTAAATTATTTGATTTGTATTTAGCGTAATGTTGTTAATAGAACGCTGGTAGTGCGTTAGTCGAATGGTTAGCGAGTAATTTGTAGGGCTAAATGCTAATTGCATGCTAGTAGGTTAATATAACAAGTTGTAAAGTTAGTTGAATGGTTAGCGAGGGCTAAATAGCTCGCTGGTAGAATTCGAGGAAAATTTTATCAATAAATTGTTTATATTTATTTATTAGCTCAACTAAGATAACAGCACGCTTAATACACTGCTAAAATGTTGCCAGAACTTTAATATTTGTTATTTATTCGCACAACTAAGATAACAGCACGCTAGTATACTACTAAAATGTGTGTAATGTTGGATTTAGATGAATACACGAAAATTACGACTCCTAGACAAGATGTCCTATTCAAAAAGGGCTACTTGAGTAAACCAAAGCCGCATTTACAGCGTCCACTAACTAGCGCCGGCAATTCCACCGGAGACGGAACCCCGGACCATCAGAGTGCAGGTATATCAACACGAAAACACTTTAGACTTGAGAAATTCGTCTTGTATTATTTTTTCTCCAAATTATATATTTATAAAACATAACAACCCACACGACTAAGTTAAGTTTAGTCGTCGTCTCTGCATCTCGTGACCACGTTATGTTAGTAGCACGTGCTCCACACTTGTGACAAGGACGGAAATAGATGTCTCTGTCTATTTTAATATTGTAACTTTTCAACCACGTGCTTATGTAACTTAGCACGCGGCACTAAACTAACTGGGGATATTTTCTGTGTCAGATGGGGCGGATTACCCCGAAAACGACTTCGACACCGTGTTCCCGTACCCCAATGGGGCTTACGACCCCGCAATGTACTACATTAATTCTTTCGACACGCATCCGCCGCCACAGCCTGTGCTGTTGTACGATCAGTTTGGCAACGCTGCGCTGTGTTACCCTCAAACTCCAGCCATCGCACACAGCACGCAGTCGTACCAACCGAACCAGCCGAACAACCCCAGGGAGAAGCGGTACAGTGTTGACTCCATCACGGAGTCGGCGAGTCCGAACAACGAGTCGAACGAAACGTTCCCCGACGCAGAAGAGGTGTTCGAGGGGGCGAAAGCGTTTCCGGTGGAGGAGAAGAAGTTGCGGAAGAAGCGCAGGCGAAGAAAAAGCGGGGAACAGGGAGCGGAGCCCCTGTCAGACGAGGAAAGCGAAGAAGAGCTGGAAACGGAACAAGTGAAAACTAAATATAGCGTTGATGCTGAAGAGTTTGTTCCGCGAGGCTTCGCCCCCGGGCCCCCCGTTGGATTTGTGCCGCTAGTGCCGCACGAGGTGTTCCCCGGTGCGTTTGTGTTTGTTGGGCCCCCCGTGCCGCCCCCGCACTTCTATCCAGCGGTGCCTCCGCCCCCAGAGCTCTCTAGCGACGCTGTGGAGGAGCCCGAGGTGGGCCCCGGTGGGCCCCCCGCATCCATCGACATCGCCAAAATAGTGAGTAAACTGGAGGAGGCGGCGAGGGAACAGAAACTGTTGGAACAGGAACCGGAAGTTGAGGCTGAGATTGAAGTTGAGACAAAGAGGGAACCGGAAGTTGTGGAAGCAGTGGTGCCAACAGAAGAACAATCAGGGAAACTTAAAAATGACAAACCGGAAACAGAAACAAATAAGACTGAAGTGCCGCGAGCAGTGGCGGCTCGTTACGCGGACCGACTGAAAACACATCAACAACCCGCGAAAAAACCCACACCCGCCGCCACTGCTCCACCACTGAAAACACAACAACGACACCCCAAATCACGAGCCGTCCCTGCTCCCACTGTCACAGTATGCCCCCGCCTAGAACGAGTCGCCACTGCCACGAAACCACCTCCACCCCCCACCACCACCACCACCACCGCCCCTACAACCCCTGATCAGTGGATTTCCGTTTCCGCAAAGAAGAAACGTAAATCAACTCAGAAACTTCCGGAAATTTCATCTCCAGCAGTGGCTGTAACACTTCCGGTGGAGGCTACGCCTCCGCCCGCGCCCCCACCTGCACCAGTTAGTGAACCGGAAGTGCCGGAAGTGGAGACAGTTGAGAAAACACTGAAAAACAAAGAGAAAACGACGCGAGTAACAAACGCGAAAAACAAATTGAAAAAACGAATTATTATCACGGATGGGGCCCTACAACCGCCAGCGGAGCCTCCAAGCTGTTCGCCTGCTCGCGACGCACCCGGTGAGCAGGTTGGCAACCGCGATTTAGAGGAAAACACTAAAGTTCCTAACTGTGACACTTTGGTAAGTTTTCAAAGTTTAAAATTATTTTCCAGCTTTATTTATTATGTGCAATGTTTAATTTCTAGCTACCGGAACTTCCGGAACCTTCCACTGTACCGGAAACACAACACACACCGGAAATAACTACACAGGAAGTCACAAAACAGTCACAAAATACTGAACACAAAAAATCCAAAAAAAAGAAAAACAAATCAAATATTTCAACCCCTTCCGATCCCGTGGAGGTAAAGGGGTCCCCCGAGGTTGAGGGGGCCCACCAGGACGACGACATGTCCCTGGAGCTGGACCGAATGATCCAGCGCGGTCTGTACGCGAACCTGGAACAAAAACTACAAAACTTCAACCCTGGAGACAGTTTTCTCGCTACACTCGGGCGCTCCGCCCCAGCTGGGGGCCCTCTGTTATACCCTCGCCCACCTGTCCTACCATTCCCCCCCTTAATACTGCCCCAGTCGACCTCACAACCCATAGATCTTTCCGTTTCCGCTGCCACTCCCCCGCGAGACTCTCCGTCGCCTAGCGGAGCCCCGGGCGGGCCTCAGGGGCTGAGCATCACGCAGGCGGTGCGCGAGTGGATGGACCGCACCAGGGAGGCCACGCCGGAAGTGGAAATCTTCCGGAAACCACAGGAACTGCGCCAGGAAGTTCTGGAGCAGGTTCTGGACCTGGACGATGAGGCGGAGGCCGAGGAGGAGCCCGAGGTGGTGGAGGCGGCCGAGGAGGCGGACGAGACCAGGAGCAGGTGAGCTGCTGGTCATTGCACATCGTGTGGTTAGTATTTCATGAGTGCTGCTGCGTGGTAGGTCGCGCTCCGTGGACCTGCAGTGGGACTACGAGGACGGGGCGCTGCCCCCCGTGGACCCCGCCGAGGACGCCCTCGAGTCGTACGAGAGCCTGTACGGCCGCAGCGGCGACTACCAGCGGATCCAGAGCGAGGCGCTCGGGCTGCGCCCCCGCCCGCGCCCCCGGGGCGATGGCGGCTTGCCCTACCGGGCGATCTGTTGCACTGTGATGTGAATTGTACTTAAAATAAAGTGGCGACACCAAAAACAATCCAAGACTAAATAATGAATTAGTTGTAAGGTTTTCAATTTTGGTTTACTATTATTTTGAATCGTCGAAACATGCCAAAAAGTATCTTAAAAGGCTTCATTTGTTGGTTTTTGATTTTCTTTTTTTTACTTTACGAGACAACAATACTAGTTGTTGGTTGTTTGTTTGTTTGTTAATTGTTGCGCACACAAAACTGTTAATAATATAAAATAAGGTGGTTATTATTACACTAGAGCTGATGTTACGTCTATTGACCTGTTAAAAATGAGTGAGTCGTAAAAAAGCATCGTGTACCTGTAGTTCTAACATATTTGTTCATCTCCATGGTTACAATTCGTTCATATTGTTCGTATCCTAGCGACAGCTCAACATTGTAGGCTAGTGCATCATTGTTTTGATTGTTGGGTTGATTGTTTTGGTTTGGTTGTTAGGGTTTCTCTTGTGTCTTGTATTGTTGCATAGAAACTGTTTGGTTCTGAAGTTTGAATCACGTCCGAGAACGAACAGTGTTCTGATTCTGAGAGTATTTATTATTTACTTAACGATTATTTAAGTAATGATAGCGTAGCGTAGGACATTTCGTAATGTTATTATATCGAGTCGTACCTCACTTATTATTGTTCATTCATTTCAAATTTGTGCCTTTGCAAATGTAATAAAGACAATTGAATTTTTGTGTTATAATTCTATGCATTTTACTTGGAAAATTATCTATAAACTTGGATAATTTTTTTTCGCGGAACATTTCGAACTACTTTTTGACTATTTAAAATATTTGAAGGATGGAAAAATTCTTCCGCAACAATCAATTTGGATAATTTTTTTCGCGGAATATTGTGCACTACTTTTTGATAATTTAAAATGTTTGAATGACAGAAACATTTTTCCGCAACAAGTAAGTACTGAATACAAATAAAAATATAATGTAATACTTATCAAAACACTTAAAATCAAACAATAACTTTCAAAATATTAAGTTTTGACATTTCAAATTTTGCTCGCTTTTCTTTGGTAAGTTTGCTATATTCAGGTTGCATTATTACATTTGAAAATAATTCGTGGATGTTTAAAATAGTTTAATTATTGATTATATTAGCGGAAAATATTTGTTAAACATATTTTTCTGTTGCAATTTACAGCGTGAAAAATAAAAATCCTAGATTTTTGGGGTTAATTTTGTTTAGTGTCATTTTGTGTTGGAACAATTTACAAACGTCAGTGTCATTAGAAAAACAGTGAAAATACAGTGAAATCTTGTATTTTAAATAGTAATTTAGACGTTTTCAGTGAGTTTGTTGACGTTCGTGGAAGGTGCGTTCGTTTTCCAGTGAAAAAGTGTGGTGTTTTTTTGTTGGCGGCCGCATGCAATGCAGTGACAAATTAAAATGGCTGCCAAATCTTACAGTTGTGCTAACTCATTGAATGTGCGTATTTATTGGTAAATACAAGAGTCAGAAGCGCAAGGATCGGCAAGATTTGTCTACAGACACTTAGTGTAGCCACGTATCATTTGAAATTTCTTGTAATTTTCGCTCAGACAACATGAAGATCACCTTGAAGAATTTGCAACAACAAACCTTCCAAGTGGAAATTGATGGCAGCAAAACGGTGAGTTTTACACATTATACACGTGATCTGCTTGACTTATTAAGCGTTTCTCATGGGCAGGTTAAACATTTGAAACAAAAAATTGAAGCCGAAAAGGGCAAAGATTACGCGGCCGAAAACCAACGGCTCATCTATGCTGGTGAGTTTTTTGACTGATTACCGCGTGCTTACGAGCTTGATGGGTGGAATTGAAATCGTTTTAGGTAAAATTCTAACAGACGATAACGCTATATCCGAGTACAACATCGATGAGAAAAAGTTCATCGTTGTTATGGTGACGAAACCTAAACAGGCCGAAAAAACAGAGACCAGTAGCGGCGACACCGCCCCAGCGGTGGAACCAGCTGCCCCGGTCGCGGTAGCAGAGCCCGCGGGCGCCGGCGCTGCAGTTGCAGAGCCTCTGCCGCCGGCGGATCTCACCACCGCTGAAAGTGCTTTACTTATGGGCGATGAGTACCACACCATGGTGCGGAACATCATGGACATGGGCTACGAAAGGGCCCAGGTTCAACAAGCGCTAAGGGCCTCGTTTAATAATCCAGATCGCGCGGTCGAGTACCTCCTTACCGGTATCCCGCCGATACTGGATGAAGCGGAGCCCCCAGCAGCTGCGGTGGGCCCCGAAGCCGCCGCCCCCGAGCTTGCGA
The DNA here is from genome assembly GCA_963942605.1 of Poecilus cupreus. Classification (NCBI taxonomy): domain Eukaryota; kingdom Metazoa; phylum Arthropoda; class Insecta; order Coleoptera; family Carabidae; genus Poecilus; species Poecilus cupreus. Next base: position 5,688,203 of record OZ012713.1, read on the forward strand.
CGCTGGACAATGCGCCTGCCTCCGCCACCCCTGATCCCGGTGAGAAACACTGTTATTTATAAACTTACAAAGTGTGTAACTATGGTTGTTTGTTGTTTGTGTAGCTATGGTTAAGGTGTTAGGGGAGTGTGTGTTGCTATAGAAACATGTGCCAAATGTATTTATATCCTAGCAACGGTGTGTTATTTGTCGTGTAGATGACCCCTTAGCGTTTTTGAGGGCGCAGCCGCAATTCCAACAGATGAGACAAGTGATTCAGCACAATCCAGGCTTATTAAACGCGGTGCTACAACAAATCGGTCAGACGAACCCGGCTCTGCTGCAACTGATCTCGCAGAACCAAGAGAGTTTTGTACGAATGTTGAATGAACCGGGGGCGGCGGGTGGGGGGTCCGCGGGCACAGCGCCCGCTACTGGAGCAGCCGCATCGCCTGCTAGTCCTGCGCAGGGCGTAATCCATGTCACACCACAAGACAAGGAAGCTATTGAACGAGTATGTAACATGTGTGTGTGTGTGTGACTTTGACATTTGATTGTACGTGTGTGTTTGAACAGTTGAAGGCGCTGGGTTTCCCGGAGCATCTAGTGATCCAGGCGTACTTCGCGTGCGAGAAGAACGAGAACCTGGCGGCCAACTTCCTGTTGTCGCAGAACTACGACGACTGATGAGTGTTGTTGTGTTGTTGGACTCGAATCATCCTCTCTAGGTCTAGCTCCATCTCACTCACTCACTCACTCCCCCCTAATTCTCTACTTCTGTCCTTGTCACTCATCTCCAGCTTAGGTTTCGAACCCGGATCCTGTGTAATTAATCAGCTCTACTTATTAATTGTAATGTAAGGAGTAAACTTGTTCTAATTCTGTGTAAATTACGATGTTTTACTGCTTTCGGTTTTTAGTATGATACGCGATTGTAAATATGAATTTATCAAATAAAAATCATTATTGTAAATGAATGAATCTTTAGTGAAATAAAAACATACATTTACTCACTGTTTTCTATCGATACACATTTCTATTTACGTGTTTTCTTCATTCATTTCTGTTTAAAACAGTTTGACAGTTCAAATTTGTCACGAAAACAATTGGTCCAAGATACTTGTGACGTTGCACCAGTGGCGTATCAAAAAGGTATTTAAACTGGTACTATCATACTTTAAGAATGTTAATAAAACTTTGAATTGTCATAACTTTTTTTATAAGCTGTGAAATATGTTTGGAACATCCTTAAGTACAAAATGAATAATTTATTTTTTCTACAATCGTTGCACAATATCGACATTGTTATTCCATTTTTGGTTAGGAAATGTTCAAAATTGTCGCTCTAGGGCGACAAAGTGACATATTGTCGCACTAGTGCGACAAAAACAAAA